>CAWUFW010008613.1:600000-822500 GCA_963921515.1 Calotriton arnoldi
TCCTGGTGAGCTCTGATCCTGTCCCTGCGGTGCCTGGCCTACCCCCCCGGTTGCCCCTCCTAGTGGATTGTCCCTGGTTTTGTGCAGGCATGTGTGAAGGTGGCATCTGCCACTGTCACCCACTTGTGACTTTGTTGATGGACTGGCCATTGGCCTTTGTTTATGTTCTACCGGACTTCTACTTTTAATGCCACATATGCTGAATAAAGCAACTTTCTGTTCTCTAGTGCTTTTGCTTCTGATGTACATGATGTTGATGATGCTAACAATGCCCTTGCTGCAGTGATGGTGATATTTGGTCTCATGATAATGAAGTGTTACTGTGCAGGAACCCATGTGGTCCAGGGGTTATGTGTCCTATCCTGTGGTGTATCCATGTCATCCATAGCAGCATCTGAGGGTGTCATGTGTTCAGTATTTGGCAATGAGATTTCCTACTTAGATTGGCAACTTCACATCTGTGGCTTCCACCCCTGCACATCTGTTGTGCCTGCCATTGTTCTATTCGTCTACTTCCCTGACCGTGTGGCCATCTCCAGTGAACATGCAGGTTTGGGCATCAATGGGGAAGGACTCATCTGTGTTGTCAGTGCAACATTGCTATACAAGTGTGTTGGATCTGTGCTGATGATTCCGTTGGCACTTCCATGACCAGGCTGATGGGACGGGAGCCCTCATTTGTTGCTAATTGTTGATTGTGTGTCCCATTGCTGCCATGGTATGGTAACTGTTCGCCTCACATCTGCAGTCTCCACAGGGTATCTGCATGTGTGTGCCCATTGGTGCAAATATGTGGGTCTGCATTCGGATGGTCACTTCTGTCATTGTGTCATTGATGATTGTTGACGGTGTCAGCCCCCATGGGTGTTGTTTGTCTGCACATGGCCAAAGTTATGTCTTATTTGCACTGCAGGATTTGGCTCCCCCAATTTATGTTGCAATGGGACACATACACTACTTTGCCACTGATGTGTTTGTTGTTCTGTGACCAGAAATCATCCATGCAGTTTGGCAGTTGCACCTCTTACTTTGTCAACACTTGCCTTTTGGTCACTGTGATGATGGGGGTTTGGACCCCATTGCCACAATGTTCAAAATGTGCTTCAGCTATGGACCCCACACTTACATTTTGGTCACTGTGATGATGGGGGTTTGGACCCCATTGCCACAATGTTCAAAATGTGCTTCTGCTATGGACCCCACACTTACATTTTGGTCACTGTGATGATGGGGGTTTGGACCCCATTGCCACAATGTTCAAAATGTGCTTCTGCTATGGACCCCACACTTACATTTTGGTCACTGTGATGTTGGGGGTTTGGACCCCATTGCCACAATGTTCAAAATGTGCTTCAGCTATGGACCCCACACTTACATTTTGGTCACTGTGATGATGGGGGTTTGGACCCCATTGCCACAATGTTCAAAATGTGCTTCTGCTATGGACCCCACACTTACATTTTGGTCACTGTGATGATGGGGGTTTGGACCCCATTGCCACAATGTTCAAAATGTGCTTCTGCTATGGACCCCACACTTACATTTTGGTCACTGTGATGATGGGGGTTTGGACCCCATTGCCACAATGTTCAAAATGTGCTTCTGCTATGGACCCCACACTTACATTTTGGTCACTGTGATGATGGGGGTTTGGACCCCATTGCCACAATGTTCAAAATGTGCTTCAGCTATGGACCCCACACTTACATTTTGGTCACTGTGATGATGGGGGTTTGGACCCCATTGCCACAATGGTCATGGCCTGCTTGCATTGTGGGTGCCACACACATATATGTGTGGCACATGTGCTAGGGGGTCACATTGTATGTTCAAAGTCATGTTTGGTGTTGTAGGCATTTGACACAGTCTACACACGCTTGTCATGGTGTTGGGGGGATGTCTTCTTCTTGCATTCCCTAGTTTGTGGTGTGCTGGTTGTGTCATGCATTGTCCATCCTATGAGTGGGGGTGGTAGTAGTGGTAGGCATCCTGCCCCCTGGCTAAGGGTGGTGGTAGGCATCCAGCCCCCCCTGGGTGAGGGTGGTAGTAGTGGTAGGCATCCTGCCCCCCCTGGGTGATGGTGGTAGTAGTGGTAGGCATCCTGCCCCCCCTGGGTAAGGGTGGTAGTAGTGGTAGGCATCCTGCCTCCCCTGGGTAAGGGTGGTAGTAGTGGTAGGCATCCTGCCCCCCCTGTGTAAGGGTGGTAGTAGTGGTAGGCATCCTGCCCCCCTGGGTGAGGGTGGTAGTAGTGGTGGGCATCCTGCCCCCCTGGCTAAGGGTGGTAGTAGTGGTAGGCATCCTGCCCCCCTGGGTGAGGGTGGTAGTAGTGGTAGGCATCCTGCCCCCCTGGGTGAGGGTGGTAGTAGTGGTGGGCATCCTGCCCCCTGGCTAAGGGTGGTAGTAGTGGTAGGCATCCTGCCCCCCTGGGTGAGGGTGGTAGTAGTGGTAGGCATCCTGCCCCCCTGGGTGAGGGTGGTAGTAGTGGTAGGCATCCTGCCCCCCTGGGTAAGGGTGGTAGTAGTGGTAGGCATCCTGCCCCCCTGGGTGATGTTGGTAGTAGTGGTAGGCATCCTGCCCCCCTGTGTAAGGGTGGTAGTAGTGGTAGGCATCCTGCCCCCCTGGGTGAGGGTGGTAGTAGTGGTAGGCATCCTGCCCCCCTGGGTGAGGGTGGTAGTAGTGGTGGGCATCCTGCCCCCCTGGGTGATGGTGGTAGTAGTGGTAGGCATCCTGCCCCCCTGTGTAAGGGTGGTAGTAGTGGTAGGCATCCTGCCCCCCTGGGTGAGGGTGGTAGTAGTGGTGGGCATCCTGCCCCCCTGGCTAAGGGTGGTAGTAGTGGTAGGCATCCTGCCCCCCTGGGTGAGGGTGGTAGTAGTGGTAGGCATCCTGCCCCCCTGGGTGAGGGTGGTAGTAGTGGTGGGCATCCTGCCCCCCTGGGTGAGGGTGGTAGTAGTGGTAAGCATCCTGCCCCCTGGCTAAGGGTGGTAGTAGTGGTAGGCATCCTGCCCCCTGGGTGATGGTGGTAGTAGTGGTAGGCATCCTGCCCCCCTGGGTGAGGGTGGTAGTGGTGGGCATCCTGCCCCCTGGGTGAGGGTGGTAGTAGTGGTAAGCATCCTGCCCCCTGGCTAAGGGTGGTAGTAGTGGTAGGCATCCTGCCCCCCTGGGTAAGGGTGGTAGTAGTGGTAGGCATCCTGCCCCCTGGGTGAGGGTGGTAGTAGTGGTAGGCATCCTGCCCCCTGGGTGAGGGTGGTAGTAGTGGTAGGCATCCTGCCCCCTGGCTAAGGGTGGTGGTAGGCATCCAGCCCCCCTGGGTGAGGGTGGTAGTAGTGGTGGGCATCCTGCCCCCCCTGGCTAAGGGTGGTAGTAGTGGTAGGCATCCTGCCCCCCCTGGGTGAGGGTGGTAGTAGTGGTAGGCATCCTGCCCCCCTGGGTGAGGGTGGTAGTAGTGGTAGGCATCCTGCCCCCCCTGGGTGAGGGTGGTTGTGGTGGTGGGCATCATGCCAACCCTGGGTGAGGGTGGTAGTGGTGGTAGGCATCATGCCACCCCTGGGTAGGGGTGGTGGTGCGCATTCAGGCCCCTGTGTGCATATGTGGCATTGGTGATGGGCATCCCGCCCCTATGGTGCTGCTGTTGCTGGTGTAAGTATATTCAGCATCCCCGTGTGTGTGTGTGATGTGTCGTGTAAGTGTTGTATGTGTTTTGTGGTTGGTGTCTGGCTTACCTTCTGCGCCGTACGCGTCCGTGCCTGTTCCGGTAGTAAATGTAGAATATTGGTATGATCGGGACGAAGGGATTCATGGTTGGTTCGTGTCGTTCGTCCTTCTCGTTGCTTCGCGTCGTCCTCGTCGCTTCGCCGCGTCCTCGTCGCCTCGTCCTCGTCGCTTCGCCTCGTCCTCGTCGCTGGCGTGTTCGCCTCGTAGCCGTGGATCGTGTTGTGGCGCGAATCGGAGCTTATGTGCGCCTCGACGTGCCGTGCGTAGCGACGGGTTCGGCGCGTACGGAAAGCGCATCGTACTTGTCCGGCCGGACGGGGCTGCATTTTTCCTTCCGTGCGACTCGATTCGGCGTTTCCGGATTCGCCTCGGTCGGAGAACAGGACCTGGTTTGGGTGAGTACGGCTCGGCCGGATTTTTTGCTGTTGTGCGCATCGTACTTGCTCGTTCGGTGTACTGTACGGATCGGTCGGGAAACAGGCTTTCGCATGGCTTTTTTCCCGACCGAATGGTATTGGGTGCGCCTCCGACCGAGATCGGAATCGGCCCCTTAGTCTGCATTGTGGGTTTTAAGTGGAAATATGGTCTACTAGTGGATTAAAAGCGCCTAGAAAGGATTGAGGCACTTTAGGTAAGTCTGTAAAAGTAGGGAAAAGTAGTGTTATTAGTTTATATATTTGTAAAAAAAAGGTTTATGGAGTACCACAGTAGTACCTAGAAAGTACAATGTTACTTAATTTTTTTTAATTAAATATGTAAAATAATTTTAAAAACACTGTACTAAACTATATTTCCCCTTAAAACCCAGAATGCATACTAAGTGTTGTCTATGCAATAATTTACCTTTACAAAATTAAAAGGCAGCCATATTGTTTAGAACACACTTAGGGCCTTATTATGAGTACAGCAGTCTTGAGACCGCTGTCCCGCCGTCTCCTTGTTGGTCTGACCGCCCGATTACGAGGAGGGCGGTCTGACCACCACAAAACTGCAGGAACCGCCAGGATCTTGGATCCCGCAGCGGTGGCAGTGGGGAAAGCGGCTCTCCATGGCAGCGGTGCCGATGCCGGCACTGGAGTGCTGATTACAACCTGCATTTCCGCTGAACTTTTCATGACAAGAACCCCACCATGAAAAAGTTTGCAGAAAGGCAGGGAAGTGGCCCTACAGGGCCCCCGGGTAAATTTGCCAATTGGACATTGTGGCTGGGGGCACATTTTGTGCCCCCCTATCCCTGCACTTTTGTGCCTGCACTATGTGCCATGCATGACATAGTGCATGGCAACAGTGCACGCACAACAGTGCAGGTGCTGCAGTGCGGCGACATTACCGAAGCATGCCGCCGCAAGACTGCCACCTGAACACCGCCAGCCCAGCGGTAAACTCCAAATGCGGCGGTTGGGATGCCTCCGACTTGCCGGTGTTCTACCGACCACCGACGCTGCGGCCTGGTGGTCTGACTGCCAAAGTCGTAATCTGGGCTATAGTCTGTGTTCTGGGCTTTAGGGGAAAATATAGTGTAATGCAGTGTATTTTAATTTTTTTTATATATATTTGATTATTTTTTATTTTTGAAACTACTGTGTTACTTTTTAGGTTCTACCAAAGGGGATGATGGACGGAGCGTTAGAGCAAATCAAACACTCACCCCCAGTCAACTGATCTGGGTTTAATCCATCATCATTCTTTAGCTCACTCATCCACCCCAGTTCAGACATGGCCATATGCAAATCAGTCTGACCCTGTGCCTCATGGGAACAGTCCAGCCCGAACTGCCAAGCCATATCTTCCCTGGACCGGAAACAAGCATCCTGGGATTGGTTTCGGGTTCATAACCCTCATCAGCCAGGCTATCTTGAATCCAGTGGCAAAGTGAGCAAGGGACCCACGTCTGGGCATACCCTGCCAACTTAGGGCGAACAAAGCAATACCAAAGGGGATGATGGACGGAGCGTTAGAGCAAATCAAACACTCACCCCCAGTCAACTGATCTGGGTTTAATCCATCATCATTCTTTAGCTCACTCCACCACCCCAGTTCAGACATGGCCATATGCAAATCAGTCTGACCCTGTGCCTCATGGGAACAGTCCAGCCCGAACTGCCAAGCCATATCTTCCCTGGACCGGAAACAAGCATCCTGGGACCGGTTTCGGGTTCATAACCCGCATCAGCCAGGCTATCTTGAATCCAGTGGCAAAGTGAGCAAGGGACCCCATACCCTGCCAACTTAGGGCGAACAAAGCAATGCCAAAGGGGATGATGGACGGAGCGTTAGAGCAAATCAAACACTCACCCCCAGTCAACTGATCTGGGTTTAATCCATCATCATTCTTTAGCTCACTCCAACACCCCAGTTCAGACATGGCCATATGCAAATCAGTCTGACCCTGTGCCTCATGGGAACAGTCCAGCTCGAACTGCCAAGCCATATCTTCCCTGGACCGGAAACAAGCATCCTGGGACCGGTTTCGGGTTCATAACCCTCATCAGCCAGTCTATCTTGAATCCAGTGGCAAAGTGAGCAAGGGACCCACGTCTGGGCATACCCTGCCAACTTAGGGCGAACAAAGCAATACCAAAGGGGATGATGGACGGAGCGTTAGAGCAAATCAAACACTCACCCCCAGTCAACTGATCTGGGTTTAATCCATCATCATTCTTTAGCTCACTCCACCACCCCAGTTCAGACATGGCCATATGCAAATCAGTCTGACCCTGTGCATCATGGGAACAGTCCATCCCGAACTGCCAAGCCATATCTTCCCTGGACCGGAAACAAGCATCCTGGGACCGGTTTCGGGTTCATAACCCTCATCAGCCAGGCTATCTTGAATCCAGTGGCAAAGTGAGCAAGGGACCCACGTCTGGGCATACCCTGCCAACTTAGGGCGAACAAAGCAATACCAAAGGGGATGATGGACGGAGCGTTAGAGCAAATCAAACACTCACCCCCAGTCAACTGATCTGGGTTTAATCCATCATCATTCTTTAGCTCACTCCACCACCCCAGTTCAGACATGGCCATATGCAAATCAGTCTGACCCTGTGCCTCATGGGAACAGTCCATCCCGAACTGCCAAGCCATATCTTCCCTGGACCGGAAACAAGCATCCTGGGACCGGTTTCGGGTTCATAACCCTCATCAGCCAGGCTATCTTGAATCCAGTGGCAAAGTGAGCAAGGGACCCACGTCTGGGCATACCCTGCCAACTTAGGGCGAACAAAGCAATACCAAAGGGGATGATGGACGGAGCGTTAGAGCAAATCAAACACTCACCCCCAGTCAACTGATCTGGTTTTAATCCATCATCATTCTTTAGCTCACTCCACCACCCCAGTTCAGACATGGCCATATGCAAATCAGTCTGACCCTGTGCCTCATGGGAACAGTCCAGCACGAACTGCCAATCCATATCTTCCCTGGACCGGAAACAAGCATCCTGGGACCGGTTTCGGGTTCATAACCCTCATCAGCCAGGCTATCTTGAATCCAGTGGCGAAGTGAGCAAGGGACCCACGTCTGGGCATACCCTGCCAACTTAGGGCGAACAAAGCAATACCAAAGGGGATGATGGACGGAGCGTTAGAGCAAATCAAACACTCACCCCCAGTCAACTGATCTGGGTTTATTCCATCATCATTCTTTAGCTCACTCCACCACCCCAGTTCAGACATGGCCATATGCAAATCAGTCTGACCCTGTGCCTCATGGGAACAGTCCAGCCAGAACTGCCAAGCCATATCTTCCCTGGACCGGAAACAAGCATCCTGGGACCGGTTTCGGGTTCATAACCCTCATCAGCCAGGCTATCTTGAATCCAGTGGCAAAGTGAGCAAGGGACCCACGTCTGGGCATACCCTGCCAACTTAGGGCGAACAAAGCAATACCAAAGGGGATGATGGACGGAGCGTTAGAGCAAATCAAACACTCACCCCCAGTCAACTGATCTGGGTTTATTCCATCATCATTCTTTAGCTCACTCCACCACCCCAGTTCAGACATGGCCATATGCAAATCAGTCTGACCCTGTGCCTCATGGGAACAGTCCAGCCAGAACTGCCAAGCCATATCTTCCCTGGACCGGAAACAAGCATCCTGGGACCGGTTTCGGGTTCATAACCCTCATCAGCCAGGCTATCTTGAATCCAGTGGCAAAGTGAGCAAGGGACCCACGTCTGGGCATACCCTGCCAACTTAGGGCTAACAAAGCAATACCAAAGGGGATGATGGACGGAGCGTTAGAGCAAATCAAACACTCACCCCCAGTCAACTGATCTGGGTTTAATCCATCATCATTCTTTAGCTCACTCCACCACCCCAGTTCAGACATGGCAATATGCAAATCAGTCTGACCCTGTGCCTCATGGGAACAGTCCAGCCCGAACTGCCAAGCCATATCTTCCCTGGACCGGAAAAAAGCATCCTGGGACCGGTTTCGGGTTCATAACCCTCATCAGCCAGGCTATCTTGAATCCAGTGGCAAAGTGAGCAAGGGACCCACGTCTGGGCATACCCTGCCAACTTAGGGCGAACAAAGCAATACTAAAGGGGATGATGGACGGAGCGTTAGAGCAAATCAAACACTCACCCCCAGTCAACTGATCTGGGTTTAATCCATCATCATTCTTTAGCTCACTCCACCACCCCAGTTCAGACATGGCCATATGCAAATCAGTCTGACCCTGTGCCTCATGGGAACAGTCCAGCACGAACTGCCAAGCCATATCTTCCCTGGACCGGAAACAAGCATCCTGGGACCGGTTTCGGGTTCATAACCCTCATCAGCCAGGCTATCTTGAATCCAGTGGCAAAGTGAGCAAGGGACCCACGTCTGGGCATACCCTGCCAACTTAGGGCGAACAAAGCAATACCAAAGGGGATGATGGACGGAGCGTTAGAGCAAATCAAACACTCACCTCCAGTCAACTGATCTGGGTTTAATCCATCATCATTCTTTAGCTCACTCCACCACCCCAGTTCAGACATGGACATATGCAAATCAGTCTGACCCTGTGCCTCATGGGAACAGTCCAGCACGAACTGCCAAGCCATATCTTCCCTGGACCGGAAACAAGCATCCTGGGACCGGTTTCGGGTTCATAACCCTCATCAGCCAGGCTATCTTGAATCCAGTGGCAAAGTGAGCAAGGGACCCACGTCTGGGCATACCCTGCCAACTTAGGGCGAACAAAGCAATACCAAAGGGGATGATGGACGGAGCGTTAGAGCAAATCAAACACTCACCCCCAGTCAACTGATCTGGGTTTAATCCATCATCATTCTTTAGCTCACTCCACCACCCCAGTTCAGACATGGCCATATGCAAATCAGTCTGACCCTGTGCCTCATGGGAACAGTCCGTCCATCATCCCCTTTGGTATCACTTTTTAGGTTCTAGCACGGTACTCAGTAAACCTTTTTTTAAATATATGAAGTAATACAACTACTTTTCCATACCTTTACAGACTTACCAAAACTGCTACATTCATTCCAATGAACTTATAATACAGTAGTACACTACATTTCCACTTAGAACGCACACCAAGGGGCCGATTCCGATGCGGTCCGACCGCATCGGAATTGCCCGTTTGGATTCCTTTCCAAACAACCCATTTTGAGGAGGTCGGTTGGAAAGGACTCTGAACCGGATTTCCGAATGGCCTCCGACGGGCTCGGAGAGCCCGGCTGGGAAATCCTCCATCAATCCCTCGGGCGGCTTTTTCTAGCCGAGGGATTCCGATGGAAGATTCCCACAGCCTTTCTATGCCAGCCTTTCCGACACAGAAAGGCTGTGGGAATCTTACTTTGGGGGCCCCCAGCAGGGCCCCCATCGGTGCAAGAACTCCGAATGGATGCCTAGGGGGCACCTACGATGCCCCCCTGTTGATCCCTGCACCCGGTGGCAGGCACCTTGAGGTGCCTGCCATGGGGTGCAGGGATGAACTGCACCTCTGCTCTTTCCAATGAGAGCATGCATTCCTGTTCGGAATGCATGCTCCCATTGTAAAGAATAGTAATGCGACTGAACAGGGTTCGGTCGCATCCTACTTGTTGGGCTGGAACCGACGACAGGAGGTCGTTCGGTTCCAGCTTCCAACCGATGTCGGACAGACTCCGGTCATCGGAATCTGCCCCTTAGTGTGATCAAAAGAATATGGCTACCTTTTAATTTTGTAAGGGCTGTCATTACCTAATCATATCCTGTTTTGTCATCGAGGTACCGTGTTATACCGTGAAATTACCTCTGTATAGCGCAGCACATTATGTAACTAAGTTTTTGTGCTTTATAACTTTAACACTACTGAACCAATTTAAATCTACTAACAAAAAGGAACCTTTCCACCTCAAAATCTATATTCCTGGCAAATTTAACCTACATAAATGTAGCCATTTTCCTGCTAAATCAGTTTAAACTACACTCTACGCCATGTCACTCTATGACACGTCACTCCACGATACACCACTACACTCTACAAAAGTCCGCTCTGTTCTATGCCACTCCATGCCGCTCCACTCAACTCTATGCCACTCCACTCTACGTCACTCCACTCCACTCTACTATATGCCACTTTACTGTACGCAGGTCCACACTAAGCCACTCCACTCTAATCCACTCTATGCCACGTCACTCTACTCTATGCCACTCCACTCTACGCCACTCCACGCTATTCCACTCTATGGCACTCGACTCTATACCACTCAATGCCACTCCACTGTACGCTATTCCACTCTATGCCCCTCCACTGTATGCTATTCCACTCTACGCCACTCCACTCAAAGGCACCCTACTCTACGCTATTCCACTGTATGCCACTCCACGCCACTCCAATCTACGCTATTCCACTCGACTCAATGCCACTCTACGTCACTCCACTCCATTCTGTGCCACTCCACTATATGTTACTCCTTTTTATGCCACTCCACTCTACACTGTTCCACTCTACGCCACTCCACTCTACTCCACTCTGCTGTATGCCACTCCACTCTAAGCCACTCTACTGTACCCCACTTCACTCTACCTCACTTCACTCTACACCACTATATCCTTCTCCACTCTACCGTATGCCACTCTACTCTACGCCACTCCAAGCCTCTTTTGAACAAAAGAAAAACAATGATGGATTTAGTTTGTGATATTAAAAAATTAAAAAAAAATACAAATTCAATCAAAAACCAAAGGTTACACCTTAGTTATAGTTAGGAAAACTTTATTTATTCTTTCTATACAAACCAAACTTAAACTGCACAAATATCAGAAATTCTAAAGTTATAGTTATACCTACAATTTATAATTTACGCACCACCTTCAAATTACTGAAACTCACGCACATCCGTATGCAGTGTTGTCAACTTGGTAGCCACACTACATTAACTATAACTTACCACTCTACCATGCAGTGTTCTCATAAATGATTTCATTAGACATGTCTTGTTATGAATGCTATCAATTAACATCCTATAAGTGATACAATATGAAAGGGTATAATCAATGCATGGAGAAGGCTCGAGTTATAGTTAATGTAGTGTGGCGAGCATTTATATTTAAAACCCAGTGATAAACATCTTCGACATTGTCAGATTATGTTCCCCAAGGCTATACTGACCATTAAATTTGGAGGATGCCTTCTTACCTACCATGTTTTACACTTCACCTTTGGAGTTTAAAGTAATGCAATCCAGCCAACATTTTGAAACTTATGGGCAATGTTGAGAAAACATCAGAAAAGAAAATTACATTAAACGGCTATCAGGATTAATGTAGTGAAAAATCAGTTTGGTGCTAAAGAAAAAGTTTTATGTACCCTTTTCAAAAATCATTCATACTACTGGGAAATTGTGAACATGAAAATACATTTTAGAACCTTTTATTTACAGCTGAAACAAAAGGTGCTCAGTTCCCAGCAGCGGGCAATGGTCTGTTCAAGGATGGCAGAAGAAGCTACTCAGACACGGGCAGAGGCTGAGAGAAGGCAAAATGAGTCTGAAATCCAGGCACAATTATGCCGAGAGCAGGAGGGTGAGGCTTTGCTGCAGAACGGCTCTTTGAAGGAAGAGATCAAACAGTTAAAAAAACAGGTATTTGATGTTTTGCAATAAAAAAATCTAATGGACGAATGATTGTTGCTCATAATGTAATAAATAAATAATAACAGGAGAGTCCTAGTTAATGGGGGTGATAAAGCCGCTCAGAAAATCAGTCACTTACTCTGGAAACTGTTAAATGGTTCCAAATTTGGCACAATAGAACTATGTCCTTCAAATATAGGAGGTTAATGCTTCTTATTTAGTGCACTTGTTTGAACCTGTACCCTACAAATCGGGAATTAACTATTAGATTTTCTATACGTGTAGCTCGCTCTGGAAGATTGGTGCTTTTAAAAATATATATTTAATCTTAATTTAAACAAAAGACGCACTCTCTCTCCCTATACATAAACATATATATACATATATGTATATATATATATATATATATATATTCACTGAAAAAACCATAGGTTTCAGGCACGTTATAGTTAGAAATTAGCATTTAAAAAACCTTAGAAATTCACTGAAAAAACCATAGGTTTTAGGGACAGTTATAGTTAGTTGGACATTGCACTCGTACAAAACCCGTGAAATTCCCCCGTTATAGTTAGTTCAGCTAACTATAACTCGCGCCCCGCAATGCACTGCTGATGACGTCACATATTACATCACTCATGACATGGTCAGTGACATCACTGATGACATCACTGATGACATCTCAAATGACATCACTGATGACCTCATCCAGTGACTGTGTGTTTCTGTAAAGTTTAAATATTTTTAATATATATAGGGAAAGGCGTATTGAAGAATGAGTTGGTGTATAAGTGTCTGTATGGATGATTTAGTAGGTGCGTGACTAACTCTATAAGTGAGTGATTAAACGTATCTTACTGAATGCATGGGTTAGTGACTAAACTGGGTGAATGTCTGTATCCGTCTGTCTGTTGCTGTGTAAGTGGCTGCATGGGTTTGTGAATAGCTACATGAGTGTCTATATGAGTTATTGATTGGTTGTCTGAGTATCTGTATGGGTGCCTGAGTGTTTGTGTGGGTGGGGTGTGTGCGACTCTGTGCATAGATGTGTGAGTGGGTGATTCACTGGGTGGATGGTTTCAAGAGTGCATCTGTGATAGACTGTATGGGTGGGTAAGTGTGTGTAAGAGTGTGTTAGTGAGTGAATGTATGTCCCAGTGGTACATGTGTGAGTAACTACATATGTGAAAGGCAGTATATATGTGTGTTGGAGTATATAAATAGCTATAAGCGAGAGTGTGTGATTGTGAGAGTGACTGTATGGATGAGTGTGTGCTTGTATCAGTGATTGTAAACGAGCGTAAGAATGTGCTAGTATTTGTATGAGTAAGTGAGCTGGTGTGTGTATAACTGTATAGGTGAGTAAATGGCAGTGTGTTTAATTATTTGCATGACTGACTAGGTGTGTGAGTACCTCTATGGATGAGTGGCGGTGTTTGAGTGTCTATATAGGAGTATGAGTGCATATGATAGTCCTGTACTGAGTGACCGTAAGTATGAGTGACTGTACGGGTGAGTGAGTGGATGTGTGTGTAGACCTAAGAATCAGTGAGTGGGTATGTAGTTATTGGTGTTGGAGTGTCTATGGTTTTGCGAATGGCAGTCTGTAATTTAGAGTCGGTGTATCAAAGGTTATATTAGGGTGTGAGGAGGTGCATCAGATTAAGGAAATTCAAGTTACTGGTAAGTACGGTTAAAATTACTTTTCAGGATCAGTACTGGGCTCAAAGATGCAGCACTGAGGTCTCTCCTGATAACAGGTGAGTAAATCGGAATTCGTAGTTCGGCTGATTTTTGAGGAATATTTGTATGTTTCAAAAATCGACACTTAGAAACTTTTTCAGCAAAAAGCAGGCAATGATATCCTATGGAAGGAAATTCAAGTTACTGGTAAGTACGGTTAAAATTACTTTTCAGGATCAGTACTGGGCTCAAAGATGCAGCACTGTGGTCTCTCCTGATAACAGGTGAGTAAATCGGAATTTGTAGTTCGGCTGATTTCAGAGGAATATTATAAATTTCCAAAACTCCACACTTAGAAGAATTTCCAAGTGAAACCAGTCAATGTTAGCCTATGGAAGGAAATTCAAGTTACTGGTAAGTACGGTTAAAATTACTTTTGAGGATCAGTACTGGGCTCAAAGATGCAGCACTGAGGTCTCTCCTGATAACAGGTGAGTAAATCGGAATTCGTAGTTCTGCTGATTTTAGAGGAATATTTGTATGTTTCAAAAATCGACACTTAGAAACTTTTTCAGCAAAAAGCAGGCAATGATATCCTACGGAAGGAAATTCAAGTTACTGGTAAGTACGGTTAAAATTACTTGTCAGAATCAGTACTGGGCTCAAAGATGCAGCACTGAGGTCTCTCCAGATAACAGGTGAGTAAATCGGAATTCGTAGTTCGGCTGATTTTAGAGGAATATTTGCACAATGGTGAAGGAAGGGGGTGGGGCCTGAGGTGACATGTCTGCAAACACGCCCTGTGGCGCGTTTTAAGTTGGAGAATTAATTCCTCCTCAATCCCGAGGGTCCCTAGGGGCCAACTAGCCCACCAGATACCTCCAGTATGCGCCAGAGAGCTGCGTTGCAGAGAGGTGTTCAGAGGCCATGCCCCTTTTTGCTCCTCTCTGCAACGCAGCTCTGTGGCGCTTTCTGGACGTACCTGGTGGGCTAGTTGGCCCCCAGGGACCCTCAGGATTGAACTACAGTGTCCCGGGGGGCGCATCCTGCTGATTTTTAAAAAAAAAAAATGCTTTTTTCTGCCCAGGGGGTCCTTGTGGGACCCCCTGAGCAGACCTAGGGGGTCAGGGTGTTTCTACCCTGCCCCCTTTTTGCGCTTTGCGCACTTGTTTCTGTCCTTGGAGTGTTGACAGCCACTTGACAGCCAATTAGCATGCAGCTCGTGATCGGGAGGGTACTCGGACCCTACTCGGCCATAGATAAATATGTGATTTTACTTTTGATTTTCTCAGGAACTACTGAACGGATTTACACCATTTAAACAAAAGGCACGACACTGAACCAAGGGCCAAATTTGGTGTAATTCCGTTCCGTTTCTCGGCCCCCGCTTGACGAATCACCCCGAGACTTTCAGGATAGGAGCGGACCGGAGCGCCCCAACAAGTTGGAAACTTTCGCGAAGATTCGTCAACCGGCGCCAACGTTATTTCAAATAGAATGTTGCAGATTTCCTATGGAAAATAGGTCCTAACTATAACTATCTACTGGCGACCGCCAGTAGATATATATATATATATATATATATATATATATATATATATATATATATATATATATATATATATGCTAACAAGTGTGTTAAGGTGGATTCAAATTGGAAGTAGTATGTAAATGAGAAATTGAAGGGAAAGTGGAAGAAATCAATTTGATTCAGCCCTATTGTATCCTAAAGAAAATGCTAGCCTGTTAATCAAAGTTGGTGGAATATATGCTTGCAGTTCTCATAAACTGAAAATAAGGCTTATAAAAGTAAGTCAAAATACATTTCTAGATGTTTTCAAACTTTTCAGTTCCGCATCGCAATTTAATCAGTTGTGAGAGTTTGTCTTCAGATGTGGATTTCCAGTAACAGAGAATTATTTGTATTGCTTTCACAAGTGCTCTTATCCATTCTAATTTGAACATGGCTATATGCTGAGCAAACCTGCTACGGTTAGGAATTAGGTCTACCAGTAACTAATTGTCCGACATGGCAATAATGATCACATAAGACTAAATATCATGTGGATTTATTTTCAGATTTTACAAGCAGATGAATAATGTCACCTTTGGGTATTTTGTTCCTACAACAGCAGTCGCTTGACAAAATATGTTGATTTGGCATCTTAAGTGAGTGTTACAAAACCATAGACTTGCTCTTTGTACCAAAAGAAGAAATTAATTTGTAGAAATCGGCAGATTTCTTTGTTCATTTGCAGTTAAACATAGTGTGAGAAAGTACCTCTTTTTGTGTGGTCATGTCCATTTTTTGTGGACTGCTGTCCAGTCACCAGTGTATGTGCTCTGACCCCTAAAACATGACAGAATTGGCTAACTCCAAATTGGCATATTCAATTTTCCAATAAGGTAATGGTATATGGTACAAGAAAATACACCAGTGGCAGAGAGAGTTAAAGGTTACCTGTTGATTGCAGCACATGTTGTGCCATCCACTACGCTGACAAAGAAAACATGGTTTCAGGGATACCTATGAAGCCTGCCCGCTGCAGCATCTAAACCTGCAGGTGAACGTGTCAAAATAAAGCTTTTTGACAAGAAAAAAATTACTTTAAATTATGAAATAAATCATCACTAAGGATGCCTTGTAGCCCACAAGGTATGGTGTCTAGTATTTAAAAGTGGTAAATGCAAGAATTTAGTGGCATGTTCCTTCAGTGACTAATCCCTAAAAGCTATTGTCACTGTACAGAGCTGTATCTGAAGCTATGAGGAAAACTGAAGTGCAATTAAAATACTATTTCAGCTAACTAAGTTTTGTGATAAGTTACATATATGATTCTACCACTGTTTTTAATATTTATCAAAACTCCAATTCAATGGTGAACAAAAATACTCATATTTTGCTACCAGCACAGAGGTGTTGATCTCAATTCAATGTGCTGACATGGTGCTCAATGATGGGCACCTTTCGCTAAGCGGTTCTTTCCCTTCTCGAGCTATTCCCTGCACACCTTTCCATCATGATAGCTCTCATCCAGACCCCCATAGTCCTCCTGCAGATCTTTGTAGTTCCTACATTTTATCAGAATGGTACATATGTGCTCCTGCCTACATCACCAGGGCTTGCTCCATGTATCCTCTGTTCTTCATGTTATTTACTCAGCCTGGACTGGACTCATGGGGGCAGCTGGTGTCAGGCATCTATTAGACTGAGTTCACTTATTCTCTTCGCATGCACTATAACTTTTCTGTGCCATGGAGTAACACTCTTAGTTTCGTTGGGAACATTCAAGTATGCATACTTGATGAATGGTGAGTAGTCGGTCACTTCTACCTCAGTTATATGGTTGGATATTCAACCAATCTTCCAATTAGGGCCTAGGTCAGTGGCAGGATGACAACCTCCTTCACTTACCAAGTCTCATCAGGTGGACCCCGGAGATGGATGACCGCTCTTCCAGTGTTCACTCATCTATTCACAGTTTCAGCAGCAGGAGTCTGCTGAGAGTATATCCGCCATGTTGTCCAACAGCCTTGCCCTCATAAGGCCTCTTTCTTGAAGACTTTAGCAGTTCCTGTAGTGCTTCTGTATCTCTATTTTCATGCATTGTTTGTGTGTAAATCACACACTACATAATCAGATTGCCCTTAAACACTCTTTAGAGGCTGTTGCATTGTTCTTTGAGGGAGCAAGTTCAATAGTGCTCTCGGTGATGGACATGGAGTCTGGGTTACAAATTAATATTGTCATGTTTCTGCATAATATAATGTGTTGTATAACATAATTATTCTTTGGGGTAGTGTGATAAATAATGCTCTTTTGTGGTTATGCACCCTTTTCATTCCGTCTGTGGTCATCATTAGCACATTACAACATTTTATTGCTATATAGCACAACATTTAGCATAGTCTTTTTCGAAGCGAAAATCAAATCCTAAGCCAGATCTCTAGCTCTATATAGGTTTGAGTTAGAATAGGTGAGTTTTTAGCCTTGCCCTAAAGTTCATTAGTTTGGAGAGACATTGTGGGTTTTTAAGAGGTCTCCAATGACGCTTTCCACATTTACTGTACACAAAGTCAAATACGCATTCTAGCACAGTTTGAGCTTATTTTCAAAATGACTGCCATTTTACAAAACAATTTCAGCACATTTTTGTCTAGAGTGAATCGATCTGTGGCAAGAAAAGAACTGAATTGTGACAAAAGTTAACCGAATACTGATTTTTTTTTATTATTACCTCAGTGCTGGAAAACCAAAGGTTCACTATCTGATGGGATAAGAGATACAGTTAGTGATGATACTAGGAGACATAGAGCATTATTGTTTGTGGAGGGGTTACTATAGGAGCCCACCATATCCCCATAGATTAGTTGAAGTTGTGCTTTTCTTTTCTTGTGGAGCTATAAAACACAGTATATACATTGTATTATGGTCATACACACGTTAGAAAGAACCCTTATATTCTCATGTGAACAACACAGCATCAAAGCTATATTGCTGGCAAAACAGTATGCCAAATCAAGAGCAATGTTATGCACCACACTAAATACACCTCAGAAACACTCTATTAATCCATAGCATAAATCCATTATCCCCTCACAGCATTGTATCATAAAAACACCCCCGTCCACCTATTGTCCCCCCATCCCCACACAATCAGGCCAGTGAGGTAAAGATAGAGAACATCTTACTCCAGGCGAGAAATAGACAACCAACCTCCCAAAGAAGGAAAATGTGAGACTCATTCAGCACACTCACAAATATGGATAAGGATCTACAAATGCTGGGGGAAGAGCCTGGCAGCAGTGTAACAGGATGTGGCTCAGATGAGTTCCACCGGCCGCCCTCAAATCTAAACATATAGTGCTGCCTGGGAGCCCTTGTTTGGGCAAATACACTTACTGGACATTTGAGATCACAAAGAGGGCCGCTGGGGCCGGAAATTGCTGAACTGCCGAGCTTTGCCTCAGGTCGGCCCATGTGTGATCAATCTCTGTAAATTAATATGGTGACTGTGGCTAAACAGAGCTGCTGCAGGTGCAGTGAGCACCATAGATGAGGAGTTGCACAGCAAAGATCCTGGCTTTAGTGGGGCAGGGGAGACTTTGCCTAACTGTGCCTCTGATGCTTGACAGTCGAGCACCGAACGAATGTGTGGATCGCAGAGAGATGCGCCTGGCACAGCAGCATGGCAGATAAGAGCCTGATCAAGGCTTCAGAGTGTGGTGGCCGTTGAAGCGGACTGTACAAGACAGTGGTGGCATGTTGATGAGATTCCATTCATTCAAGGTAGGGGGCTGCACCTGCTGTTTGTTTCTCTCCTGCTTCCTGGAGGGTGCTTCTGAGTGGTGCTGACTGACCCCACTGAGGACATGGCAGTACAATTGGGGTGTGGCTTGCTCAGAATCCCACCACCCCAGTTATTTACTCATTAATTTATATCCACAATGCACCACAAGTCTTGCCTCAGGGGACTTCAAGCCCCAGGAATCCACGCGCCCGGAGGCACCGCCTGTCAGCTGGGGGCAGGACCAGGACTAACAGCGCTGCAAAGCGCATTGCTTTCTCCCGCTGTGTGGGACGCCGCACCACAAGCCTTGCCTCAGGGGACTTCAAGCCCCAGGAATCCACGCGCCAGGAGGCACCGCCTGTTAGCTGGGGGCAGGACCAGGACCAACAGCACTACAAAGCGCATCACTTTCTCCTGCTGCACGGGACTCGCCCCGGCATAGCCCAGGCCAAAGGCAGGCCCGTCATCGACAGGAAGAGGCAGGGCAGGGCCACCCCCCTCCCCTTGGCTCTTACTGTAAGTACTGCACCATTGTTTTAGCAATAACTGGAAACAATAACGAAGCGCTAATTTAATCACTATGGATACTGGTTCTACCGAAGCCAAAATTAGCAATGGTTAAGAGGAAGGCACTAGATAAAAACCCCGGAGCAGGAAGTGCGAGTAAAATCCCATGACATGCAACGGAAAATTGCACTCTTAATGAAATCGATGTTCTCATTGAGGAGGTCGAGGTTCTGTTAGCCTCCAAACCCAAGGCCAAAGGGACAAACCAGCAAGGGAAAAAAAAAAGTCTAGTTGAGAAAAACTCTAAATTTCAGAAGAGTATAGTATCTTATTTTGACCAACCACCTGAAGACATTTCATCTGAGATTCCCACAGCGAAAGCCCCTTATTACCTATAGCCACATCCTCCCCAGGTAGCAGCAGACCCTGCAAGCAAGGAGGAAGTTACAATTATCAATGTGGAGTGCTCCAACCAATATATAGCCCTAGAGAACTTGGAGAGCCCGAAGAATAACTTCTCCTGTGCATCCAGGGGGAATGTCACCACAAAGGCAAACTAAATCAAAAACACTGTGGGTGTAGATGCACCATTGAACTAACTAAGGGGCGAACTTATAAGCCTAAGGGAGAGCATGGGAAGGATAGCTAAACTAATAAATGAAAAGTTGGACACTCTTACTGCTCTAGTCAAAGAGTCATCTAAACTAAGGGAAGGTATCAATGCTGGGTCTTCTATATGCCACTCGATAAACACTGTAAATCATAATCCACATAGAGAACAAGGCAAACATGTGATCAAAGAGTACCAGTGGCCCACGGAGAGGAAAGTTTGCCGGCATATGTTACCCCTAGGCAAGATTGTCCCCCCTCGTACGACCAGATGCACGTAGAACCTATAAAGGTGGCTAAGAGCTTTAGGCCCAATGCTACCCCTCCTATAAACAGCAAAGAAGGAAAGATAGCAATGGTAAACCCTTTGATATATTTATGATCAATGTCCCCAAAATTCAGAGGCTCTCCACTGAAACACGTGAGGCATTGGTAAATAAGGTGACCCACTGGATAAGATACAAAAGGGGATGTAGATCAATAATAAGGGAGGATATACTTAATGTCAAACGGTATGCCGTTGAAAAATCACAGTTGGACCATATAGGGGTGGCTTTCAAGGGTAAGGCTCTTTCAGAAGGTCTAATTTCACTTGAACTGCGTCATAAACCAAATAATACTGTCCAAATAAGACCAAAACTAAATCCCCCCGGCCCTATGATAGATCCATCTAGTGAAAAAAATCAAAATCTATCGATACGTATTGGGCATCCGAACCCTAGAGAACCATTACACCTCATGAATACATCAGATATTGATTGACTTGGAGATGATAACTTTGAGTCCCCCATGAAATCAAAAAGACATAATTTCTCTTTAGCTGAAGGGACACTGTTTAATCTACCTCCTGATGTAAATCCCATCACAAGATCTAAGGGACCAGACCGTCTTAATATAGAAGTACATCTGATGCCACAGGGTGAGTTCACCCCCCATAATTTGTGTAATTTAAACTCGACAAAGGGTGATTGTTTAAACATGCTATCTTGGAATGTTGCAAGAATTAAGTCAAAATACCTAGATTCAGAGTGGGGCACATTTATCGATATGCACCACATTACATTTCTCCAGGAAACATGGGCTATTGATCCAATCTTTAGACCTGGTTTCCTGACCTTTAGCAAAAACGCAATCCCTTCTCCGGCAGGGCGTCCATCAGACGGACTCCTGATATGGTTAAGATTTGATCTGTTCCCCATAGTGAGATCTGTTCCATCCAACTCAAGAGATTTACTTGCCCTTGAAATTAAAATTGCTACTCCAACAGGACCAAAATATATAGCCCTGGTGAACATATACATACGATCAGTCCTTCCAAATGTCCTATCTCTTACAGTAAACAAAATTGATAATTTGATGGGACAGTTTAACCGGAAAGCTATAAACATTGTAGCGGGGGACATTAATACTCGAATTCCACCAATCGCAGGTTGTAATGTCTTTGAGGCCAATCATATAGCAGCTATAAAAATGCCTCAGACCGCTCTATACGATTATAAGAAGATATCAAAAGTAGGAGTACAAATCACAGATCTAATTATTGACCATGGCTTAAAAATTGTAAATCGTAATACGAAATCTGATTGCCCTCCATGTTCAACTTTTAAAAGAGGCTTAAGTACCTCAAGAATTGATTATATACTGGTGGACAATGATATATGGCCAGATCTGTACGATATGAAGGTAGTCCAGAGACCTGATAGTGACCACCAGGCTTTAATTGCAACCTTTTCCAGGATCCCATTCAGAGATGTAAAATTGGGACCAGTCATAACTCGGATTCCAATAGCTACGACTAACAACTTAAGAAATGTAAAATGGGCAGCTTTTGCAACAAACGTAAAGAACATGACACTTTTATATAACCTATTTGTGCAAAAACTCTCACAGGTCGACTTTACGAATATTTGTAATGTCAACTTTGAATCCATACATTGCAAACTTATGAATCTATTAAGACCATGTTTTGTGAGGGAACAGAGGAGAGGTTATTCCCAGAAAAAATCCCCCTCCTGGTATACCAAAACCTGCCGCTTTGAAAAATCCAATCTATTAAGAGCTATCAAAAAGGGCATAACACCCAAAATCACCAAGGCAAGGAACCAATATAAAATCGCACTATCCAGAGCTAGAGGGGAATGGGAAACGGATCAATGGATGACAATTGCTCGTGCCCTAGAAATGGGGTATCAGTCAATCAATCATGGGTTTGTAGAGCGCAAGCTACTCACCCGAAACGGGTCTCAAGGCGCTGAGGGAAGGGGAGAAGAAGGGGGGTCCCGCAGTTCCCGAGGAGGTCACGGAGTTTGATCGAAGAGCCAGGTCTTGAGGTCCTTTTGGAACTTAGGAAGTGATGGAGTCTGTCGGAGGCGTAGAGGGAGGGAGTTCCATGCCGTGGCAGCGAGGAGGGAGAAGGAGCGTCCTCCTGCTCTGGTTTTCTTGATGCGAGGTACCGTCGCGAGGGAGAGCTGGGCCGAGCGGAGAGAACGCTGACGAGCGAAGAATAAGAGGCGGTGGTTCAGGTTGGCGGGTCCGGTGTTATGGTGGGCCTTGTGTGCGTGGGTGAAAAGCTTGAAGGTGATTCTCTTCTCGACGGGGAGCCAGTGTAGAGTTCGTAGGTGTTGGCTGATGTGGCAGTGATGCTGTAGGTTGAGGACTAGTCTAGCGGCGGCGTTCTGGACGTTCTGGAGTTTGCGGGTGAGGTTCTTGTTGATACCAGCGTAGAGTGCGTTGCCGTAGTCCAGTCTGCTACTGATGAGGGCATGTGTGACGGTTTTCCTGTGTTCTGGGGGATCCAGTTGAAGGTCTTTTGGCATAGGCGGAGGGTGTGGTAGCAGGAGGAGGTGATAGTGTTGATCTGGCGGTCCATTTTAAGTTCGGAGTCCAGGATGATTCCGAGGTTGCGTGCGTGGTCCGTGGGGCAGGAGGGGTCCCCGAGGGCGTCATTCCATGCGTCGGGGTGTGGGCCCATGATGAGCACCTCGGTTTTGTCCGTATTGAGTTGTAGGCAGCTGTCCTTCATCCATCTGGCGACGGCTTCCATTCCGTCTTGGAAGTTGCGTTTGGTGAGGTTGGGTTCGTTTGATAGGGAGAGGATGAGCTGGGTGTCGTCTGCGTACGATGTGATGTTGAGTTTGTGTGATCTGAAGATGGATGCGAGCGGGCCTTGTAGATGTTGAACAGGGTCGGGCTGATGGAGGATCCTTGTGGGACTCCGCAGGTGGTGGGAGTTGGTTCTGAGAGAAAAGGAGGGAGTCTAACCCGTTTCGTTCTGCCGGAGAGGAAAGAAAGGATCCAGTCGAGGGCCTTATTCCAGATTCCCGCATCATGGATCAAAAAACCTTCTGGAAATTAATAGCTGTCAATCTCCACAGTGCCAATCATTTAGATCCAGTAGTAAAACCTGACACATGGGTCGCTCATTTTAGTGGCTTGTATAAGGGTCCTGTGAGAGGAAAGTGTGGGCATGTGAGATTCACAACCCACGAAGAGAACAGAGAATCTGCTACCAGATTAGCCCATTTTCATTTTACTTTAGCCGAAACAGATCGGGCACTAAGACAAATGAAGAGGAAAAAGTCGCCTGCAATGGATGGCATACCAGGCGATCTCTTCCTATATCAATTGGACATTTGGTCCCGATATCGGAATGCAGTATCTACTGACATCTTAAAAGGTGACCCAATTCCCCCCACATGGCATGGAGCCGTTATAATACCAATATACAAAAAGGGAGAAAGAAATAATCCCTCCAATTATATACCTATGAGTTTGCTGGACTGTGCACAAAAGATTTTTTGTAGGCCGGTGCTGTTCAGGCTCAATGACTGGATAGAACAGAATAACATTCTAGAAGAGGTGCAAGGGTTCAGAACAAATATTAGTACCTTGGACCAAGTCCTCCGCTTCAAGGTGATAACTTGGAAATATGTCACCTTGAGGCAAGACCATCTATATGTCGCTTTCATTGACTTGAGAGTAGCATTCGACCTGCTACCAAGGGAAACTCTATGGGAAGTCCTGGAAGGGTATGGAATCCCCATAGACCTACTAAGAATATTAAAAGCCCTTCATGCAAATACCTATGCAAAGGTGAGATGGAATAGCGTAGGGGACCTGACGGATAGGATTGATTTCAAGCAAGGGGTGAGACAAGGGTGTGTTCTTGCCCCCACACTTTTTAGCATATACATCAACAGAGCAGGGAGAAAGTTGGCTGGATGTAAACATGATGCCCCTAAATTAGCAGGAGTGTCCACCCTGATCTTGATGTTCGCGGACGACACCCTACTAATCTCGAGAACACCAATAGGGCTCCAATCTGAACTGAACAACTTTGTTACTTTTTGTGAGGAAAGGGACTTAGAACTCAACCCAACCAAATCTAAATTCATGACCATAAATCCCCATAGATCATATAGAGAGAATGTGACAATAGAGGGGGTGCCCCTTGAAAAGGTCTCACACATTGACTATCTGGGTGTCAGACTGACAGATAACCAAACATGGAGAGCCCAGTTAGAAAAAAGTAAAGCCACCTTACATCTGAAAGCCTCCGCAATAGGGAGGAACTATAGGGTTGCCTCAGGGGATGCAGTGTCCCCTGTCATCACTGTATAAGGAGCTTCAGCGGTAAAAGCAGTGATCTAAGGAGCTGAGATATGGTGCTATGTTAAAACAGAGTCCCTGACCAAAATTGAGAACAAGTTTATTAGGGCTCTTTTTAAACACTCCCCCCCCCCCACCCCCAAGCTCACCCATCACACCATTGAGATTAGACCTAGCCTTAAACCCAATACATTCAATCACTTTAATCAAACCCTTGCTCTACTGGATCAGACTCTGGTCTACTCAAGAACTAGCAATATACAGTAATTCTGTAAAGGATCTGCTGGCTCTTGATAAGGACCTGAGTACTCCCTGGTTGAAGGCAATAAAAAAACCAACATCCAAAATAGGAATGGGCGAATTATGCTTGTCACCAGAGCTGATCACTTAGGGAGACGCACAGAAAGTAAAGCATTTATATTGGTAGGAAACCTTGAACCAAATATGGACCACCAGGAGAACAGTATAACTGGCCAGTTTCTGAACCATAAGTGTGTACCAAGTTTTGAGCCCTATATGGATAGAATGTACCCCTTTCAGTCTAAACGCTTATATGTACAATTTAGATGTGGTCTACTTCCTTTGAGAGTTCACACTTCGAAATGGTCCAGTGCACCTTCTCAATTCTAAATTCTGTCCAAGCTGTCCACAAACTGTCGAATCAGAAGAGCATTTCTTGTTTTTCTGCCCCCTATATAAAATTGCACGTAAGGTATAGTTGATAGCTGAATGCAAACTCATGGGCGTGAGACAGTACTGGGAAGCTGCAAGGCTACTGAAGTGTGACCCAAACGAACAAATAGCTTTTGCGGTATCTCGCTATCTGTATCATGCTTGGAACCAAAGGAAGAAGGCTCTAGATTATTGCAAATTTTTAATCACTGAACCTTTGGAGAAAAAAAAATTAGAAGGATCATTTGGTTTCTCTTAATTTGTATAGGGTTTTTCTAATTTTTAACATTTTAATGTATGAATCAATTGGTTATGAAATATTTTTAAACGTACAGATGTTTTCATAGATTGCTATTTGTACCTGAGGTTTAATTTATTTCATTACAACACAAAGCTGTATATAGTATTGATATGAACAGTCATTGGAATAATTATCATCCAATTTTTTCTATTGCTTTTAATTTGTGTAAAAAGGAAGATTGCATGAAATTTTGATTACATTAGTTCTTTTATGTCTGTGTACTTTTTATGGCTTGGTAGCCGAAATAAAAGTTATTTTATTACTCATTAATTTATATCCACCATGAACTGTGCACTGATAATTACTGGGCATGTGGGAGGCTGATTGCTACACCACTTTGTTGTGACTGTTACTCCTCTGTCTCCTGAAGTGCACTGGGAGACATAAAACGAACAAAGGCTCAGCTGGCATCACTGCGATGAGATGCTTCACAATACACTCATAAGTGACATGGATTTAATGTTGCTGAATAGAGATGGTTGTGAAGGTGCAGAGCAGGGATTCAATTTACGCAGTCACAAGGCGCTAAGCAACACTGATCCCAGTGTGTGTCACAAACGAGGTCATTGAACTTATGTGCTGGCAAAAATGGGAAGAAATCCATCTGGCGACGGCTTCCATTCCGTCTTGGAAGTTGCGTTTGGTGAGGTTGGGTTCGTTTGATAGGGAGAGGATGAGCTGGGTGTCGTCTGCGTACGATGTGATGTTGAGTTCGTGTGATCTGAAGATGGATGCGAGCGGGGCCTTGTAGATGTTGAACAGGGTCGGGCTGATGAAGGATCCTTGTGGGACTCCGCAGGTGGTGGGAGTTGGTTCTGAGAGAAAAGGAGGGAGTCTAACCCGTTTCGTTCTGCCGGAGAGGAAAGAAAGGATCCAGTCGAGGGCCTTACAGAACTGTGTCGACTACTGTGGCGGAGAATACTCTGACTGAGGACAAGCTGGAACCTGTGGTGGTGGCCATCAGAGGCACGAAAGACCTATTTGATAAGAAATTTTATAATCTGTTTATTGACCTTGGGTTACCATAGGAACATGCGCGAATGAGTGTTAAAAGTCGAGAAGCTCGTCTCTGACCTTGCTCCTACAACTGAGTCACACAAAAACAACTCATGGCTCCAATGAACGCATACAAATGCTGGAGGTCTGAGCTGAGGATCAAGAGGGAAAAGATAGAGGAAACAATATTAGAATGATTGGCCTCCCTGAAAGCATTGAGGGAACCTCTATTATGTTCTTCCTAGAGGACTGGCTAAAAGAAGTTGATGCCGCTGAAGGCATCTCTAAGATCTATGTCCTGGAGCGATCGCACAGAGTCCCATTGTGCCCTCCCAGGCCCAGCAGGCCTCCCTGTGCCATGTTGGCCCAGTTACTACATTACAGAGATAGGAGGCACGCAGACACGGTCCTTTTAGTGGGGGGATGGAAAGGTATCAGTATTCTCTGACTTCACAGTGCATGTGCAGAGAAAGAGGGCTACATATGTAGCTGTAAAGAAAAGGTTGGGTGACCTTGGATTTCAATACGCACTCCTTTACCCTGACAGACTGCGGAAGTAGGTGGATGGCTGAACTTACTTTTTTGCTACTTACCTTGAGCATCGAATTGGCTGGACCATTACAAAGTAGGCATAGGAGGAGGACCCCACTGGAGCAATGAAACACAAAAGGTGCAGAATTAGGCGCACAAGAGGTACTCAACCATCATCCATCCAGGTGCAGAGAACAAGCGGTAGTGGTGGTGGTAGCATTCTGCAGCCCTGCCGAAAACACTTTGGGAAATAGTGACTCTGGCACAGAAGCCGACAGTGTAGAACAAATAGGGGACAGTGTGATTATGCCAAATGTCACCCTAGCCATGACAGATAAAATATATAAGCCTGAAGAGCTGCCAACGTTGAGCAACATAGCTCTGTAATTTTAGTTAAAGGTCCAGGCAGTAACTTCATTTCCTTTCATACTTAGTGTTGATTTACTGGATGGTGGCTGCGGGGGCGATAGAAGGACACTCTTTTTCCATTTGTTATTAATTCTTATTTGCAGTTTACACCCCCCCACACATACCCTGCTCCCTCTTTGTGCTGACTTCTGGTTAGCCCCCTCTTTCTTGATAGGGTTGGGGTCATAGTGGAAGAGCAATAATGTTAAGTTTAACTAAGGTTTGAATAGGGCCCTCCAGCACCAGTCATGGGAGGGGGTTGTTGGGGATGCATGTTGTCTGTTTCTAGTACAGGTTCTACACAGTTATTCTTGGTGGAGTGGAGGCAATGTTATGTCTTTTGATACTAATGTTATTTTCTGGGATGTACAACCAGAGAGTATGGGAATGGGGATTTGACTGAGAATAATGCTGAACAATAGTAATACTCATATTAAAATGCTCGCATGGAAAGTGAGAGATCTAAATCTAAATCTAAATTCCCTGAATAAGAGATACAATGTGCAAGCATATATAAAAATCCTGGAAGCACAAGTTGCTTTCCTTAGGAACTGCAAAATTCAAAAAAAGAGGGAGAGGTATTCCTAAAAAGATGGTGGGAAAAGTGTACGGTACAACATATTCTGCATTTGCTCGCAGGATATTATTTTGGATTTGTACAGGAATATCATTCCAGCTCCAGCTGGTGATTGTAGATGCTGAAGGTAGATATTTCACAGAGCAACCTAATGTGGTAATGTGAATTCATTTAAAAAAATATTATTTTGAATGGTAGGTTGAATCTGCAGAAATATATCAAATAAACACCTTGATATTTGCACAAAATAAAATGCTTCTATTATCTACTATTAGATGCACATTTGAAGGAAATCAGGCCTACACAGTAGGTCACAGGCTAAGGGATATTCTTTATATGAAAGCCAAATAGTATCCCAGATGTGCCACACACTCTGCTTCATTTACAGTCCAAGCTTTGGGCAGAAACAAATTGCTTCATGCTAACCACAAAAGGAAACAACTTGGGGCCTCATTACGATATCGGTCGGAAAGGCTCCGAACGGCATTTGGATTGTCCTAACCTGAGTTGGAACCCATGTTTCCGACCGACTCGGAAACATTTCCGACCGACCGATTACGATGGAAGGTAACCGTTCGGTCTGTCCGACTCGGTTCCGACTGACATTCGGAGACTCCGAGTCGGTCGGAGCCGAATCGCACAGCTCTATGGACCTCTTTTCCGACCGACGTATTAAGATGTCAGATTCGGACAGCCTTTCCGACTTGGTTTGCCCGACACGGAACGGCTGTCGGAAACTGACTTGGGGGCCCGTAGCAGGCCACCCGTCACTTGGAGGCCTCCGGTTGGGGCCCGTGGGGCACAGTGTGGCAGGCACTATGGGGTGCCCGCCACAGGGTGCAAGGTTTTCCGCAACCACCCCTTTCTTCAATGGAAGCCGGTATTGTCGGTCGGAACACAGGCTCCCATTGAAGTCAATGGAAGTCCGACCGAACGGTGTTCGGAAACATCGTAATCGGTCGGTCGGACTCCCCGAGTCGGTCGGAAACGATTCTGACAAGGAGTCGGTCGGAATGCTTTCCGACTGACATCGTAATGAGGCCCTTAATGTGTTACGATAATGTTATGTTAATATACTTTTTAGGTGCATGTAGGCAGTACCACACAAACTAAAACTCAACAGAACGTAGATCAAGGAGAATACATAGGGAATTCGAAAAGATAGCACATTTACTGTTTAAAATGTCAAGTCTTTAGGTGTTTCCTAAAAAGAGAAAATCTGGTTTCTGCCTATTGCTATATGGTAGAGTGTTACATAGTTTGACAGCGGCAATGTAGATCAATCTCCTAAAGTCACTGTACATGCCTTAGATAGGACTACCAAAAGCTACTTTGCAGAGCGAAGTTCAGGGAACGGCCATTATGGCTTACATTTAGTGCGAGAAAACCTGAGGCATTTCTGTGAAAGGCCTTATGAACAATAATTAGACTTTTAAAACCAACTCTGGAACAAATAGGTAGCCAGTGAAGGTCTTGAGGATTGATGATATTTTTGTGATCATGTCTGGAGATACTAGTAATCAAGTGAGCTGCAGTGTTTTGAACCACCTGTAGCCATTACAGCATTTTCTCTGGGGCCACTGGGTGTATGGCATTGTCATAGTCCAATCTGGGTTGAACCAGGGCAGTGATTACTGACACATGAAGGGTGAAGTTAATGAAATGTGGAATTTTCCTAAGGAATCCACATTTGAGCATACCAAATGTTTGCTACCGTCCCTCCTTGGAATTCAATGATAAATCAGAGTGTATGAGAACACTCTGCTGGTGGATGACCCTTTCCTAGGGTTCCATTGCTGCTTGCCATGAGGTATTGGTCCATTATTCTGGTTAAGGTGAGGTTATCAGGACCTCAGTTTTAGTTGGATTTATTTTCAGAAAGTTGGTGGACATCCACCAATGCAAAATTGATAGGCAGTCTGGGAGGGGGCTAATATCTTGCCCCAACAATGCATTGTCATATGAGTGAGAGAGCCCAAAGATGAGTTTTGTGTTTGTCATACATATGAAAGCAGACATTCATCTTTTGATGCAGTGAGGTATGAGGTTGCACTTATAGGTTACATAGGAACAGTGACAGGATAGAACCTTGTGGGACTCTGTAGGTCAATGTTTTCTCCTCCGATGTGAAAAGGGTGATTGCAGCTGTCTGAAACTTTGCTGCAAGGTAAGATTTAATCTTATTGTAGGCTATTCTGGAAACGTCATATTCAGTTTGAGCAAGGTGTTGTGATTGATAGTTTTGAAGCCTGCAGATGGATCTCTGACACTTCCATTCTCACATAATATCCTGCGGTCGTCTAAGACAGAGAACACTACAAAATCAATGCCGTGGCCTAGTCGGAATCCTTCTTGGTAGGTGACTAAAAAGCGTTTTTCATCACCAAAAGTTTGCAGCTGGCACCCGACCTAATTTTCAGGACGTTTTCTTTAAAGAAGTAGTAGATAGATGCTGTGAAAATTGTTGAGGTCTGATGGATTCAGCAAGGCTTAATATAGCAGAGATTTGACAACTGCCAATGTGTGTGCCTCGGGAAAATCTCCTTCGCTAAGCGCTTGTTAAAGATGGGAAATCAAGACTTCATAAGTTTTGTGGGGGTTGAGGTTTATAGGAGAGCCAGAAGAGCGGCTGGCTTTAGTATTGTCAGCGCCTAAAATTTGGGGGCCAATTGATGACCCGTGCAAACCCACATCACTTACAACAGGCCTCCTATTTTTTGCCTCCTTCCGTCTTCAGGGAAATTAATCTGTGCCACCGTGTTAGAATAGAGTTGCATTTCAAATGGGATCATCAGCTTTCAGTATTTTAATGTTCAGTCAATGATGAGCGGTTTAGAATCGTTTCAAAGTTTTATTTGTCATTAAGAGATTAGTATTGTTTTGTCTTTTTTATTCAGATTAGTCCAATTACAGATATATCAAAAAAAGGTTTTGTTAGAGTCAGCATAAAATAGACAGCGTGTTCCATAAAGGAAATAGTCCCTTATCTTAATCTAAGAGTCCTAACCTAAATAAGAACCCATAAAGAGTTCTTTTGGAAAAGAGCAAGATTCTGGAGCTTCTTAGTTAGTCAAAGCATGAACTTCCCATAAAGAGTGGTTCCGGAAAACTCAGCCAAGTTCCCCAACAAGTTGCAGTAGCAACTGTTAGTAAATCAAAAGAAAATTAACCACAGCAGTAGCTATGATCAACATGAGGAGAAAGTCTCCCCGCAAAAGGGTCAGAGTAAAAGGAAATCGCCGTTAGCAGTAGCACACAGCAATCCGGGCAAGAATCAGGGAAAACAATGCATAAAGCATCGAGGAATCGAAGCATAGGGTCACAGTGGAATATATTGAATCTCTCTAACTTGGAACACGTATATATGAAAACATAAAACATTATTGCAACATTCAGCCAGTTAAGTCATTCTTGTCCAATGGAAACGGGTCTTCCGATGGTCTGTTGTCTCTCCTCCCCTTTCCCACGGTAAGCATTCACGCCAGTGAGCAGTTATCGAAAGGTTTCTAAATGTCTCGCACTAGATACATGAGGGAAGGTTCTTATGAGAACCTTTGCAGGCCTTATTCTGTTAACTGTTGTCAGTATCCCATTGTGTGGACAAAGAGCTTATCTAAAGCAACGAAACATTTCTATCAGTAAAGTCTTGATTAGATCATGCAAAACAATATCTTCAGTAAGCATAACATTACTAATACTCTATTCATTATAAAATATAACCAAGTACATTGTTTAGTGAAATGAGGAAATCATATGGTGTGAGCAAGCAAACAAATGCAATTCTCTTAGAGTAGCACATTTTAAAGTGATGAACAATTTTGCAGTCAGATGGTTAGGTCAGCAGTTTCTAAAAGACATTTCATTTAAATGTTAAACAGAAATCGAAAGAAAGTTTCAGGACTTGTCGTAGAAGCACATTAGGCATGAGGCCTACTACTTTATTTATGCTGCACATTTGTTTTACTCGTTAAAAAAAATTGATTTTCTACTACGGTTTAAAGCTGCATGGGGTACTTATCAAATTTTTTAAAAAGCATTTTCTACGTTTTTATCTATGGTTATGACAAATTTAAACACATTTTTTAATGTCGGGCACATTTTCTTCAACATTAACTGAGGTCAATTTTCATGAAAAATTTAGACTTTAACAGTCGCCACCAACAGTATCTGGTCTGTGATAGAGATGAATGTATCAAAGCTCATGTATGATTTGTAGGCGAGGACTCTTGGAAGTAAGATGGACGACAGCAGTATGGTGTCATGTATGATAGAGATCTTGCCTATGAAGTAACTCACAATGTCACACCTAATTTCTGAATTACAGTTTGGTGAAGCAGTCTTGTCTTTATTTTGCAGGGAGTAACTGAGCAGTTGCACCTTTTAGCCTTAAAATATAGCCCCTGGGAAAGAAAGGTTTTTTTCTAAATCTGTTTTGCAACTTTCATTCTGTTTTCTACGCACATATGTTACCTGATTTGTAACATGATAATTTATGGGTATTTCTATTATCAACTGTGGCCCTACAAAATTGTTATTTGACAAATTCAGATCAATAATTCTTGGAAATCTACCAAACTAACGTGTTCATACTGTATTTAAGTTAACAGACACACAGCAACTTTTAACACAAGCAGAGAAAAATTACTTTGAAAGCAAAGTTAAGTTGGATCGAATTAATACGGAAAAAGAGGTTATCATGGAAGAAAATAAAGCCTTGGAACAAGAAAAGTATGATTTGAAACAAAGATTAAAAGAAGTTATCCAAGAGGTTCACCTAGTTAAAGACACGTGAGTTGCAACTTAGAAATTAATTTCCTAATATGTACTTGTTATTGCTGCAAAAATCGAAATATTTCTGAAAGGATTTTTTGTAGTTAATTTGAACTTTCTTTGGGGACCATTTTAATAAAAAAAATCTCAAATTTAGTAATCAGTACTAGGTGTACAGTGTTACATTTTTGTGCCAAGCATCAAATTCATCTTTATTTCCACTTGTGAATACTCATTTTGTTGTGAGAGTGAATTTTATCGTAGCAATAAGAGATAAATGTGTACCACAAAAGGCTTACATGAATCAAATTCTATGAAGATACCCTTACATAGAATGCATCCAAACAGTTTGCATAGAACATTTTTACTAAGCAGCATCTGGCTAGCATTAAAAATGCTGAACATATTTAACAACAATATTGTTTGGGCACTCCTCCTATGTTGGGTTGGATCCAGAAGTCCTCTCACGGGCTTCTGGACCAAGCCCAGCTTAAAAATTCTTAGGGGTTATTTACTAATGAAGTGTGCCGGCACTCACCTGGTGAAAAGTGATACAAAGCATTGCACTGATTACATTATAAAAGCCACTGGCACACCACATAACAGCAGAGCTGCACAACCCTTTGTAAATAGCCCCACTTGTCTTCCTACTAATGTCACCTTAACCCTTCATTAACACTCAGTTTCATTCAAACCCGTCTAAAAATTACAGTTTTTTACACTACCGTAGCAAAATAAATGTTATATTGTGCATCTGAATCAAGACTGTATAAAACAACATATCTAAGAAAGGATCTCTGGTAGGGTAGCTTTGTGTTCAGGGTTGGGATGCAAGCTGTGAGAAAGGGCACTGAGAAATTGCTATTGATCACAAGCCTAAGATGGTGGTGGGTCATGAGTTAGGCATCCTGGGAAATGGCATACTAAGCTTCGTAACATAAAGGCTGAACTCTACTTGACCTTACAAGCTGCATTTATGCTCAGAGGTTTGCTGTTCTGCCATGTCCTTCTTGGCTGGGCATCTGTAAAATATGGATTTTATGGCGTATTTTAGAACAGCCTTTCCTACATGTTCAGAGCGGTAGTGAAAACGTTTCTTTTGTCACTCTTCGATTTCCATTGCTCAAGTGAACAACTGGGAGGCTGGTTCCATAAACTCCCTGTTAGGCCCATCGATTTCCGGCTGGCTGGGACGCATCGAAGCCAGTCAGAATCCACCGTCCTTGATAGGATGAGTACGATACACATGTCCAATAACCTGTGCTCACCCTTGCGTAGCTTGGCACAGAACAGTCAGGCTTATCCTCAGGGCCCAAGTGTAAATATTGGCACAGCACCACCCTCTCAACACACTGCGTAAGCTACAAAAAGACTCCACACCGTACGTATAAAACACTGGTGTTTGTAATGCATACACATTGAAATCAAAACGAGATACACACTTTATATACACTTTACAGTTCTATGCAATTGTTGAACTTTCCTATTAGCAGCAGAACGGCATGAGCATATGTTATGTATTGTCTTGCCTTTTAATTGTATAATCTTCTAGTTATCATTATAATGTATTAGTCAGTAGAATACACCAATCGGTTGTCAGGGTGACTAGAATGTTTTTATTCAGTGTACTACAGAGACATTCCAGGCTGGACAGTGCCAGTTGACCATTCTCTGGTTGTCGACTAGAGACCCCTGTGCTGACTTCGTGTTCTCCATGAAACGAACTCTTCACCTTACGTCTGCCTGAGTTTGCAACAACATATATGCCCGAATCAGAGGTATTCTTCCAACACAACATTCCTCAATATCGCAACAGTTGCAGTGGTCAAGTAATCACAGGTCTTTGACTATGCCTTGTGACCCAGCCCCTCAGTCATTCAACTACACCAGCCAACGATACACATTGCCTCTGCTAGCGCCACGATGATTAGATTGTCAAAACCACCTAAAACGGAAAGAAACAGTTACTTAGTTTCATCCATCTGGATTAGACCTCCAGGTGCCCAGCGGGGATCGTTATCCATCACTCCCCCCCCACCCCAGCCCCACGTAGACAAATGTTCATGACCCAGGAAGCTGACGCACTTCCAAGTCTGGAGAAATGTTCCTCTCAAGCGGAAATGTGAGCTGCCGTAGATCTTAGCAGCCAGTGGTAAGTGCTCACAAGGCACAACAAAACCCCTCGGGTCCCATCACAATGTTCTCCACAACAAAGTACCTTATGGTGTGGGCCCAGGGAGAGGGAGCTAGCGACCTCGGACGGAGGCAGCAATGTCAGGCACTGTCACCCTCCTGATTTGGAAGCCGAAGACTGTTTCAGCTCCCAACTCAGGGCCCCCAACATCCATTGGACACCACACGCTCTGGAGTGCAAGCTAGCACAGGTCCCCTGGTTGCAAGTATGGGTCCCTCGGACACTGAATGCTTCCCCCTCATTTCTCAAACTCCTCTGCACAGTGTCATGACGGTGTACGTCAGTACAGTCCTTGTCCCTACGATGATCACTTCTACCCGTTTCTGCCGCACCCTTCACAGTACTTACGATCTTTGTGTCCCTGGGATCTCATGGACAGGAGGCCAGCCAACCGGCCCTTTGTGAGTACTTAGGGACCTAGGCCACGACAGTTGGCACTTAGCTGCAGGCCAGCAACACCTAGGCAAAATCCGCCAAGTGATTGTCCCCTTCTTGGAGCACGAAAAGCTCCAGGCCACCACAAGCCGGCGGATAATCATCCTGCCCTGATGAATCCTCTTGTTGATGTCCCAGCGTCGAACCAGCGTAGTATGGTTCCAAATCCAAAAGCGTCTCTAATTTCTGAGGCCAGAGCCCCAGTAATTATACCCACAATGGCCTTTGAAGATACAATCAGTTCAAAAGGCCACCTTTGAAATGCACAGGCCCTCTCTAAATGTTGTCCTGTCTGCCATCCTACCCCAGGAGGTTGGGAGAGAGGCCGACAGGCACACAGAGCCACGAACATCGAAATGCCCACTTTCCCAAAGTGACATTTCCACATACGTAATGTCGGATCCACTCACACTACCGAAGAGCATTCACCTTTATGAACTAATCGATATCAAACACTATACTGCTATTATTCTGCATTTAGGAAATACTGCTCAATAGCCTTTTCCTACATTCCCCCATGCTAATCCAATGCGAGAAGCAGACCCCGTCGTACTTAACACACCATCTGGTGCCATTTACAACCCTTGCATGTAACGCACATGCCCTACCTCTTCCCGACACCACACCCTGTCCCCAAGGAGAACTCAGATATAGCAATCGACATGCAGAACCTTGGCACCTAGCTTATAAAATGCAAAGCCGAGTAACAGTAACCTGTGCACACAGGCCCCACCAGGCCAAATCTGTGGCATGATTGATGAGCTACATCTGTGGATGGCATAATCAGTGTTGCATGCCCACAGAGGAGCATTCGAGGTACATGCCCTGGGTAAATGTCTTACCCTTAGACAAGGGACTTACAGCTAAATCGAATCAGCCAATCATGTACACACCATCACCAGTATGTATATGACAAGCACAGCGCTTTGGCACTGAATGGCAGTGTCTAACTTGCTCAAACTCCTACGGCTAGCACCTAGATCAGCAGAAAACCTGGAAGGAGAAAAGCAAAAAGTCAAACGAAAGCACTCTAGAAAGGGCCATTTTCAACACTCCTGCAGCGGGAACACAGAGCAGATTTGACAAAGTTTCTTTGGACCTCCTAAACACGATTTCCATCAACTGCCCAGTGTGGCATTGAAAGAGACTAGCCCCGGATTGCCCCATACTCTTAGAAAAACAATCATTTTAGGTCTTCTGAGTGAGAGAACGATGATACCCTGAGATGGAGGATAGTCTTTGTTTAAGTTTATTGTACAGTATGTTTAAACCTTTACAAAGCATTTCTCATTAAAATAATTCCGGCATTGTTAATTATTTTAGAAGAAAATTGATATAACATACAATACGTATTAATATCGTAAAATGAGCCACCAAGAGCAAATAGTAGAATGTAAACTGCTTATTAATGACATGACTTGAACCCCCAGAACCCCACAGAGGTTAATTGAAGCTGAGTTAAAATACAGTTAGAACCCTCAGTGTAGGTCAAGACAAGTTAAAGATAGCATAAAAAACTGTGGATAGCACATTAAAATTCGCCTCTAGACTCCGTTGGAGTTATTATAGTCACCAGGATGGTGCATGCGTTCCGTGTTTGCCTGATGTTTGATCATGCTGGGGCTGCTCGTTGTTGTCTAGTTCAGGATAGGCGCAGGTTGGCCCCAAGATGCGCATTCGAGAGCGCCAAACTTTATCCGCTGGGAGTTCTATTAATTTGACCCCATGATAAATGTAAAAAACAAGAGAACAGACGCAGCAACCCAGCAGCTCCAGTTGTTTCGAGTGTTGGTATGTTAATTTTTGAGCATGGGATCAAAAATGCAAGATGTTATGCATAGCATAAATATGGACACTTAATGTGCCACAAAAGAGCATCTGATATGGTTTGAGTGACTGCTGTACTATATGGTGACCGGGCGGGCCCTGAGACAGAGGACAGTGCCCTAGAAGCAAACAATTAACAAACTGAGCTTATTACCCTCAAGCCAAGCACATACACAGAGCTAATTCATTTGTGAAACTTATGTCTGTTTGTAGAAATGTTAGCATATCATACTCCTAGGCGCACCTCAGATTTCTCCTGTTCCACACAAACAAGAATTCATGTGCTACTTGTTATTCCATTCTGCAGAGTAAACAACTTATCATGATAACAGAAATAAAGGTAAGCTCCACATTTGACTACACTCTATCAATTCTCCCCTTTCCACTGGGTCGGTTGTTCGTTTTTGGTAGCATCCATGATTTACTGAGCATAGGCCTGTTTTTGTCAGGTAAAAAATGGATGTATGACAGAACCAGGCATTCCATTACCACACATGCCTTACAAAGCCGTCATTACAACGCATGCATCTTTACCATGTATGCCTTTACCACGAACATTTTTACCACACATATGCCTATACCACAAAAATGTAAGTATTTTACAGGTAAGTATAAACCCATCATATGTATATACAAAGGGTTTATACTTACATGCAAAATAAGGAGTAACCCACAACCCCTAAACCCATACTCACCCTAAAAATACTCTTGCCACCCAAAAATCCATACTCACCCTAAACTGTAAAAATACCCTTGCCACCCAAAAATCCATAACCACCCTAAACCCTAAAAATACCCTTGCCACCCAAAAACCACACCGACCCTAAACCAAAAATTTCCTTGCCACCCAAAAACCCATACTCACACTAAACTGTAAAAATACCTTTGCCACCCAAAAATCCATAACCACCCTAAACCCTAAAAATACCCTTGCCACCCAAAAACCACACCGACCCTAAACCAAAAATTTCCTTGCCACCATATTTATGGAGAGCTCTGTTTGGCTGCCAGCACTTCAACCAGGAAGTGTTGGCAGCCATAATGTCACTCGGCTGCAGCCGAGTACCCCAAAGAAATGGTAAAAGAAAAGAAAAGGGGGCAGGGTAGAAATACCCTGACCCCTTATTTCCAGTCTTGGGGTCCCAAAGGGATCCCGCCAGGGCAAAAAAGCACTTTAAAAAAAGATTTGCCACAAAATTACGATGCATTTGCGGCAAAAGAGAAAAAAGAACAAGCACGGTATCCAACACTTGTTTTTAATTAAGCCCCCAGGTGGCCAAGGTCATAGGGGCATGCCTCCTTTATTACATTAAAGGAAGGGGGTACACATGACCCCCTCCATGGGCATTTTTATTCCTCGGGGACCAAAACCTTCCGGGGCTTATGTCAAGTAATTGCGGGGGGGCTGTGGAGCCCCCCCAGGCCACCACCTCCCTGGGGCTATAAATAAAATGAATAAGGCGGGCATGCGGGGGACCACCACCTCCCCGGGGCTTATGTAAAATGGACTGCAGAGGGGGCATCACTTCCCCGGGGCTATAAAATGAATAGGGGGGCCGTGCGGACCCCCCTCCGAACCCTGGGGACCACAACTTCCCCGGGGCTTATGTAAAATGTAATGGGGAGGCGCGTGGACCCCCGGAGACCTCCACCTTCCTGGGCAACAAATAAAAGAAAAGGGGGGGTTGTGTGGACACCATGAGCCCCGTGAACCACCACCTCTCCGGGGCTACAATTAACCTAATGAGGGGGACTGCACGGTCCCCCAGCCCCAGGGACTACCACCTCCCCGAGGCCAAATGCAAGAAAGGAGGGGGGGCACTTGGCCGCCCTCTTGGAGCCATTAATGGCCCTGGGGACTGCCACCCTCCAGGGCCGGCTCCTGCTATGTCTGGGGGTGCCCACCCCTGGGACATAGCTTTTTGCTTGTCAGAAGCTGACTGCTCCCGCTAAGCAAAAGCAAACAGTCCTGATCCAGCAGGTGGTAGCTGTCAAAGTTCTCCAGCCCGCTGGAAACTGAGGTTTCATCTCTTTCGCTGCCCACAGACATGCAAGAAGGGAAAGAGATTAAACTATTGCTCCTTCAGGGAGGGAGCTGCGTTTCCAGCAGCTCCCTGCATGCAGCAGCAATGCATGCTCCCGCAGGTGAAACAGGGAGCAGGCTGGGACTGCAGGGGCCTTGAGGCTCCCCCGTGGTCTCATAGCACACTGGGTGCCCTGGGTAGGCTCCAGGGCACCCAGGGTGAGATGGCCAGGCCCCGGGGCATAGGGTCCCTGGGGTCAAAATCACCCCAGGAGGGGGGCCACATGGTCCCCCCTCGCCCATTCAAATGTGGCCTGGCCCTGGAGGATGGGGTCCCCGGGGCCAAAATCAGCCTAGGGAGGGGGGCCGCTCAGCCCCTCGCCCCCATTCAGTTAAGGCCAGGCTCCAGGGATGGGGTCCCAGGGTTCAAATTCGGCCCGGGAGGAGGACTGCACAGCCTCCCCATTTAAATGTGACTGGGCCCCGGGGGGATGAGGTTCCTGGAGCAGCTCAGCCCCCTCCCCCATTGAATTATGGTGGACCCTGAGAGATGGGGTCCCCGGGGCCAAAATCGGCCCAGGGAGGGGGGGGCCGCGTGACCCCTCCCCTATTGAAATTATTTCAGGCCCTTTCCCCCATTTTAGCAGGAAAACAAAGGGCAGAAACATTAGCAAAAAAGGGAGCAGAAAAACTAGCAGAAAAGGCAAAACAAAGAGCAGATAAACGATCAGGAAAGGCAAAACAGAGGGCAGAAAAACAAGCAGGAAAGGCAAAACAGAGCAGAAGAGGGCAGAACAGAGGGCAGGAAAATGACCAGGAAAGGTAGAACAGAGGGCAGAAAAACAAACAAAAAAGGCAAAACAGAGCAGAAGAGAGCAAAAAAGAAAGCACTCAGACACTCACAGACCCGCTCACAGACCCACTCACAGACCCACTCAGAGCCTCACGCACCCACTCATAGACCCAATGATACACTCATGCACCCACTCACAAACCCACTCAGAGATTCATGCAGCCACTCACAAACCCACTCAGACATTTACGCACCCATTCACAGATCCACTCAGACTCATGCACCCACTTACAGACCCACGCACCCACTCACAGACTCACTCAGGCTCACGCACCCACTTACAGACCCACTCAGAAACGTATGCACTCACTCATAGACCCTTTCAGAGTCATGGACCCACTCAGACCCACTCAAAGACTCATGCACCCACTCGCATACCCACTCAGAGACTCACACACTCAGTCCCACTTAAAGACTCATGCACTCACTCACAGACCCACTCAGAGATTCATGCACTCACTCACAGACCCACTCAGAGATTCATGTACTGACTGAGACCCACTCAGACACTCACACACCCACTCACAGTCCCACTCAGACACTCTCACACCCACTCACAAACCTACTCCGACACTCATGCACTCACTCACACAATCAATGTCAAAGGTTAGTGGTTACAGGTAGGAAATAAAATTAGACAACCCTTAGAAATTCACTTAAAAAACCAAAGGTTACAGGGACGTTACAGTTAGCGAACTACGTTAAAAAAATCCTTAGAAATTCACTGAAAATAATAAAGATTACAGGGAAGTTATAGTTAGGAAATAGAATTTAAAAAATCTTAGAAATTCACTGAAAAAAACAAAGGTTACATGGACGTTATAGTTAGGCTCAGATTTCACTCGTACAAAACCAGTGGATGTGTCAGTGGCTGTATGGGTGAGTGAGTGGCTTTATGTGTGGTTAAGTGGGTGTGTAAGTGACTGTATGGGTGAGTGAGTGGGTATCTGAATGGCTGTATGAGTGAGTGATTGGTTGTGTAAATGGCTGTATGGGTGAGTGAGTGACTTTTGAGTGGGTGTTGGTTAAGTGAGTTGTGTGAGTGGCTGTATTGTAGAATAAGTGTCTGTGTGAATGGATGTATGGGTGAGTGAGTGGATATGTGAGTGCTTGTATGGATGAGTGAATGGGTACGTAAGTAGTTGTGTGGGTGTGTGAGTGTGTGAGTGCTTGTATGGGTGGGTGAGTGGCTGTGCTGAGAAGCTGTATGGGTGAGTGAGTGGGTGTGTGAGTGACTGTATAGGTGAATAAGTAGCTGTATGGTGAATGTGCGGCTGTGTGATTAGCTGTATGGGTAAGTGACTGGTTCTATGAGTAGCTACATGAGTGAGTGAGTGTTTGTGTGAGTGGCTGCATGAGTGAGTGAGTGGCTCTGTGGATGAGTGAGTGGTTGTGTGAATACTTGTATGGGTCTGTGAATAGGTATGCAAGTGGTTGTGTGGGTGTGTGAGTGAGTGTTTGAGAGGTTGTATAGGGGTATGAGTGAGTGTGTGAGTACTGCTGTGCATGATGTCAACAGTGATTTCATCCGCGATGTCATTTAAGATGTCATCAATGATATCACTCACCATGTCATGAGTGATGTAATATGTGAGGTCATAAGCAGTGCATTCCGGGCGCGTAAGTTATAGTTAGCTCCGTTTACTATAACTGCAGAATTTTACTGATTTTGTCTGACTGAAATCTGAGCCTAACTATAATGTTCCTGTAACCTTTGTTTTTTTCAGTGAATTTCTAAGGTTTTCTTAATTCTATTTCGTAACTATAACTTCCCTGTAACCTTTGTTTTTTTCAGTGAATATATATATGCAAAAAAGAAGCAGAGAACTCTGGGTAGTTCTCAAGCTTAGGTGGAAAGCAGCTCCAGTATAGAGCACTCTCAACACCAGCAACACTCTAAATTTGCTCACATCAAATGTCTGCTTTTCTATCAAAGTCTTTAAGTATAGGATTAGCACAGTGCCATCCACGCTGAGATAGAAAGGGACAAAGTCTTTTGCCTTTTCTACAGCAAAGTCTTTAAGCATAGATTAGCACAGTGCTATCCATGCCGAGCTGTAAAATGACCAAAGCCTTTTACCACTCCAGGCACAGTACTGCAGCTTTGGATTGGTAAAATACCATCCAAGCCAACCTGAAATGAATAAAAGCAACCTCTGAAACATGTTTCGCTCTCATTAGAGCTCTTCAGAGATGGTAAAGCTTTGTCCAGACACAAGGGAGCACCCAGTATAAATCAAAACAATACCCTTTCAGGCATAGAGTGACACATAAATTATGCAAAAAAGAAGCAGAGAACACTGGATAGTTCTCAAGTTTAGGTGGAAAGCAGCTCCAGTATAGAGCACTCTCAGCACCAGCTACTCTCTAAATTTGCTCATCTCAAATGTCTGATTTTCTATCAAAGTCTTTAAGTATAGGATTAGCACAGTGCCATTCATGCCGAGGTGTGTGCGTGTGTGTGTGCGTGCGTGTGTGTGTGTGTAGTCATATATATTTACTTGTGTTTTTAATAAAAAATAAAACCGCTTTGCCAGTTTACACTTGGTAAGTGCATTGAAGTCCTCATCCATACCACATGCCTAAGTAGAGTTCTAGCCTACGACCTGAAAATATATTTGGTTCCTGAATGTGACGTTAATGAACGAAACACCGCCGCTTTTTTTTTCTTACCAGGGAAAAGTCTCAGAGGCGCAGAGCTGCAGCAGCAGAGGAAGCTTTAGAGAGAGCAACCCAGCTACAGTACAGCGCCGAAAGGGAAAAGCGCTTAACCGAGCATAACAGAGACGAGAAGATGAAGGAGTGTGAGACATGGTTAAAAAAGCATGATGCACTGGCGAAAATATTGCGATCCCAAGAAGAGGAAAAGTCCAAAAGACAAGATAAAGCGGTATATAGAGCAGCTGCCATTTTTTAATGAACCAGAATGAATCATTCATAGAATGCAATATTCAAATTGACATAAGTTTTTTTACTTTACACTATATTTTAATGTATTCTTCTTTGTAATATGGATTTCCAAAACAGAGGTGCAAAAAATATGGCCAGGCACATGGTTTAACTTTTTCCTTTTGAATATGAACGGGCACTCTAATAGAATAATGAGATGACATGAATGTTAGGGTATTGCTTTGCAAATGAAAATGCACCTGTACACCAGATTTAATTGTTTCAGGTTTTTGGCAAATGGAACAATACTGTTTCATTGTATCATTTAATGTTTGGCACTATATAGACGGGAAAAGGACTAGGGTGGGACTGAACTATAGGGCAGTTAGGCATGGCCCCCAGTGGCGGCGCGCACAGGTAACGCTGTGGGGCGGCGAGGCGGGCGGGGGATGGGTGGGTGGGGGGGTAGTGGAGTGCGGCCAGCGCAAGTTAAGTGGTTTTATTTATTTACATTTCACTTACCCGTTGTATGTCGTATTCCACTACCCCCCACCCGGGCCCTCCCCCGCCTTGCCACCCCACAGCATTACCTGTTCGTGCCGCCACTGATTGCCCCAAACCTGCTCTGTCTGGTCAGTGTGTGGGGCGGTATTATGGCTGTGGCTGTTTATGGTCTGCCGGGTCAGTTTTAAATGTTGATTTCCGTGATCTTACCACAAAGATTGCCTGCAACAAGCTCAAACCCATGCAGTCTCCCATACCTTCCAAAACACCTATACAGCATTTCTGTACTAGTTCAAAATGTTCCCGATTTACGAATGTGGGACACTTTTTTAGTTATCTGATTAGCTAATGTGGACCACTTTTATGTTGGTGCCTGGGCCTATTTTCTGTCCCAGTCCACCCCTAAAAAGGACGTATGTTATGAGATAAAGTTGAGTTAAAATAAGAGTGAAATAATAACTACGATACGCATATATATAAAACACCTTTCTTTGTTGCCGTCCCTTAAAGAAAGTCTACAAATGGATGAAATAATGTGCTCTATAATGCATGTTTGTCTTGAGAAAGACATGTAGTAGTTTGGAACACAAGGGCTGTGGCCATGCCCTAATAAAGTGTTTTTACATGCACAGCTAAAGGAGTGCCACATTTCCTCTGAAACCGGTCCCAGGATGCTTGTTTCCGGTCCAGGGAGGGCCTGGCCTGGCATTTCGGTCTGGACTGTTCCCATGGGGCACAGGGCCAAGACTGATTTGCATATGGCTGGGTCCAAACTGGGGTGGCGTAGTGGGTAAAAGAACGATGGATTTAACCCGGATCTTTTGACTGGGGGAGAATGTTTGCATTGTCAGCATTCCGTCCATCATTTGTTTGCTGTAACACATTTCCTCTGTATGGCAAAAAACTAGTTTAAAAAGTTGCTGACTGTTTGCTGCCTGGCACCTGGTTCCAGAGGTAGAGAGTTTAAAGAAAATAAAGGCACATATGGAGAAATATGTTCTCACTCTGAACATGTAACTTGATCTGTATAGAAAGGATGCAGATGGCTATGGATAGAGCTGACATTTTATTTGTGCTTCAATGTACATTGTTGATATATATTCTTTTAGTATGTTGTGTAGACTTGCCCATTACTAGACTATGCCAAAGGCCTGTTTTCTATTTCCAGAGCCAAGCAAAATTCCAAAACTTTTTCTTGTGTGTGGCTGAAAGTGACCAGAGGATCAGCATTCTGAAAAATCAAGATGGCACACCAAGGAGTTTTGAGGTACTTACAATTTTTTTGTTGTTGTATTTTTTGCAAACAAGTTTCCAAAATTGGCAATTACATGATCCTGTAAAACAAATACAATGCAAGCTAAACACAGTCTCAATACAATTTTATTTAACCAAAGGAAAACATGATTGGAGCATATTAATATCACCTTCCAACTTTCTACAAAAACAAGTCTACACATCACCAACATCCATTAAAGTAAAGTGATCTCCACAGGCAACACTAAGCTTTTAAACACGAGAACCCGCAAACATGAGAAGAGCCTCCCTCTGTTGCCTAATAACTCAACATACAATATCTTTCCACCTTGTGGCTATGGGTCGTAATGTGGAGTCTACCAAATTTTTTTCAGTAAATGAGCTTAAAGGAGATTATTTAAATACAACAAATTTATTAGGAATCCACCATATTAAAAATGCCACCATGTCAATATTTTATTCTGCCTTTCAAGCTGTTTTTCTACATTCCTTTTAAAGAAAGCCTTTCACATCAAATTCTGATTATATAAATATACATTTTTGAGAATCGCTCTTAGTGGCACACTAGTTTATAAAACACAAAGAGAAGGAGGTTAGCCATTAGCCCTAGTTATGTAAAATCAAAGGTTTAGATAGAAACAGGCTGCTGTTATTTTGAGTGAGACAAGATCTAATCCAGGCAAACTTTCCCTATGCTGTTTTAAAGTGCATCAACACAGCTTCCCCTCAAATACAATGCACTCCAATTACAGTGGGCACTAATGTATTTAGTGCGATTCATTGAGTAAGGTCCCTAAAAACTGCTCCAAGGTTTCCGTTGAAGTGCTTCAACTCATTAATTACTCCACATACTTTGTTCATTTTAACATTAAAGAGAAGTTGCTGGGTACATTTTCTGTCAAGAATAAATCCTAAATATTCAATTTAAAAAAAAACAATGTAAATTTGCTTCAGATAAACTTTCTAATTGATGAGCCCGCTTCACATTGCCCAAAAAAACTTCGCACTATTTACATTAGTATTTTATGCAGCGCAAGCACCTTAAAATTACCCTCAACTGGTCTTAGTCCCTCTGAAGCCGTACAGTCCATTAGTAGTATATAATTTGCATAGGAAAATAATGAAAATACATAATTCCCAAACTTGGCAGAGAAAAACAAGCGATTCAGATGTCTTTAGAAAGATTAGCTATACACATTAGACAGTGGATTCAAGACATATCCTTGCTCAACCCCACTAGTTGCTTCTATCTTCTGCACCTTGGAAAATAGAGATTCATTCAAACTCAAAAATTCTATTTTATAAATGAATATTTTAGATGCACTGGTCTTCAAATGAGCATTGACTCCTTTCTGACAATTAAGAGGATACTAAATTCTTTATACCTTCATTGTATTAGCTTAATGATTTAGAGCAGGTTTTCTCATAATTTGCATAAACCCAACTCCGTTTTCTTTTGACAACCCAAATATATCCTCATAATGAATGGGTGATAAAATTCTGAAACCTTTGTTAACCCCTGTTTGCATTGGGTTCGCAGGGAAACAACCATTACATCGCATGCGTTTCAACGCATGCGATTACATCGCAGTCGTTACAACGACTGCGTTGTTACATCGCAGTACATTACAACGCAAGTCGTTACATCGACTTGCTGTAGGGGGCGCGGAGACCGAAGGACTAGTATTATTTACTATTCCAACACCTTCCCTACTGTTGCGTACACTGGAGTTGGAATAGTAAATTATACTATTCCTAAGTCCAGCACGCCCCCTACAGCAAGTCGATGTAACGACTTGCGTTGTAATGTACTGCAATGTAACAACGCGGTCGTTGTAACGACCGCGTTGTAATCACATGCGTTGTAAACGCATGCGATGTAAGGGGCTATATTCGGTTCGCAATTATAAGTTCCACAGACTTTATCAAACCTAGTTGTTACAAAGTGTGATAAAGTCCGACCCTAGATATGCTTGGCAATTGCAGTAACATTTGGATTTTGGGTGAATAGCACCAAAATCCATATGTTATTCCTTCAAATCTCTTAATAGGTGCTATTTGTCGCACCCAATAATTTCAGAATGCAGCAGATTGGAAGTTTATCAGTGAGATAAATATCACACCAAATACTGAGCCACTCATAATGAGGGAATTAGATTGTTCTGTTTTTTCTTAACAGGTTAAAATGTATGCATTTTGAAAGCCATTGCATAAATCCAATAGACTATTCTTCTTAAAAAAGCCAATTCTCTTCAAGTACTCCCATTTATTGAGGACTAGGTTTCCATCCCCACCTTGACTCACAGTTTTGTCATTTAAAAGTGAAAACAAAATTCTCACAGTTACTAAAGTAGGCCTCTTACTATTGTTAGAAATAACAAAACAGAAATAAAAATGCTACCATAGTAAATAGGAATACTACGTTTTTCAAAATTAGCTGCAAATCTTGAAACAGTGGTGTCACATTGGAACTAACTATTTAGATATTATGACATGGCTGCAGCACTGGAATAGGAAGGGGAAGGTGAGCAGTTTAGCAAGTGAGGAACAGGAAAAGGGTTGATTGAAGGCTTGCCTCCTGCTAAAAAAGAGAGCCAGTTGAAAAAGAGTAGGAAGATTCCCCTCATTGTGAAGAGCAGCTCTCCAACCTAGAAGAAAGAAAAATTGTGAATTATAAGTTTGATGGATTTGTTTGGTCCTCTCTTTTAAGTGGATGGAATAGAAGGACAAGATACCCTATTGCTTGAAATGCCCCTGTTGTAGCTACTTCCTGATTAGAACCTTATTTGCCTATTCACACGAACCTTTTTGCAATTGAAACAATAATGCTGTGATGTACAGAACTATGTTTTCCTGACATAGGCCAAACTAGGCCTCAACTAGGCCCCGACTTCATCTTGTTTTTGGAGCATCCATAATATTGACACCGTATGCGGCAAGACGTGCACGTATGATTTATCATGACATGTTGTTCTTGAAGAACTACAGAGGAAGCCTTTCGTTTTTTTTTCGAACCTCTTCCTGCTCGCTCACTGTAGGCTATTCATTCATGAGCCTTTCTGTTGTTTATGGAACCAGGTTTGTTCTGACAATCCTGATGACATTAGGTCAGAAGGGAGCATTTTATTGTTCATTTAGGGAGATAGTGCCAGGATGGTGGGATTATAGGATGTTTAATAATGATTTGTAGATGTGTTGATACATCTGCTCATCCTACACTGCTTTCCATTGTAAAATTTGTAATAAAAATCCCTTATTTTAGGGGTGAGACAGAAATGTTTGGGTCTCTACTGGTTATGCTGCCTGTTTCTCGGTTGATTTGCTACACACTCTGGACTTGGTCTATTTTTTTCAAATTTGTCCAATGCTGCATCTATTTTTAATGCTGAAAGCATTTGTGGTAACTGATTTCTGAGCTCTATGACTGAGTTATTGAGACTAAATATATTATTGCCCGCTATACTGCACTTTAATATTTTAATAAACCTTCCTGGTTTCCTACTTTACTCATCTCAAGCCTTTTTTGAGTCAGTCCTTATATATTGACTTTTATTTGAAATGCTATTTGACTCATCCTTAGGGACACAATTCCTTATCCATTCTTGAGGAGAACACAGTCTCCAACCCCGGAGTGGCACTATGACTATCATGTATATTATCTAAGAGGTAGCACCAACACCTTCATTCTCAGTGGAATGGTAACAGAATGGCGAAAATCTCTGTATACGCATAATTTACTCCCACCAACCCATGAAATATGAAAGTTCAGGGCAGTGGAGGTATAGGATTAGTGGGTGGAATGAGGGGGTCTTGGGTGGGAGAAACAGTCAATGAGAAAGAGATTTTCAATGGAGAAATGGGTTGATGAACTTTAGCCAGATGAGATGGACTAAATGGTTTAGATCAGTGGTTCCTAACCTGTGATCTGAGGGCCCATGGGGGTCCGCGAGGACTACTCAGGGGGCTGCAACTGTTTTTCAAAATTAAATAATGTTACAATTAATACATTCAAATTAATAAAGTATTCACAAATAAAGAAGCCAAATTGAAAATGTTTTCTAGATTTGATTGTGAATTAAGTAAATATTTCAATATTTGAGCATTTGTTTGGTGTATACTTGTTTTTGTATTATTATGTAATGTTTTGAGGTTCAAATCATAGAAATTGCTTCAGCTGGGGGTCCCGATTCCCAGTAATGACTCAGTAGAGGTCCCTAGATTGCACGAATGATTCAGCTGGTGTCTCATAAGTCAAAAGGTTAAGAACCCCTGGTTTAGATGCATGGTGAGTCAGAATTGTTTGTAAATACAGATTCAAATACTCAGAACTCAGAATCAACTTTATTCGGCTGAATAACAGTTATAAAAGTGCACAAATACATACAAGGATAAAATTAGTCGAAAGACCAGCCTTAATGGTAAAAACACAGATTAAATACACAAAATCATCCAATGAAAAAAAGAGATAATTTAAAAGTCAAATACATATGAATAATCAAAGTGCATAGTGCTCCTAGAACCTACTGCTGCCCAAAGAAACAAACTTGCACCGTGGCAAATTTCATTGTCTGAGAATTCTTGTAAAAAGCGGAATGCCTGGAGGCAATTTCCAACATTTCTAAGCCTCATAAGAGGTACTAAAATCCTTTTGGTATAAAATTTATAGTGTTCGCAGAAAAAGAGAAAATGAACCATTAATCGTTTGGACAAATAGTTACAGGGACATACTCTGGAGTCATGTTTATGCTGTTAGCCAAACGAGAAAAAAAAAAGAATATTTCATTGTGCCAGCTCTAGAGCAAAATAATAGTGAGCGCTCCCAGCTCCCACTGATATTCCACAAGTAACTAGTAGGAACAACCCTAGGATTAAGGTGCAAATAACTCCCAACAGTTGGTTTCCTGGCTTCCACACTTAGCCTCTCAGCTTGTAAATGTTCTATCACGCAAGCTTGCGCTTGCTTCCTGCCCAAAATAGCACGTGGGGCTGTATCAGAGAAAATATTCGTTAGGCCAATCCCTTCCCAATACTTTTTCATGTACATGAACCAAGGGATAGAAAGCCCCTTGTCAGAGGCCAGACAGTCGGAGATTATAGAGCCTACTGCTCTTGACAATGTTGCCCTACTCTGTCCAATATGGGGAGCCCATGAGCCAGTGGAACTAAAGGTGACCCCCAGGTAGGAGAAAGTGCTGGTGCTTAATAGTGTGTTTGAACCCACAGTGATAGGTGAAAACCGCACGCTTCAGGCCATATGACATTGTAAAGGATTTGGCGAAATTGGTCGACAAGTCAAAGTTCGCCATGAAACACAAATGAATGAGCCAGGAGACGTAGAGCTTTGGGGGTGCAAGCGATTAACACAGCATCATCCACATAGAGTAGTGCAGGAAGGGGGGTTATATTTATCATTGGTACATCAAAGGTGCACTTGATGAGCTCTGAGCTAAGGGCAGTGCTTAATTTGAGCCGGGGCTTTCCGTTGCTAAGCACCGGCACTTAATTGGTTTCCGGTGCTCGGCACCGGCACCTAATTGTCAACACCATACATAGAACAGTCTGCCACTTGGTGGCGCTGCTCATCTAATTTGGAGATGAGCAGAACAAGGGTTGTTTAGGAATAGAATATACATTACAATTGCAAATACCTGCCTCCCCAGCCATTCCTTTAGCTTTGGGGACCTGGAATAATCTAAACTGTCGCATTTACATGCGAGAGAGATGATTAGTAGTTGTTTTGGCAGCGATGACAAGGGCGATGGGTGGTGCAAGCTGCAGTGGCCTCCTGGTCATAGCCCTGGCACTTAATATTTTACAAATTAAGCACTGGCTAAGGGTATTTATGTACTGAATGAATAGCAATGGAGCAAGCACGCACTCTTGGCGAACCCCTCGTCCTATGCTAAATTCATCGGACATTTCCCCATTGTTACCAAACCTGACCCATTCTTTTGTACCTTGATGCAGCGATATTAAAGAGTGCACAACTGTTGGATCTATTCCAAGTTTAATAAGGAGTTACCACAGTTTTGATCGGTTAACGCAGCCGAAGGCCATCGACAAATCCATGAAGGCAAGGTATAAGGCAGACTGTTTTGCCACAGTGTATTTCCTAATAATTAAATCTAGGTTGAGGCATTGTTCTACCGTTTCTATGCAACTACGAAAGCCAAACTTGCAGGCATTCAAAATGTTGTTATCGTTAACCCATTCCAATATTCTATTATACAAAACTCTGCCAAAATGTTTGGCTGGAATGTCAATCAGTGCGATAGGATGGTAACATTTAGGTTCAGAACGGCTACCTTTCTTAAAAATTGGGACTATGGTTGAGGTGTCCCAGGAGGTTGGGATCATGGAGTGACTCAGGCTGTTTGTCTGCAGTGGGGCTCAAAGGTTCACATCGCACTTAATCAAATCAGTGGGAACACCAGCCGGTCCTGGTGCTTTACCCCTCTTACTCTCCTAACGAGCAACCATAACTTCCTGCAGGGAGACAGATAAAAAAGGGGGTGAATCCCCATGAACTAGCTGTCCACAAATTAGAGTTACTAGATGCATAGATCTTCTTAAAATGTGCCACCCATTCCTCACCTTTTATAAGGCAACTGATGGTTGTGTCGATCTGATCTAAGGATCACATATTTGATATGGCTCTCCAAAAGATCGTACTATCTTTAGTTTGGGCAGTGTCTGTTAGTATAGTCCACTGATGGGTAATGATTACCTTCCTTCTCTTACTTGTAACTAATTTATAGTCCTTCTGCAGGGTGGCCACAAGTGCTCGGACACGAGGATATGTGTTAAGAGCCCTGCGCAGAAGGTGATTTACCATAGAACTGTCGTGATCAAACCACTGTGGGGCCTTTTTCATTGGTTTAATAGTTTTTGAGAGGAATTGTCTAATCCTAGAGCAAAAGGACACAAAACTGGTAACTGTTGCCCCATTTTTATCATCCTCCATTAAACACCCAATAACTAACTCCTTATTCTCAGCTACCACTTTTCCCAGGAATTTCGAGGGCTCAGACAGTTTCCAATGCAATCTAAGATTGTCTGTGGTTGCCAATATATTGCTGAGACTAGGTATAGCTTGGAGGAGTTCCCTAGGGGGCACTTCCACAGCTATCGCTTGTGATTGCCAAATTTGGTACTAATAATAGTGCCATATAGAAGGAGATTTCCTAAAGTTTGGGAAATGAAAATGTAATTAATTACTGAGGAACTAATTCTTCCCCTGAAAGTGGGTAACCCCTGATACCTGGCCTAGCCCACTCGACGACATCTTGCAAATCAGAGGAGGCGAGCAAGACCTCCAACTCATTGCCTCTCAAATCTGTTCTCGTGAGTGCTTCTGGCTCCTTCCTGGCTCTGTAACTAGATAATCTGCCATTAAAATCACCAGCCAAACAAAAGATACATTTGTTGACCCTGATAAGATTTGCTCTCCACAATAGCTGATATATAGTCAAATAATCCTGGGAATCATTGATTAGGCGCATTAAAAAAATTATTATTACAAAAATTGATGAGATATAGAGTTAAGGCCCTCGTGAAAAGGACAACTTGATAGTCACTTCCCAGAGTTTTCAGTGCCTCTGCGTGACCTCCGAGTAGTAAGTCGATCCAAATAGTCAAACCACCTGAGGCGCAACCTGCACGGGACAGAACAGCCAGAAGGCTGAAACACATAAAGCCTTCAAAGGTTATAGGGTTGATTTGGGATACACACAAGGGGGGCTAGGAGGAGATTTAAGGACCTGCGTGAGCAAACTCCCCACTCGTAAGACTTATCACAAAAAGAGCCCACGGGTCCAGAACAAAGGTCTGAGGGGCATGTGGACCATGACAACCATGACCGGGAGGGGGATCCCTTTTAAGGACGGTTCCCCTCACACACCAGAGGTGTCATGCTTCATCATAGGGGTACCACCTCGCGTCAAGAGCCTAGTCTTGACGCGGGCTACAACACCCTCGCTGCGAGGGAGGAGCTCAGGGATGTTTTATATTGATAATAATAATAATAATAATACTGCCATTTGTAGAGCGCGAACAGCTACCTCCGAGGAGGTGTCCCGGCGCTAGAGAGACAAGTGACACGCGAGAGACAAGATCGACCAAGGATCATGGAAGATTAAACTAGGTTAAAAAGCCATGTTTTTGCTGCCTTCCTAAATTGAGTTTCAGAAGTAATCTGGCGCAAGGAGTTAGGCAGGGAATTCCATAACCTGGACGCTCCGAACATAAAAGATCTGCCACCCAACCGGGCTTTCTTGACCTGTGGAGTACAAAGCAATTTCTGGGAATTGGACCTCAGAGCGCGAGTCTGCGTGTAGACACCTAGCCTCTGTTTCAAATAGCTAGGGCACGTTCCATGGAATGCACGAAAAGCTAGGGTTAAAGCCTTAAATTTGATTCTATTGGCTATCGGAAGCCAATGTAGTTCCTAATATGCAGAGAGATATGTTACCGGAATGGGACATGTCTGATCAATCTCGCAGCCGCATTTTGAACCATTTGGAGTTTCCTAACAAGGTACACCGGTGCGCCTAAATAGAGGCCGTTCGCGTAGTCCAGGCGGCCCGTTACTGTGGCATGGACTACGGCTCGACGGCAGTTCTCTGGCAGCAGATGTATACATTTTCGCAAGTTTCTCAAGCTGCTGAAGCAAGCAGCTGTTACCTGCTGAATTTGGGCTGAAAAGGATAAATCAGCCTGCCATTTTACTCCCAGATTTTTGGCACGGCCGGCTGGAGTGGGTGGTGAACCCATTTCCGCCGGCCACCACAGGTCTGCGGCAGGGGGCTGGCTTTTGCCGAAAAACACCACTTTGGTTTTATCGGCATTCAGTTTAAGTTTATTGTTGTTCATCCAGCATGCAATATCTTTTAAGCAGCCTTTAAAGCTCTTGAAAGAATCTTCGGACTGATCCGGATTATACACTGCCGTTGTTGTTACTTTCACACCTATTTATTGTTGCACTCATTCACTGATTGCAGTAGCTTTTCCTTGATCCTGATGAAGGCCATGACACTTTGATAGGTCCCAAGGCCGAAACATGTTGATCGTACCCTAATGCAGCTGTATCTAATGTCGGCAGTTACATTACTAGCTATCTGTTTTTAATCCTGTCACAAGGTAGCAGAATAAAGCTGGTCACAGCTAACCTTGTAGCCAGTTTTAACCACACTCACTCTAGCACTGCACTTCACTCACAACACACCACGCTCACATAGGATTTTAGAATAACCCTCCCTATCAATATAAAACATCCCTGAGCTCCTCCCTCGCAGCGAGGGGGTTGTAGCCCGCGTCAAGACTAGGCTCTTGACGCGAGGAGGTACCCCTATGATGAAGCATGACACCTCTGGTGTGTGAGGGGAACCGTTCTTAAAAGGGATCCCCCTCCCGGTCATGGTTGTCACGGTCCACATGCCCCTCAGACCTCTATAGGGTTGATTTTTCAAGTTTCTGGCATTAGCAAGATGTAGTATGACTTGAAAAGCAGTTGCCAGTCAGTAAGTAGTATCTTGGAGCGGAGGCCAGCTAAATTCCAACTTAGTATTTTTATCGAGGAATTTTTAGCAATTGGAGGCGATGGAGCAAGGTCTGTCACAGGGCACTCCGGTATTGATATAGGATCAGTTGGCAAGGCATTTTTAGGCAGTGAAACTTAGGGTTTGTACATGAACGATCAGGCTCAGCTGGAATTGTGGGCGCAACTAATGCAGCGTGAGCCAAATTCTGTGCCCTTGAAGTTGCAATAGAGGATCCAAATGCGCTCGATGCACCCTTCGCTGGCAACCTGGGGACTGCCTGTAAATCAACCTCAATGTACTCTGCTAAAGCTGCATACCTTTTGTTACTTGTAAATGCCCTGGTATGGCTGAAGCCATTGATCACATGGAGGTTGGCATAGTACTCTCTTGGGTGGCTTGTAAAAATAGCCCAAAGGTAAAGTTGCAATGTTGGTTTCAGCTGCTTTCCCCAATGTACTTGTGCCCAAAGGTTTCCTCACACTGTGCGGGCTCCTAAAGTTGACAACAATACAATCCCCAGCTATGTTTTTACCGGACGTGCCAATCCAACCTAGCCTCCGTATCATTAGTATTTTGTGACTTTCTGCAGTGTTGAAATACCTGTGAACACCACACCAATAGCTAACCTTATTTCGCAGCTCGTCCCATGTCTCCACCTGATTGTGTTTCAAAGGCGGGACACCTGCCATTATCAAGACATATAGGCAAGCCTCTGTAGGTAGGTTTAAAATCGTAGAGCTAGGGTTGTTACCCATATGCTTCTTTCCCTAATTGGCATACCCGCATGGTTCGGGTTACCAGTTGTTCTTCCTGCGAGACTATGACCAGCAGCCCCTACGTTGAGTCTTATAGTGGAATGACCCTAGGAGCCGTTAGACATAACATTCTGTTTGGCTGGCAAAGCAGTACCTGCAGTCTGAAGGATTCCCCTGTCCTGGGCAGATTTTTCAGTCATGCGCACAGGGGGTCTGTTACAAGGAGCAGGTTCAGTTATATCCACAGTACAATTGATCCCAATGTTAGATGTAGTGTGAAGTTTGAGCGCGGTCGCTATGTGGGTTTCTATAATACGGGGTCAGAAGGCATTAAAAAACTCTTTCGGAGATATGTCCCCACCAAGCAGTTAAGATCGGCTAGCAAGAACTTGCTGATAGTTCCAAGTTTTAGGAAAGCTAGATGAGGGGGCAGAGCCTTCTCTTTGGCTGCGGCTAAACTTTGGAACTCCCTTCCTCTTTCAATCTCGGCTCTGGAAACTCATTCTCTCTTCCGTAAAGCCTTGAAGACCTGGCTTTTCACTCTTTCAACTCTGTAAGCCTTGTACATATGTGCACCTCCGTCTCCTGGCCTCTTTCCGCAGCGCCTTGACGCCCCTGGGCTAAGTTCGCGCTTTACAGAGCTTATATTCATTCATTCATTCATTCATATTACATCAAGGTGCTCTTTTATAATTCTTAACTGTGCTTCCAGGATCATTGAAAGTCTGTCATTGATCTCAATGTGGACGCCGCCATAGTTGTTGGACTTAACCCCCTTCTGGTTACTATCTGATCTGAATTGGAGTTCGCCCGTGGAGCGTGGGCACTTGTCAGTTTACGTTTGATTGCTGCTTCTGGGGGGAAGGGGAGTTAGGGCTATTGGGTTTCGGTGGGGCTCGACATGTGCCAACATTTATTATGTCAATTGTGGCGCAATCCGTGGTGGTAGATACGCAGAGGGACATTGACTTGCGTATATCCCTGACAGAGGCCTCCTCCATTAAGCTACTGGTTTGAGTTGCGATAATGCCATTGCCATATACTGAGCCACCAAGACTACTACCATACCCTATGGATAGTCTATGTTCTGTTAGAGCAATTGCATTTGATACAACCCCTATCACTCACTCCAACATGGTGTCAATACTTGTAGGTTTATGTGTGGATTTGTGTGAGGATATGGAGCTTCCAAACGCCTTGCTCTTGCCCATTCAGATGTAGAGGTTATAAAAGAGATGCCTTACCTGTATCTCCAAAGTAAATCACCCACGTCATAGCGTTGGCCCAGCCCAGACTTGTCCGGCCATGGACTGGCGCAGACGGGCCTGCCCTTTGCCAGGGCTCTGTATGGGTGTGTCCATTGCTTAGGGAGGCCGAGGTGTGTTAAAAGTGCAAGGATATCCAGGCCCGCCCTCTTCTCATGATGCATTGCAGCGCCTCTAGCTGCTGTGGATTGCGGGCGATGGAGTCCTGCACAGGGGCAGTGATCACAAAACAGAGACTCAGGCCCCCCTGACTCAAAGCTTCAAGATGCCAAAAGGATCTTGCTCTGCGGGAGGCAGGGGCGCCCTAAAAGCATGAGAATGTTCAGGCCCCACCCCTTGTGATGCGTTGCAGCGCCTCAATGCACTGTGGATTGCGGGTGTTGGAGTCCTGCACAAGGGCAATGGGCACAAGAAAGAGTCTCAGGCCACCCTGACTCGTAGCCTCAAGATGCCAAAAGGATGCAAATCGATATTTTTGGTGTGGCAGAGAAAACAGATTAATAACTAAAAAGTGAGGCTTACATTTCCATTGAATGTTCCAAAGAATTGGTAGTATTTTTACAGCCAGCGGTATTATTCCACAATCCATTAGTAGCCAAAATTAGGTGGTGTAATCTGTTGTAAGAGTTGACCAATCTTGTTTAGACATAATTTGCTGCCCAATTGATTTGCTATAGCTGGTAGATTCAGGCAACTCCTGCTATTACCTACAACCTTTGTTTAGTGAAAAGCTTTGGAAATCTTAGTAGGAGCCTTGATTTGAGAACATCAGTGTACTCGTAACCAATTCAAATTGAGAAATGTGAGCCCTATAGTTAATTTAAATGTTGTCAATCAGCCACTCTCAGAAATATGCATCTTTTTAAGTCTGTGTGGTCTATTATGTAACTACACAAGTCACAAAACTCCTTTTTTTTTGCAGCTAGCATACATATAGGATTACAGAAGAGGTCCTATGACCTCATCTTTAATATCACATAGGTTCGTACAACTACTGCGTTAGACCATCAGTGGACTTCCATAAAAATGTGCTTCTTTTCTTTTGCTCTTTTCTATTTGGATCTTGTATTACCACAGAACCAGAACGACGTTTTTATACAGTCGGGGATTTGGTCTAAAATAGTGCTCTGGCCAGGGAAGAGTTCAGGGCTTTGATAGTAAGCTAAAGATTGCATATCAACTGAATGCCCATCACCCCTTCCAGAGAAAGGGGGCTGTTAGTAGACAGCATTTAGCGTGCGAGGGACTTTTTGCTTCTGCCAGTGAAAGGGGAATTTAGAATAAAGTAATAACTCAACCCACTCAGGCGTTGCTTAGACATTGTGGGCCCTGTTAAGGAAGCTCCCCCATACAGAGCTGCAGTGCATTTTGTTAAATCTCACATTGAGTATGGCGTCGCTCTAGGCGAAACTGCATTGCTGCTTTCAGCAGTGTTTACTAATCGCCCCACCCTCACTTCACAAAATCCAGACAAAAGTGATTTTCATATCATGTTTTAGCCTTACAATGAAACGTGACCCTGGGAAACATGGGACAAAACATACGTCAACCCGTTTTCAAAGTTTGGATATTTTATATGGAGACTTCCCCCCCCCCCCCAAAAAAAAGTCCCGTTGAGGATGCACATGATTTTGAAGATAGTGTGTTTCTTCATATTTATAACTATTTTGACTAGTTGCAGAGGAGCCACAATGCTTGGATTGGTGAGTGATGAATCCTTTCAAGCTAACCAATACTTAAAAATTACAGCATTAGGGTTAGTGGTGGGAATATAATTTTTACTAAACCCAATTCAAGAAAAGAGGCACACCCATTAATACCCATATGACACTATAAATATCTTTACCTGGATCAAACTCAGTATATGTTCCTTTCATATTACCCCACACAAACCACTTTTATATTAAATATTCAAGAAAGACTGCTAATCCTAAACATGTGAACTGTATCAAAAACATAATCATCTGATTGCCGGTATTCCCAGAACCGTGTGAAATCATGCCCAGATTATGACTCTGGTGCCACACTATGGCTGGAAAGCACTATGAGAATGCCAACAATTTAACTATCGTTTAAAATGTCAACAATTTAATACTTTATTTTTCTTATTTTCAATCATCAGTCGTAACTTGTTCCTAATGTAGCTCCTCCTCATGTCACATTTCTGTCGTTTATAAGCCCTGTAAATATAAGATGTCACTATTACTTAGTTTATACTGCTCAGTTTTTCATCCTATGAAAAACGGAAGGCTGAGTCGACCACGCGACGATTTCAGTTACAAATATGAACTCAATGAGCCACGTGTCTAATTTGTCAAAACTAATGTACAGCATTGGTCTAATGCTAGTCTAGAGGGGCCAAATGTATCAACACTTTGCGGCAGAATTGCACCAAAGAAGTGTTGAGTTTGGGATTTTATTTCCTTTGCAAAACTTGGTTTGCACTTGAATGTTTTACCAAAACAAAGCAGAGTAGCACTTTGTGCTCGTTTGTGCTATTTTGAGTCAAGGGGAAGTACCAAGGGTAGAACATGGGTATTTCACTCAAATATCCACGAGTTTTAATCAGTGGTTTATTATTTTTAAATTAAATGCCAGCGCCCAAGCATTACTAAGAGTACAGTGCAGGGATCCCTTTTCTGCAAGGTGGCTCTGAGAAAGTATAGACAAAGCTCGCTTGGGAGCTGGGAGGAGCCACCTGCAAAAGTGACATGCATAGTTTCATACCACAGAAAAAAACAACGTAAACAATGTAATAATATCAGAGCCTAAATGAATACATCTGCGTCATATTTTTTTAATTGTTTTATTTTTGTTTTGCTGTAACGCACGCAAACACGAAGTAGGTAGCTTCTTGGAGCTCAACCAGAGCATTAAAACATAACAAGCACTTCAGGCATTAATGGATTATACAAATGTTGCCGATTACAGGAAAGGAAAAAAAAAATCCTAATTTTGGATCACAAAATATCTAAACATAAACAGCTATGGTCTGACATAACAAAAGCTATAGAAAAGCATGGCGTGATCATATACGTGTAAAGTACACATAGAATACCGCAAAAGGCCAAGCCTTTAAAAGCATTCTAAAATTAAGGTATATCTTTAATATAATAAGGAAGACTGTTCTAGAGCTGAGGAGTCTATACATAAAATCCATTGTTTCCTTGTCTCACAGATACAGAGCAAGGTATTGACCTATTATAATTGTCATCCTTAGATCTTACTGCCCAGTAGGAGAATATATTTCTATATTATTATTAGGTAATCTAGGTGTCATTCCATGCAGGCCTTTTCAGACCAGACAAAATACTTTTCATCGTAATCTTGAGTGTATCAGTACCCTAGGTGTTGTTGTTAAAATGGAGAGTACCAACTCCGATTTACGAACACTGGGGCAGATTTACAAGAAACTGACTCATCTGTACAGATGCGTTAGTTTCCCTGCGCCTGCGTGAAAAACCCTTGCACCACCCTAGATGCGCCGTATTTACAATACGGCGCACTATGGCGCAAGGATTGACAGATGCGTCAGAAATTCTGACGCATCTGTTGGCGGAAAAGTCACGCATTGCTGGAGTCGTGTCGCAAGCACAATGCAACTCCAGCAATGCGTGTTGCGGCCTATTCCCAATACACTGCATCACTCCTTGCGCCTGCTTTAAGCAGGCGTAAGGTTTTGACGCAGTGGCGTCCTAAAAGTCATGCAGTGAAATCTTGTAGATTTCACTGCGTCACTTTTACGAGGCTTTCCTGCGTGGGAACGCCTACCCTGCATACATTATACCTGACGCAGGGCTTTACAATGTGACGCATCTCACTAGATGCATCACATTGTAAATTTGCCGCATTTTTTACGCCGCCGTTGCATCACAAAAGTGACGCAACGGCAGCGCAAAAGTGTCGCAAGGTGCTTGTAAATCTGCCCCACTGTGAATAAGTCTTCCACCGTCACTATCCACCATCAGTAAATAATTGATATGGTGGCAGGATTCTACATAGTGCCTGTTCGTAGCCTAACTTAGAACTTACTGAGTTCTACTAGTAGATTTGAGGTTTTTATCTTTAATGTTGATCTTGTTAACTTCTCATCTCCTTAAGTGAAGGAGCTGGATTATGAATTAAAATGAGAGAAAAACTTTGGTGGCATTCAATTTTCTGGCACAGACATTTTGATCAATAAAATGGCACAGTAAAGTGACGGATATTATGACTTAGCACAGTATCTAAAACTGTTGTTAATTCTTCTGGCATAGGATTTTCTATAGACATTATTTTCTATATGAGCTCATTGTATTATAAGCACTGACTCTGCTGAGGCACAAATATTTGCCTGCTCTGCCTCCAATGTTTCTGTTAGGTATACAGTTATTTTATAGGGTCACGGAAGATCTGTCAATGAGAAACATTGCTCCTAGATACTGTAGCACCCCCTAGGTATAGTAATATTCCACACATTTCCCTTCAGGACTGCCCGTAAAATCTATTATGGTCTGTAAAGGGAAATGATAGTTTGCTAAATGCTGGAAATTAAAAATATCTTACTTTCGTTTTGATGCATTCAACACAATACATACATTTAACATTCATGTTTATTAATGAAAGGTAACATTAAATCCTATTTTAAGTCGTCTTCCTAATTGCATTTCCCAATCAAATTCACTATGCAAACAAGATGGTGGGTTAGGGAGTAATATATTTTCTGCCCTGTGTTCTTTGTGCATTCACTAATGTGTGGGGGAGTGGTAAGAGAGATAGTCGTTCAATTACAGAATGTAGCACCTGGTCCCCAGTCTGGTTATCTGGTTATTAAAATGCAGCATTCATGAAAATGAAGGTCGAGCAAAGTGGGAAGATAGAAGCATTAAACATATTTTTAGGTCGGAGCCTACCAAACAGAGCAGCTGTCTGGTTTGCTGTCTATATCTTGGGGACATTTTGAAAGCTTCCCTGGGAATGCATTCTGCCCATTGCTTACCATTGGCTTTGTGGTTTGTAACTCACATTTGCTTGCTTTCGATTTGCTGGCTTTATTTGTTTTAGGCTATCCAGCTTGAGTACGTTCCTTCAATGACCCATACGTTATTTACTGTATCCTTCTACCAGTGTTCAATTTCTGTAAACAGGTCTGTAAATCTTGTTCTTATCTTGTCTCATTTTCTATGCATTCAAAGACAGAGGTCAAATGTCAGCTTTGTCTTCCAGGAGCTTGGTGTTTACTTTTTTTTCTCTGGCTTCAAAGTGAGAGGCTTATGTGACAATCATGCTGACTACTGAGGGTGTGCAGGAGGAAGTCTGTAAATTGTGGTGGAAACAAATATGTTAATATGATCAAAACAAATCAATACTCTAGGTGATGACATTTTCACACATTATCGTTTGTCCGCTGTATACTTATATCAGTAAAACTGTATGTGCAATTGTAATGGTCATTGCAGTTGTAATGTGTGGTCTGTAATGGCAGTTTGCTATCACACCATGCATACTCCACTCTACTCTGCACTACTCCATGCCACTGCACTCTACTATGCACCACTCCACTCTACGGCACTCCACGCTACACCTTTTGTCGTGAGGTTACATAGGCCCCGAGAACAAACACATCCATTTTACATGCTCATGTTTAGAGTTGACATCTTTTTAAACAATGACTTTTAATACACATTTGTTTGCACGTCCGTTTGGGATAATGTTCTCAGAAAATGGTTTGCTTACACTTATAATTCTCCGTAGGCACATTATCCGGCTTTGGAACATTCTGTACAAGGACTAGATACACTGTGCAAAATGTCGCTTTTTGTTGTCTGTTCGGCAACAGCTCTGGGTGGGTAGAATCAACAATAAAAGGCAGACCAGAGCTCAGGTTCAGAACAAATGGGTCCAGTTCATTATATAAACTACACCAAGCCTTTGTTTGGACAGAGGATTTTGATGGGTTGTCAAGGTTGCTGATTTGCCGGAATTCTAGCCCAGCTGAATCCCATTACTATCCTGAGAAGGAAGGCTTCCTATTCTACACCAAGACTGACTACCAGATGACACACACCCGCAAGTAAATGGGAAATTAGACCACTCTAAGGTATTCTGGCAGACCCGCATACCCTATGCTTTATAGGATAGGTATCGCTAGGTAGGAATACCATGATATCTATTCATATAATCCAGTACAAATGCATAATGGTTGAATTGTTCATTCTGTTCACCATTCTTTTAACGCTGGTAACATTGTTTTGCTTCATTCTATTAATCATTGCAACACACGTATTTTAAACAAGAGTCCAATTGCTTCAATAAATATTTGAAATTCCAATTTGTGTACTTTTTGTGTCTCTCTTTGGGCATGCCTAAGTTAACATTGAAAGGGTAGATCTGTTTCCATGACTTCCTTGAGGAATCAGGGTTGTCATGTTCTGAGGTTGCAGATGCCGTCTGCGCCCCTTGTAAGGTTTAGAGGTCCAGATGGCACACTGTGAGTTAGCTAGGAATTAGGTCAACATATTCTGATGGTATGTGTTGACTCAGTGTGAAAGGGAGACCCTCCACTGGAAGGAAAAAGGTGTCACCTGCCTATGGATAGAGAAGAGCGCAAAGCGTCTCTAAATAACTAAGGGCACATCTCTCAAACGGGGAGCAGAATTAATAGTAAAGCGAGCACCTGAGAATGCACCTATATGAAGAAACGTACATAATAGAAAATACAAAAATATTTTATTCAAAATGAAACAATTTCTAAATGTTTTAACAATTTTTTATTTTTTTTATATACATGTGTACTAGAACAAGACAGTTGACATAATAACATAAAAATAATCTGTCCAATTGTATCCATAAGAAAACATATAATAACGGGGCTCGTGGCGTGTCCCCCAAAAAATGGATAGATGGCGGCAGAAAAACAATTAAAACATCCTCATGACAGTTGCATCCTAACACAATCTTAACAGTCAAACATACCGTGTTCACATCCACACTTCTATCTCACTAACACAATCGCACATTAAAAGAATTGCATATACATAGACAGGAGCCTCAAATGAAAAAGACAGTGGTATCAAGCACAATCTTGAAGCTGGGTCAAAAAAGAGCAACTCAATAAGACAATGAGAATTCAAGGGGCAGCTAGGATATCAAGATCATACCACTAGTACCCAGAGAGTGTCGTATACATTTTATAATTGATTCAAAGGCATTGATTTTGCTATGTCCATGAAGTAGTGAAAGAAAGGCACATTAAATCACTTTGTCCTCTTTAACTCTTTTGTAAATACCACAGTGTGGTTCCTGTCAAGCACGGTGCCGACGCGCGTTTCGGTGAAGGGCTAAGGTCTAGCCATCACCTTCTTCAGGGCACAAACAAGATGCAATCCAGGGTGTATGCCGCAGTGGTCAGGGGGAAAGAGAAAGTGTATCTAGTAAGAAATGAGGTCCAGGGCTCCGTTAAGAGATAGCCCTCGGCGTAGATACTTAATCCATACTGACTCCAATTGTCAGCACCTGATATGAATTCACATCAAAAAATGAACTCAAAGGAAGAATGAGGTCTCCGCATCAAAGTGGGGGAAGATAACCCTACGGCTGAGCTGAAAAGTATTCAGCTCAGGGCGAGGAGAATGTTCGACCCGGCAGAAATGAATCGCGGGGGTCCGGGAGCGGAATGCAAGGCCTGTCAAAGGGAGGCACCGCACCCTCCAGAGTCGATCTGGGGCGGGGCCCCTCCTGCGCCACTGCAGAGCCTGAAGGTCTGATACGTCTGGTGGAATAAATCAGAGAAAATGACCTCGGTGTATGCAGCTGAGCGCGAAGCGTCTCAATCCTCGGCGTTTCGTCAAAGAAGTCGGCAAATTCGATCTGCTTTGAAGGAGTCACGACTTGTGTTGACTCAGTACCACATAGTTCTGATGCTTATGTTGGCCAACCGCACAGTTTTACTGAAACAGTAGGACCCGTATGACATGGCGCCCAACAAAGTTGTAAGTCAGTTTCTTATTTAATGGATCTCCTGAGTAGTTTTCTTTTGTGTGCCCAAAGACCCTACTCACCATTTAACTGGAGAAGTCCATGGTGCTAGGCAAAAATCCTCCTCATGAAAATAGGGAACCCCTATTTCTGCCTGTAGGCTGTTCACGCTTGAACCTTTCAAAGGATCACCCTACCATAGTTACCTTCTCCGAATTCCACATATTCAAAGGCTAATCCAGCATCAGTGGTCATACAACTCAACTGCAGACATGTAGTAACACAGATGTTGCTACAACTTGGGCTCTCCCAAACAGGAGGGGGTGTAACTTTCGTGGTAGAGGCCTGCGAAGCGTATAAAACAGAGGTATTCTACTCATGGGTAACATTTTTGGCAGCATATGCCACCACAGGAAACTTTCTCACATACACTGCAGCAGCAGTGCCTAACAATTACAGACCATATGCAGATTTAGAAATAGCACTAACAGGAACACACAAATTGGTTCCAAGGTGCTCTCCCGCATCCATTACCTAATGTCAGACTGGGTCCCCGGGGCAACATGGCCTGTCTTAGCCTGCTACACACCATATGCACAATTAGCAACACAAACAGCAGCAGATCTGCGTATACTTTACAACGGTCTAGTGAGATTAAACAGACGTATGACACAGTTTGTTATGCAAACAATAACAACAAACCTAGCGAGGACTGCTCAAGCTGTGCAAATGCATTTAGCAATGCCAGCAGTTAGTCCAGTCACTATTAATTTATTTATGGGAAAGGCTTTCACCAGAAGGGAGGAAATTCCATTCTGGATTTCACAAAAAACAAGTCAGTTTGAAGCAGTATTTCCCCATACAGGACCTCAAGAATAACATAAAGTTCTCACAATGTGCCTACCTTTGTGGATGGTTCCCCCGATAGAAGAATGCAGCACATGGGGCACAGTGTTTGCTGCAATCTATACCTTCATGCATAGGACTCCATCCATAGCTGTTTTGTCAGATGTGCTCAAACAGATCCAAAATGAATATGGGGCACCCCCTGCCCTGGACTTGCGGATGAAAGTTATTGGCAATTATGCCACAGTATCCTCAATTATTTTCAGTAATATTAAAGGGTAAGAGGCAGCTTTGGCAGCAGTGGCGGCTCGCCGAGGGAGTGCTGCGGGGCGGTAGGGCGGGGCGGGGGAGGGGCAGGGTGGAGGGGGTAGTGGAGTCCGACATACGACGGACAGGAGTAAGGTAAGTAATGAAATAAATAAAACCATTTACCTTGCGCGCGCTGCATCGCCGAGTTGGTGATGCAGCACGCGCAAGTTAAATTGTTTTATTTATTTCATTACTTACCTTACTCCTTTCCGTCGTATGTCGGACTCCACTACCACCCCCACCCTGACCCTCCCCCACCCCGCCCTACCGCCCGCAGCACTTCCTCGGCGAGCCGCCACTGTTTGGCAGTACACCAGCGTCTCACACAGATACCGTTAGCGTATCAGGATCAGAACTACCAAAAATAATTGCTGAAACCTATGCATCCATAGGTTGAGATAAATTGGGAGCCAGACCTAATAAACCACAACTTAGGGGTAATTCTGAAAAGGATCATTCGAAACAGGCACCAGTGTCTTCTAAAAAACACGGGCTTAATAAGAAAAATAAAGAAAAGACTAAACCACCGGGTGGATCTCCTCCACAGGAGTCCTCTGAAAAGCGCTATGATCTGCGCAACTGTGAAACAATTAAACAGCCTGATAGATCTCAGTATACTGATACACGTCCTTCTCACTCTTTTCAGGAGTCAACCGAAAAATGCTCGGAGATAGGAGGTAGATCAGAGCCCAGATCGGAGGAGTACGTGAAACCGAAGAAAGACTCACAATGCTCGTCTGACTTCATAGTAAAAAAGGGAGAAACGCTTCCCCAACAAAAGCCTCAATTTAAAAAGAAGATCTGGGATCTCACTTAAGTATGCCACACATACTCTGCTTCAGGAGAAGGAGTGGGCTCTGACTCTGCTAGACAGCGTGGCAGAAGTCATGATAGTTTGCCAAAATCTTCAAGAGTTTCTGGTTGCGAGAGCAACTAATAAGTTTGCTCAGGTGGAAACACTGGATCAGAGAGTCAGTGCCACAGGCAGATTATATGATTTGCAACTCCAAATGGAGGGTGATATAACTCACACCATTAAAATTCTCTTTGTGAGAATCTAACACTTGGCTATGACATTCTCTTGGCTGAACAGGATTGGCCAGCAAGGTTTGTACAAAATGCCCCACGAGGAGAAAGCATGATATTATCAGCCTTCTCTCCCCTTGTCCCAGAATCAGTTAAACATTCATATACCAAGGAGTGGGCCCTTGCACAAGACCCTGCTATATCACATTCATTTGGGCTGGGATGAAGAGTCACCTTACCATATAATATTCATAAGGTCCAGCCCACAAGTGTAACCACAATACCCCTTACATGAAGCCAAACGACAGGTTAGAGAAATTCCAACACAACTTGAATATCAAGTTGTAATTGAAAATGAACAATCCTTTATTCCCAGTAGCAAAACCAGACCATTCATACCACCTAGTCTTAGACTAGAGACAATTAAATAGTCACACTCACACATTTGTAGTACAAAATTCACACAGCGTGGCACTAATGAACAACATAGTGTGCAAAAAATACAAAACAACATTAGATATTTCAAACGACTTTTTCTGCCAAAACATAGTGAATGAGAGCCGGTATTTTTTTTTTTTTTTTATTGAGCAGTTTGTAAAATGCACATTGGGCCCTCACGCAGGAGGCCAAACTGGAATAGCAATTTTAGTAAGTACAAGCGGCATTTTATAAAGAAGAACAACCCACACAGAACTCCCACCACCCCCCGTTCCCGGTGGCACTAGTAAGTAGCATTTAGACCCTAACGTATCATCTCGTCTCTGTTTATAGCATTATAACCATGATTGTCCCAAAAATTAACAGTGAAAAACATCAGTCTGCGGCATCTATTATATATCCGGGTTTGTAAGTAAATATACTGAAAGTGGAGCCCAAAAGTCCTTAGGGCGGGAGGCTTCAGGCAGCTCCTCAGCATATATCCCAAGTTGTTCTTTGCAATACAGTAAGTCTCGGACCCACTTATTTAGAGTTGGGGTGAGTCTAGAGCCCCAGCACTGCGCCACAGCCCTCTTGGCCAACAAAGTCGAGACAGCCACTAGTCTACGATTGCAGGGCTTTAGATACTGTACCCAGCCTAATAGACAGACCTCCGGGGTGCATTGCACAGGCTCAGCCACAACTTTCGTTAGCAAATCAGTAACTTTACCCCAGAATCTATATATACTTGTACAAGACCATGCAAGATGTAAGAAGCCCGCATCCCCCTGCCCACACCTCACACAACAGGAGCTTTCCCGGAGACCGAATCGCATCAATTGCATAGGGGTATAGTACAGTTGGTGCAGATATTTAAAATGGATGATGCGGAGGTTACAATTCGCAGTAAGTCGGCCAGTAAGGATGCAGCAGAACCTCCACATCTCCGGTGTCAGCGAGGCCCCTAGCAAAGCCACCCATTTGCTGTATGAAGGGGGATCGAGCTGCTCCCGTTCCCTGAGAGATGTCGTGTACAGTTTGGTTATCAGTCCAGTGCGGTCCGCGCCCGCCAGCACCGCCTGCAGTGCTAATAACGGCGTGGGTTCCGCAGGGTAATCGGGGTAAATAGCACGTATCGCCTGCCTCACCCGCACATAAGTGAACCCGAGCATGAACCCCGGTCCCTACCGCCCTGTATGTCAGCAAGAGATCTAAACTGGCCTTGTTTGTATAGGTCCCCTAATTGGGTTACCCCCACCGCGCCTAATACTGTAAGAGCTGCAGGTTCTTGAGCTGCGGAGATATCTGGATGTGCAGCAAGTGGGAGTCTTGGGGCGTAGAGATATGGCAATTGTGCGCGTGTCGCGAGCTTCTTCCACGCCCATGCCGTGCAAAGCGCAGGATTAATTTCAGTTCGTGGTCCCCCACTCCCCCAGACAAGGCAGTCGCAGCCAGGGCCATTGGAAGAGCTGCATCCGCTTCGATAGCAACATGCGGTTGGAAGCGCTGTGGGAAGAACCAATAATGAGCATACTGGGCCTGTGCACATAAATAATATAAGCGTAGGTCAGGGGCTTCGAAACCTCCACGCTCAAACGGCAGTGTCAGTACCTCCCAGCTCCACCTGGGCTTCTTACCGCCCCACACGAAGGAGAGCAGCGCTGACTGAAAGGAAGTAAACAACGCAAGATTGAGGCGGATAGGGATATTAATGAACAAGTAAAGAAGCTTGGGCAGTATTGTCATTTTAACTACTGCTATGCGGTCCGCCAGGGAAAGAGGGAGTTTGGCCCATCGCGCCGCTCGTTCAGTAATTTGTACTAGGGCCCTACCATAATTTTCAGAAACAACTACTTCTGGGTCTCTGTGAAGCCATACCCCCAAGTATTTTACAGGATCAGTGGACCAAGTTAGAGGAAAGTCCAGCTCTATACGCCGCGTGCCAGCTGTAAGAGGAAGCACCGATGATTTTGCCCAGTTGATGCCAAGCCCTGAGAAGCGTTCGAATTTCACATAGTCCCGAAGTAACTCTGGGAGAAATGTTTCGGGTTCGCGGACATACAGCAGCATATCATCTGCATACATGGAGACCACCAATGGACGCTGTCTAAATCGCAGTGCCGCTTGAGCATGACCCTGGCGAAGCTTGCAAGCGAGCGGCTCCAGAGCTAGTGCGAAGAGCATCGGTGACAGGGGCAGCCCTGCCGAGTGCCTCGCTGGATGGGGAACGCAGTAGATATCCAACCATTGACCCGGACTCGCGCGGCCGGCGCCTCGTATAGAAGGTGAATCCATTTCAAGAAAAAGGGGGTAGCCCCATTCTGAGCAATACGGTAAACAGAAACTCCCACTGCAAGGAGTCAAATGCTTTTGCTGCATCGAGCAGCACAGCGACTGCTTGGAACTCTGCTTCAAAATAATGCAGGGTGGAGAAGATCGTACGCAAATTGTGGGCCGTGGAGCGGGCAGGGACGAAACCGGACTGATCCGGGAGGACCAGATTGGGGATCAGGGGCTGGAGCCTGCTGGCGATCATCTTCGCCAAGATTTTGGCATCAATATTGATAATAGAGAGTGGACGATAGGAGTCACAGCTGTTAGCCGGCTTGTCAGGCTTGAGAAGCATAACTAGGAGGGCCTCTTTTAGTGTGGGGGAAGAGTACCACTATCATACGCTTCCGCAAAGACGTCCAGAAGTCTAGGCGCCAGTGCATCAGCATAAGCCTTGTAGAACTCACTGGGGAGTCCATCCAGCCCGGCAGCTTTGCTGGTGGGCAAGGACATGATGGCCTTTTTCACATCCTCCTCATCAAAGGGTTGGGTGAGGTGTTCGCGTTGGTTGAGAGACAGCCAGCCTAGAGCTACGTCATTTAGATAGGCATGTATATCAGTGGCTGACACATGCCCACGTCGTCCATAAAGGTTGGAGTAGTAATCCAACACCACTGCACTTATCTCCGGGGTTGTATAGCGCGGCACTCCCCTGAGTCCAACATTTCCGCGATATAGACCGGAGTCCGAGGTGCCATCAGTTTCTGGGCCAATGAGCGACTTGGACGGCCCCCTCCCCGTAATAGCGAGCCGTAAAGCGTCGTGACCTGTGTGCTATCTCCTGATCCGCAGTGTCATTATACTCAGTTACCAACCCCCGAATAGTAGCCAGGATATGTGGGGCGTGGTTTTGTGTGTATTCGCGTTCCAAAGCTGATATCTCATCTGCCAGTTTATGCATTCGGCGTCGTAGGTCTTTTAGAACCCCCGCCTGTGCACCCATGCAGATGCCTCTGATGGTAACTTTAAATGCTTCCCACAGAGTCCCAGGGCTGTATACCGATCCGGCGTTTTCTTTAAAAAAGTCACTGATGGCCGCACCAACTGTGCATCTAAACACCTGGTCTGTAAGAGAGGAGGGTTGCAATCGCCACTGAAATGGGGGGCGCTCACAGGTTGGGATTTGCATCTCTAAGAGCACGGGAGAGTGGTCTGACAACGTTTTGGCCAAGTGGCGTACATCTATAACCCAGGTACAGGCTATCTCGGAGAGGAGCCAGTAGTCCAAGCGGGACCATGAGCCATGCACCGTAGACACAAACGTGCTTTCCCGTACACCGGGATGCCGCACGCGCCAGATATCTCGTATATCCCCTGCGTCCAGAAACCCCAGTATTGCCTCAGTCGCTTGGCAGTGACGCAGCGCACCGCTCCCCTGTTTGTCCAGGAGTCCGTCCAAGCAGGCATTAAAATCGCCCCCCCAGAGCAGCGCAGCCGAAGGGAATTTAGAAATGCGGCGCCAAACATCTGCAAAAAAGGAAGGGTCGTCAACATTTGGGCCGTAAACATTCACTAAAAGGACCTCCATGCTCCCGAGCTGCCCATGGATAACCGCTACTCTACCCTGCGTGTCAGTTTCCGAATGCAGCACGGTGAAAGGGACCCCCTTCTTCACCAAAATCATCACCCCCCGTGCGTAAAAGGAGTAAGAAGAGGCCACCCTCAGCCCGGCCCATCGGGAGCCTACCGTCTTTTCCGATTGCTGTGTAAGATGCGTCTCCTGTAGGAATACCACCTGGGCATTCAGTCTGTCTAGCTGTGCCAGCACAGACCGTATTTTCTTGGGATTATTTAAGCCGCGCACATTCCAGGTGAGGAACTTTACGTTACAATCCATGAAATGTTTTGGTCAGATGTTTTAAGAAATGTGAGAGAGAGACTGTAGATGAGACCGAAGGGGTGCAATATGTGTACAAAAAAAAGTGCCCAGTGACCCACCGAACCCACCACCCCCCACGCACTTCAGCTGCCCAAACATGCCAAAGCCATCCCATCCCAAATAATACAATCCCCAACGTGGGGAACAAAACATATAGGTTCCTATTTGGGGAGCACCCATGGGGGGAAACCAGAGAGCTACAAACCTCCCGCATATCGGGAGGAGGCCGATCAGGTATATGAAATGTGCGAGGATTGGCAATCAAACATCTAACAACATGCATCAATCCTAAGTCTGCCACTAAACGGTGTCATTCATAAGGGATAATCGACTGTGATAATTGAGGACAATAATCAACACAAATGCCATGAGTAGCCCAATAAGCTGTACAAGTGGACCTCGCATACCAGAGTCCCATAAGTGTCCACCCCCGGCACAAGGGGGGGCAAGTGAGGTGCAGGTCGACCCAACAGCATCGTGGTCAAGAGGACCCAGCCAAAGCAATTTAAGCCTAACAACAACATCAAACTGCGGCCTGAGATATAAGTCACTGTTCCTCGTCGTCCCGGTCTGCAGCTGGGGCCGCTCGTTTCCGCTTCAGCTTTTTGACATGATCCATTGCTGCCTTGGGAGTTATAAAGATTTTGCTGTCCCCGTCCTGACCGATCCTTAAACGAGCTGGGTAGAGCATGGCGTATGGAATACCTTCGGTCTGCAGAAATTTTTTGACTGGACCAAATTCACGTCGTGCCGCCTGGACGGCCACTGTGAAATCCGGAAAAAGAGACAACGCGTTCCCTTGGTAGTGGATAGTGCCTTTCTCCCTTGAAAGTCTCAGAAGGGCGTCCCGGTCTCGATAGTTCAGCAGGCGGGCTATGATAGGGCGAGGAGGGGCGCCCGGCGCCGGCCGCGCCGCCAGCGAGCGGTGGGCCCGCTCCACTATGAACATAGGGGAGAGATTTTCAGGGCCGAAGATATCCTTGAACATGGACTCGACGAAGATCTCCATCTTGCCGGTGTTGGTGGATTCCGGCAGGCCCGTGACGCGAATATTATTGCGGCGTGACCGGGCTTCCAAATCCTCGTTTTTCGCCTCAATCAGTGCCAGGACTTTCTCCATATGTAGTGCCTTGTCCGCCACTTCACTAAGACCATCTTCATTAGTGGAGACGCGCTGCTCTATCTCCCCCATCCTTGCATTCTGTTTTTCCAGTTGGGACGCCACATGGTCAAGTCTATGGTTCATTGCCGCCATATTTCCTTCGATAGCCTGGAGGCTCTTCTGCATCGCAAGCAGGGTCGCTTCCAGCACGGATGGTCCCTCGCCCGGGGCATCGGCCTCGGAGTCCGAGGCGGCCCTCTGCTGCGGCCTGGTAGTCTTTCGCGCCTCGAACGTAAGGCGAGTCTGTGACTTGTCTGTTCTCCCCATGACCGCCGCCAATGAACTGGAATGGGGACGTTACACTCTAAAGTCTGGTCACCGCTTAGTAGGGTTTACACAACAGCAAATCTGAGGTCCGCCCACCCCAAAACACTGCAGGAGCACGGGCCCGGACCAATCTTCACCTGCACTCCCAAGGGGCCTCTCGAGACCGCCGCCAGCCAGCAGCACCAGAAATGCCAGGGGCGCCCCAGACTCAGTCCCAGATGGCCCCGGCAATGGCAGTCGGGCCGGGAGCCACACAGTTCAAGACACAGTGGGGGGGGCAGCTCCGGGGCAGCCAAAGCACGCCCGAGGCCCGATGTCCGGTCCAAAGGCAGGGCAGCAGCCAGCAGTTATCACGAAGGACCCAGGCACTCAACAGTTCACCGCGCGCCCTGCATACAGGCCACACTCACAGGCGAAACGGTGCAGCCAGGGTGCGACCCAGGCCCGATGTCAGGTCTAAAGGCAGTGCAGCAGCCAGCAGCTATCTCCCAGAGCCCAGGTCAGTCACAGCACACCGCGCGCCCCACGCACAGGCCACAACTCGCAGGCCACGGTGAAACGTATAGGCCCACTCTCGCCTCCGCAGCAGCAGGCCTAAGCTCCGCCGCGCCCACTCACCGCAGCCCGCAGCAGGCGGCTCCTCACTCCGGCGGCGATCACTGGACTCCACAGGACCTCGTCCGTTGCCTGCAGTCGATCGCTCCGCAGCTGCACCCGGCCTCCGTACCCTCAGGCCGTCGCGCACAGACCAGAGTGCCGCCCAGATGTGGCACCCAGCGCTCCCGCCGCCACACAGCAACCCGTTGCAGGCCGCTTCACCTCGAGGGCTCCGCACTCAGCCGCAGGTCCGACAGCGGCTCAGGAACGGCCCAGCGGGGAGCGCCCACTCAGCGCCAGCGTCGGTGACGGAGATGGGATCAATAATTGCGCCGCTTCCGCAGGGGGACAACGCGGGCCGATATTTCGCCCCTGTGCGTTGGCTAGGTTCTCTCTTCAACGATCGGTAGTGGCGGTCGCCATTTTGACAGCTCGCCGGCCAGGGCTCCCAGGTACAGATTTCTCCACGATTTCAGCGCCCCCAGCCGTCATTGAAGCCCACACCTGCTGCGGAGGGTGTCCCGCTGTCCGCAGCCGCGTTCTGTAGCGGAGATGCTGCGTTGGTAAGGCGGATATTGGGCGGATTGGCGATCAGCCTGGCCGAGCTACACTATCGTGCGGCCATTTTGCCTGGCGCTCTCTAGCGCCCCCCCGAGAGCCGGTATTTGACAGCATTTACCGGCCTTGGGTGACAAAAACAATTTTGTGGATTGCCACAAAGGTATAAGAAAAGCCCAGGTTTGTTCTCTGCCTGTGTAACAGGACTGTTACAAAATTTTGACCATGAAGCGTTGTCCTATGTCGATGACATATATCTAATAGATGACGACTTATAAACACATATGGCCAGAGTAGATAGAATTATTTTAGAATTTGTTCAAATAGGCTACAAATTCAACTTCAAGAAGTCCAAGATTGCCTTTCTCAGTGTCCTGTTCCTGGAATATGAGCTATCAAATAAAGGCAAGAACTTAGCGCCACATTGCCTAGAGCAATGTGCACGCTTACAACCACCAAACACAGTAAAAGAGCTACAATCACTATTGGGCTTTCTAAAATGTACTAGAACTTACATGCCAGATTATGCACAATGGGTAAAACCATTTTATGAATTAATTTGCTCAGAATTTTCAAGCACACATTGGACACCAGAACATACACAAATCTTGCATTCAGTACAAGCTGGCATGCTAGCTTCAAAACACTTACACATATGTGTTAACACCAAAACCCTGGTGATCCTTTAATCACAGGATCACTTTCAACGAGGGTGATGGTGTTCCAATTGCATATAAATTGCATTTATATTTTAATGCAAAAATGCGTTTTGTGCCAACAGAAAAAATACTGACGGCAGTACAGACAGCTGTAGTGAAAGAAAGATCATTGGCACAGGGGAAACGCATAATTGTCATGCCTTAGAGGCCACAAAGGCCAGTGTCCCGAAATTGAAAGCCTTACATCCTAGATGGATACAATGGGCCAACTCATTAACAGCAAATGACGTAGACTATGTCTTCTACTCTACATTACAAACACAAGCATACCTACAATATGAACAAGAATACCTTGTGCCCAGTGGAATATATTGCCTCTAGATCCATAAGATTTTAACGTTTACACTGATTGTTCTCCCCAGCCAGCAGTTGGAACAAAACATAAATACTCCACCGCTTAACGGTAAGGGCTAAAATGAGGGATGGAGTATTCCAACCTCTAAAAACATTTTCGCAGTCACTAGGTGATTGCACTACACAGCTGGCTGAACTGAAAGCTATAATTCTGGCACTTGAGAATACGGATCCAGAATTACCCACACTTATAGTGTGTGATTCATATTATTGTGTCCAGTCTTACAATGCATACTTCCACTGCTGGAGCCAGAATTGATTCAGAGACTCAAAAGGGTATACTATCAAGCACAAGTTGCTTTGGGGAAAGGTGGCAAATCCTAAAGCAAGCTTGCCGCGGGCTCATGTTATTCACACACTGAGCCACCAATGTGTAGAAGTACATGTTGCAGGGATTTCATTTGCTGATGAAGACGCAAAGGCAGCAGTACAAACTGCTGTCATGGCTGCAGTGACTTGTTCTAACATGAGGAAAGATGGAGACATCATGGCAGACACAGCTTTGTGCTGTGGCGCCCCCTTTCCAAAATCGGGGCCAGCAAAATACTCCTACCAGCTAAGTGCGCAAAACATTTGGTTGCTCATCTTTCCAGAGTGGGGGATAGAGTAATTCCAAATTTTGTGTGCAGGCCTGAATTAATAATGGCAGCACATGAGAGTCTAGCATCTGCTCATGCAGGGGTGGTGCCTACAGTTTCACTATTGCAGCAACGCTACTGTTGGCCAGGTCTATATAAACAGACTAAAGACTAAGTCCTTAAATGCGAAATTTGTCAACATATATAAGTTTCCACCACAGCACGTCCACCGCAGACACCTCTCTTATTTTCAAACAAGCCTATTGCCTGCGTTTATCTGGACCACCATGGAACACAACACAGTGATGGCTCTTTTAAATACATTCTGTTAGCAGTGGATTCTTGTTATCGATTCCTATGTGTATGGCCACAGTGATCGGCTGACGTTCGAACTCTTATAAAAGATTTGCAAGTCTTCATAGGCACATATGCAGTAGCTGCATTCCATTCGGACCGGGCCCCAGCGCTTGCCTCTAGGGCTTACAGGGATACCATGGGAACGTTGGGTGTGACTGTGCACTACTCCTCCCCCTATCATCCTGAGAGAAATTAGATAGTGGAGCAGAAAAAATGTAGCTTAAAGCAGTCTTTAACAGCTAGAGTGTTAGGTTCAGGTCGCAGTTGGGTCCACCCCCTGTATAGGGTACAGAGACCCTTAAACAATCTCCCTAGAAGATCCTTGGGTGGTCGGACTCCCTATGAGGTCTTGTTTGGGGTCAAGATTTGCGTTCCAGACCTTGACAATCCTAGCACAGTGGTGGCGGACATGCCTTTTGATATCAGTGAACGTTTAGCTGTCTTACAGGGATTGTAAGACTTCCGGGACAAGCAAAGCAATGAGTTTGAGAACGTTCTGCCACTAGCGAAGTGAAGGGACAACCAGCAACTCCTGGCTGGATTCGAAAGATCGGGACCTGGGTCGAGAGGAGATTATGGACAAGGAGTTCAGCCCATCTGTCAGATGCCGGTCCTGGCTGCTGAAGGTACCAGAACTGTACTTTTAACGCCCCTTGCTGGTTGTGAACATAAAAGATTTGTGTCGATCAACTTAATCAAACCACACCATGTGGCTAGTCCTACACAGTAGGCCACGAGGGCTCCTGGGTAGTTACTTGGCTCCTCTACCATACAGGAAATCCCATTACAAGCTTTAACAAACACTGAGGTTTCTACTCCCCGGCTGGGAATATCTGACACTGAAGTCTTGCTACTTCCAGTTACATTTACAAACTCCATATAAACACTGAATGTGATTTCACAGGTTTCAACACCACATGCCAACAACAAAGTTGTTTAGTACAGTCCACCATTGGAGTTAACTACCAGTTCTACAGAGCCCCGTGAGGTCCCTGTTTTTCCACAAACTGCCTCTGGCTATTTTGTCGACATTGTTGACTTTTCCTTGGATTCGTCAGAACCATCACCGCATGGAACTCGTGCATTTATAAATTGGCTTATACATACATATTTTATTCCACCTTGGATTTCCATTTGGATTTCCATTTTGTTGCTTTTCCTTTGGATTGGTTTTGTGACTGTATTCTTTTAGCTTCTGAATGGACACTAGCTCCCAGAACGCTCTGCTGTTGATCTGGTAAGTAAGGTATTGAAGCCTCATTCTTCATCACAAAAAAGTGCGGAGACCTCTCCCTTGTGAACATTTCAGTGGTTCCAGTAATTTATGGAATTGTTTGGGATAAGGTACCATATGATATTTTTGGACTGACAGAAACTTTGAGATATCATATGTATTTAAAATATCCCTGAATGTCATTATTACTCCTTGCAGCATTTCTGATGATTGGGACATTAATACAGTCAGGTCTATGCTTGATGAGCTAGAACACTATACTGTATTCGAACGTGAAGATATGTATAGTGGAACATCCAATTATGATTAAATGTTCTGTTATAATCGATATGCACACCATTACTTCCAAAAGCTGGTACTCCATGTGCAGTATTTAATGGGAACATTGCCCTACACCACCTTTGGGTACCTCCAAAACATTCTCACAGAAGTTTGTATATTTTTCTGGCAATAACCCCATAGACCCAGAGTCTTTTTATTATAAACTTCTCCCTTCCCCGGCAAAGAAAAATATGCTAACCAACACACAACTAATTTATTCAGCCCCTTTTATTTCCACTTCTCAATATGAGGGTATGACTTTTGGAAAGACAATATGGATTTAAAATCTGTTTGGGGGACTAAAGACTGGCAAGTTCAAGGCAATGAGGCTTTGTTTAGAGAATGTCTTATAACAAGACAAATCATTTTTCTGTCTGAACAAAACTGCATCATCATCATCAGAATAGTTTATTCTGTTATTTAAAATCATAAAAGTACACTCAATAAAATCAAAATACACATAAAATCATCATAAATAGTAATTGAATAAACTCTCATAAAAGTGTGACTGTTAAAATATCACAACATACAAATAATAAAAACAGATCTTGCATCGTATCCATTTTCCTAATTAAATGGCACGTCTGTTTCTCTTCCAGACAACAGCAACTAAACAATTAGCAACACTAAAACATTCCAGGGGGCTAGTTAACATCTGGAGATTCATTAGTGCTGGTCTTACTAGCAAAAAGCCGGTCTTACTTGCAAAAAACCTTTGTGTTTTAGTAATGGTACTATAAAATGTTGACGAAGGGATAAATAATGTTCCACAACACAACAGCATACAGTGCATTGTGTCCTGAGTAGAAAAATTATCGCATGAACAAGGTCCCAATTCCTTCACCTTATGCCACCCTTGTGGTTCTGCAAGCAACCAATGTTGGAGATTGAATCTAAACCTCATTAGGAGGAAGCGATGATAGGGGATTGTAGTTATGATGAGATAAGACACATTTTTAGTAAAATATAATCCCGTACAGTAGGTTTACAGAGCTCCCTTGCTTCTCTCTCCGCACACACAATAGACAAATATTGGTCTTGACCCAGATCTTATCTCTCCTGGCGAGCTCGTTTGGGGAGACAAATATATCAGGGTGCTCCACTTTCTCTGCTAGGATCTTGATATAGCGGAGCTAGGGAATACTATTCATCCTCTCAAAGTTCAAGCAATCATTAGCTATTTTCTGATTCGATTCTACTTCAGGGTTGATCCACATCTTGATCCAGCACAGTAGTGGAGCTAATGCCACCAGATCAGATATATACCCCAGTTCCTGATGGGCAATATAGTAGGGTACAGATTGAGGGACAGAGAGCAGATTTTTCAAAACCTTATTCTCCACTATTTGGAGGTCTCCCGAACCCTTATACCATCAAATATCATACCCATAACAGGCGATGGCAATACATTTTGCCTTATAGAATTTCAACATGACTTGAAAAGGTTTTGCCCCCAACCAACCTTTTGGCAAAGTCAAGAACTGCAACTGTGGCTCTTGACATGGCATTTCTCTTTGCTTTTCTTTGCAGAGCCCAAGTGCCCCTTTCATCAAACAGGACCCCCAGACATGAGAAGTTGGTTACCCTTGTTATTTCAATACCCTCCCCATACTGACTTCTCTGTTTTCTAATTCTCGGGCCCATTATCATTGTGTGCGACTTTGATATTTAGGTAAAAAAAAAAGATAAAATCTACAAAAGAATTAAGAAGACGCTGGAGCCCTATAGCTGTCGTTGCTAATAACACTGCGTTATCTGCATAAAGGAGCACAGGGGTTAACTGGGAGCCCCCCCAAGGGATGTCTCTACAGGCTGTACATAAAACTGCACCCAGGTATTAATGTATAATGTAAGTAAAAGAGGGGCTAGTATACATCCCTGTCTAACACACCTGTATATCTTTATAGATGAGAAGAGACTCCTGGTCTGATTATATCTTATAGCAGCAGAAAGGCCCCTATGTAGATCATATAGAAAATTCACCATGTTATAATCTACCCCCATATTGATCAGTAACAACCTACATTATGATCTATTCACTCAGTCAGACGCCGATGTTAGGTCCATAAAGGCCAAGTGTAGTGAACCTCTCTTAGCTACAGTATATATTCCCATTAGCAACTGTAAATTGAGGCACTGGTCTATGGTACCTTTCCCTGACCTAAAATCATATTGTAGGTTGGAAATTACATTATGCTGTTCTAACCCTTCAGACAGCTTTTCGAATATCATTCTTCCTAAAACTTTAACTACCGAATCAATGAGGCATATTGGCCTGTAGCATCGTGGATCTGATCTCGCCCCCTTCTTAAAAGCTGGGATAATAGTGGATTTTGACCAAGACGATGGTGAACCGGTCTTGCAGGCTGCATTAAAAACGTGTCCGAATTTTAGTCCACATTGGGAGGTTTGACTTATATAGATCAGCGGGAACACTATCTGGCCCAGGTGCTTTGTTTTTTGGCATGGATAAAATAGCCTCAGTTACTTCTTCTTCAGTGGAAACCAGGGCATAATTACCACCGGCAAATGCTGATGTAGTAAGGGTAGCTACTTCTGCAGGATTGCCATAAATAATCCGACAGTTCATTACCCCAGTTCCTGCGGGTATAGTACAATCAATCAAACCATTGAAGGCCGTCCGAGAACAATTGACCGTTTACGTTCCCTGAAAACTTAGCACTATTTTTTTAAACGTCTGTACACAATAAATCATTCCAGCTTCCATTTTGATTTCTTTTTTATGGGCTTCAAACATCCTGCCTCGGCCTGACCAAGATAAAGAATATGAACACACCAAACATTCCTACATTTGCACGTTTTGAGAATTGGCAACAGTTCACAAATTACACAGAGGAAAAGTTCAACAACTCAACAATGGTACATATAATTCTTCAGATTCCAGTCCAGAGGGATGTATAGTGTGGCCATCAAATAATAATGTTTGTCATGCCAATTTTGTAAACAACACAAAGGGGTTTAGGCTAAAAAGGCCAGACCCATGTTACTCGCAGACACAACACTCGGGAGGAGTGACAACATATAACGTGGCAAAATTATGCCTCGAATGGCTAAAACATTCCACATTAGGTGAGGTGAAAGAACACTTGTCTCTCCTTTCAGATGACATGGATTTTACAGGATTTTTGTTAGGTCCTTGAAAGCCACATCAAAAGCGCTTTTTGCATGCCATATACTACGAATTGTGGAAGGTTTCACAGCAGGAGGCTGCTGAGCTGATACGTGAAATTGGCAGAGTAAATCTAGGAAAGGCTCTAGCAGTAGCTGACAATGGTATGACTACTTTATCTACTAGAATGTCTTCTCTGATTAACATTGTGTCATCAGCTATTGATAATATACAAAGTGACATGTCCCTTTTGCAACACAGGCAAAGTCACCTTAGACCCTTCCTACTATTGAGCTGGACTTTACAGATTCTGCGCAATTGTCGCATACCCTGGAAGCATTCGAACACAACTGATTTATTTCTGCCATGCAATTTAACAAGAGAGCGGAACATTATGGCAAAGAAGGACGCAACATACACAATATTAAACACAGAACATCTAGAGAAATTACCGTTCACTGTGGCATAATTCATGGGTTTATATCTCTGCCAATTTAAACTTTCCACTTTACAAACTGCTCACAACACTGTCAAGTAGGCAGATATGAAGCGTCAGGGAAGAGATTTGTACATGAGAAATGGGTCCTACCTTTCGATTACAGGTATCGAAATGTAGATACTGAGGTTTTTCTTAGCCATACAGGCTGCAAGAACACGTTGAAATGCATCCAAGGCAAACTTAGCTTGCTATCTGAAGGGTTCCCCAGGTGCTGTAATTCATCCAGCACGCAGATTACTTTCAAATGGGAATTATTTGATGTTGAATGACCAAGGTTGCTGTGGACTGAAACCAGGAGTACCCTATGTGGTGACGGTTTCTAAGGTTGTGACCTGTTGTACAAATGTGCTTTTTCCACCAGCCTGTATAGTTAGTGAAGTGACAATCTGGCCTTCAATTTCAATTTTAAATGTGAACTTTGCTAGTCTGAGTAGACTGAAAGCCTCATTGTTTCTGAAGGAAGTTTCCTTAACATTTGCAAAGGCGACATTTGATCTTCAGGTTGCAAGATCTTCTTCTGAAATCCAGTCGCTACTACGCACTAACCTCCCACAACAGGCAAACTTGTGCACCACATTTTTAACGCCTCAAATACTGCGTGAGTTGTAAAATGTTTTAAAGCGATTGGGACTGGGTTTCTTAGTATTTTCCAGACTGTCTTCGGAGTGATTCCATCTTTCATACACTCCTTTGTTTCCAGTGATTTTGGAGCCATACCACTTGTCCTGTTTCTGATTGTCGGAATCTTGGTTCTATTTTTGCTGCTCCACAATGGATGTCCTGTCACACAACCAAATAGAAATAGCACTACCACATGTGCTACTATGCCGTGAACGCATGATGCAGTATTTTGTCGCACCTTTACTTCACTAACTAAATGACAACTGGTCCTTGTCTTTTCGGCCTATATGGTTACATTGCGTACAGCTCGTGTTCCCCTATCTGCAGTGCACTATCGCGTGTGCCCTGGATATATGCCTTGGAATGCAATTGGTCCAATCTACGGATATGGAACTGCTGATGAGTCCGTTAAGAGTCCACCTGCAAAGATGTCCTGCAAGATTGCTGTTGCTGCAAAATGCATAGTATGAGCCTTCCTTGGAGGCTTCGGCTCCTGGATTTTCAGATCCTAGCTCTTCCTCTGCAGATGCACTATTGGCTGTCACACCTTCAGCGGCTGCTGATTAGGTTGGATACAGCCATGTTTGTTCTTTGGATCCTGTGACTGGGGTGCCAACTGAAACATCGTCTGCGGAAGCTGGAAACAATATTGTTTCTTGTGACTCTCAGAACATTTAAATAACCATGCAGTTTCGAGAAGAACATTTTCTTTTAATAATTCAGCAACAATTTTAAATGTAAAATTGTTTTTTATATGCACCTTTTAAATGCACATTTTTAAATTGGCTTTTAAAAGGCAAATTGACTTTCTTTCTGCTTTTATTATTAAAGAGCGTTGTATTTTTAACACTTTTAGGCTTCATGACAAATTTTAACTTTAATTTTAGTACATGTTTTAGGTTTAATATGAAGCATTTTAGTCACCTTACAGACAAGGAGTGGGTGTTGTAACGTTACATAGGCCCCGGGCTCAAACACTTTACATGCTTATTGACATCTTATTAAACAATGACTTAACACACATTTGCCTGCACGTCCGTATGGGATAATGGTCTCACAAAATGGTTTGCTTACACTTACACTTCTTCGAAGGCACATTATCAGGCCTTGGAACATTCTGCACAAGGCCTAGGTACGCTGCATAAAATGTCTATGTTCTCTCTTCGGCGGCAGCTCTGGGTGGGTAGAATCAACAATGAAGCCGGACCAGAGCTCAGGCTCAGAACAAATGGGTCCAGTTAATTATAGAAACTGCACCAAGCCTTTGTTTAGACAGAGGTGCATTTTCATGGGTTGTTGAGGTCACCCCATGCTGGAATTCTAGCCCAGCTGAATCCCGCCACTATCCTGAGAAGGGCGGAGGCCTGTTCTACATCAAGACTGGCTACCACATGACACACACCTGCAGGTAAATGGGGAGTTAGACCACTCAAAGGTATTCTGGCAGACCTGCACACCCAATGTTTTATAGGATAGGCAGTACTAGAAAGGAGTACAATCATATGTATTCATATAATAGAATGCAGATGCACAATGGTTGAATTGTTCATTCTGTTCACCATTCTTGTAATGGTGGTAACATTGTTTTGCTTCATTCTATTAATGTTTGAAGCACACAGATTTTACACAAGAGTCCAATTGCTTCAATAAATATTTGAAATGCCAGTTTGTGTACTTCTTGTGTCTGCCTTTGGGCATGCCTGAGTTAACAGCGAAAGGGTAGATCCGTTTTCACGATTTCCTTGAGGAATCAGGGTTGTCATGTTCTGAGGTTGCAAACACCATCCGTTACCTTGTAAGGCTTAGCGGTCCTGATGGCGTACTGTGAGCTAGTCAGGAATTAGGTCAACATATTCTGATGGTATTTGCGGACTCAGTCCCACATAGTTTTGATGCTTAGGTTGCCCAAACGCACAGTTTTACTGAAATAGTAAGAACAGTATGACACTCTCTCCTCTTCTCTGCACCACAGCACTCTATGCCGCTGCACTCTGTCAATACACTCTACTATGTACCACTTCACTCAACGTCAATGCACTGTACGCTAATTCATTCTACGCCACTCTGATCTACCCTGCACCACTGCACTCTACCCTGCACCACTGCACTTTACCCTTCACCACTCCACACTACCATGCATCACTCCATTCTGCGCCACTTTATTCTACTCTGAAACAATCTGCTCTACAGCACTGAGCGCCATTCCACTCTGCGCCACTCCACTTTACGCCACTGCAATCTAAGCTGCACCACTCCACTCAGCACCACTCTGCTCTGCCACTGCACTCTACTCTAACCACTGCACTCTATGCCAATGCACTCTACACCACTTTACTTGAAACTAGGGCACTCTATTATACACCACTGCACTTTATGACAGTCTACTCTGCAATACTGAACTCTCTGCCACTGAACTCTCTGCCACTGTACTCTATGCCACTGCACCACTCTACTTTATGCCAATGCACTCTACACCCCTCTACTCTCTGCCCTGCCAAGTACCACGCATCAGGCGTTAGACTAACGCATTTCAGTGTGGTGGTTCGCATCACCGCACTGAAATGCGAAGTCACGCATATTCGGGCCTGTGGTCCTCAGCTGTCAAGTGCTGCGGTCGAGCGCTGGCCTGTATAATTACTAATGGGGTGGCACAGCAACCTGCAGCGTGTGGTGCGCGCAGGTTGGCAGACTTAGAGGCTGGCCTGGATAAGCTCGCTAGTAGGTACAAATCATGCAACACTGCTCGATTGTTAAAACAATGACTGCGCATCCGCACGACATTCCGCACTTTCAATTACGTCACAGCCGCTGCTGCCAATGGGTGGTCAGCAGGAGGCAGTTGAATTCTACACTGTGAGCCCGCTCACTGTAAAATGCGTCCTGCTGTTTCTAACCAAGCGTGAGTCCGACCCCCGAGGACCCCACAGGGGCCACCGTGGTCTGGGCGCTGCCCGAGCAAGCCGGCCTGGGACCCCTGACTGCAGCTCAGCTGACACTGAGCCAGCCCGAGCTCGCTCGGGCTGCTGGTCACCAGACAAGCGGAGTCTGCGGGCGGCTGACATGGAAATGCAGCTGCTCTTTTGGCCATCGCTGCATAAAGTAAGTGTGTGTGCAAGGCAAGCCCTGCACGCATAAAATAATTTGTTGAAATAGCGCATTCATTTAAAGTTCCAAATGTTGTGCTTGGCATAATTCGGAGCCTCTGCCTGCCAGCAATGCCTATTATTTAAGCGCATGAATTATTGATGTTTGAGGACTAGGAGCCCTGGTGTGAGGGACCAGTGAGTAAGGAACAAAACCAGCTTATTCACTGTATCTGCAAAGTCACGTTATTTGTCTGCCTGCACAGAGTGTGGCTTTAGTTTTATTACTCAAAATGATAACGTGCAATGACAACACACCTCTCTTTTTATTCAATTTGTTTCAAACTAGCTATACATGTGGCGTGCTTCAGCCTCCCTGTCTTGAGACATGCCCAATGCCAGTCTGCGGTGACTCTGGCGACTCGAGTCATGTGAGTGTTGTTGATTTATTCATTTATTAGGCAGCTGACGAGATGGGGCCTCTCACATCCTGGGAAACTCGGCCCTGGGGCATGCGGGACAGAGAAGGCCTGGAGTAGACTGATGCTACTTGATTGCTTGCCAGGGAGGAGGAAGAAGGCCCAGACATTTACACTATGTGCCTTATTACTTACCTAGGATAGCCAGACGCGCACGCTGCGACCTTTACTTCACTATTCGTCCTCTGTGCTGAGTTCAGACACACACTCAGCCTCATAAACAGCACACTTTTTAGCATTGCTGAGTGCAGGCATGAGGCAGAGACACAAACTCTAAACGCAAGGCTATTTTCATGTTGTGCACAGTACAAGCTAACGCACAGGGAGATATTATTGTATGGAAATGAGCTCCACACCGGGATTGTATACAGTTAACACTTGGTTATTTGTAGCATCTATTCAGTCTAGGTAAACTCCTCTTCATTGCTTGATTTTGCTCCGGGAATGTCACTCATAGCCGTTGAAATGTTACTCATAATTACACTGAATTTATGAAAATGTCACACATAGCAATCTGAAACCTTGGCAGCTATGTACTCTGCATCACTCCACTCTACGCCACTGCACTCTACCCTGCACCACTGCACTCTACTCTGCACCACTCCACTCTAAGCCACTTTGACTCTGCAACAATGCACTCTCCAACATTCTACTTTGCACCTCTGTAATCTATACCACTTCACTCTGCTCTTCGCCACTCTACTGCACTCTACGCCAATGCACTGTACGCAACTACACTCTACACAAGTCTACTCTGCATCACTCTACTCTACACCAATGCACTCTATGCCAATCCACTCTAAGCCACTCTAATCTACTGTGCACCACTGCACTCTACAACACTCTGCTCTATGCCATTGCACTCTACACCACTTCACTGTTCTCTGAAAGAATCTACTCTATGCCACTGCACTTTATTCCATTCTAGTCCACTCTGCGCTAGTCCATTCAAAGCCACTCCACTTTATGCCACTAAAATCTACCCTGCGCCACTCTACTCTGAACTATTCTATTCTATGCCACTGCACTTTACACCACTCTGTTCTACGCTGTTGCACTCTGACACTGCACTCTACGCCAATCCACTTTACTCTGCACCACTCTACGACACTGCACCCTACACAATGCACTCTATGACACAATACGACACTTTACTTTGCAACACTGCACTCTTCATCACTGCACTTTATACCTCTCCAGTCTAGGCCAATCCACTCTACTCTGCACCACTGCACTCTACACTACTCCACTTTATGCAACTCTACTCTGCAACACTGCACTCAATCTACTCTATGCCACTGCACTCTATACACTGCATGCCACACCAGTCTACTCCAGTCTGAGCCACTGCACTCTACGCCACTGCAATCTACTCTGCATCACTCTACTCTGCAACACTCTACCCTATGCCACTGTCCTGTACACCACTCTACTCTACATCACTGCACTCTACGCCGGTGCACACTTCACCACTTTACTCAAAACGAATGCATTTGATGCCTCTGCACTCTACGCCAACTATTCTGAAACACTGCACTCTACTCTACAACACTCTGCTCTATGCCACTGCACGCTATGCCACTCTATTCTACTCTTTACCACTTCACTCTTTGCCACTGCACTCTACACCACTCAGCTCTACGCCACTCAATTGCACTCTATGACACTCTGCATCACTCCACTTTATGCCACTGCACTCTATGCCACTCTACTCTACACCTCTGTACTCTATCCTGCACCACTCTAGTCTACCTTGCACCTCTCCACTCTACACCACTTCACTCTATTCTGAAACAATCTACTCTATGCCACTAGACTCTACTCCACTGCTTTCTATGCCATGCTTCTCTGCCCCACTCCACTCTATGCTACTGCAATCTATGCTGCACCACTCCCATCTATTCTACTCTGCACAACTCCATTCTACACCACTCCAATCTACGCCACAATACTCTGTCACTGTTCTCTATGCCAGTGAGCTCTATACCACTTTACTCAAAACCAATGCACTCGACGCCAATCTGCACCACTGTATTTCACGCCACTCCACCCTAGGCCACCCTATGACATTCCACTCTATGACGCTGTTCTCCATCAATCTCTACTCCACTCTGGCATTCTGCTCCACTCTATGCCATGCCACTCTAAAACACCCTGTTCCACTCTGTGCCATGCTACAACTCTACGCCACTCTTCGATGCTCTACGCAACTTCCTCTATGTCACTCCAGGCCACTTTACTCCACTCTTTTCTATGACACACTTCTCCACTCTTCCAATCCATGCCACGCCACTCTACGCCACTCCACTCTATGACACTCTATTCCACTCTACACCAATCCACTCTTCTATTCCACTCTACTACACTACTCCACTCTGTCCAACTCCACTCTGTGATGATCTACTCTGCTCTACGCCACTCTACTCTACAGCACTCTACTCCACTCCATGCAACACCGTCTATGCCACTCCGCTCTACTCCAATAAATGACACTACACTACTTCACTCTACTATACTGTACTCCGCTCTGACACTCCACGACACTCCACTCTACTCCATGACACTCTACTGCACTCTATGTCACTCCACTCTATGCCACTCAACTCTACAACACTCTAGTCCACTCTATACCCTTCCAATCTAAGACAGTCTACCCCCTCCACAACACTCCACGACACTCCACGGCACTCAACTCTACGCCACTCCACGACTCTCCACTCTACTCCACGACACTACACTTTACAACACTTCATTCCATGCCACTCTCCTATATGCCACTAAGTTTTAGTCATGCTGAACAGCAGCCACGCTGGTTTACAACATGGCCAAAACATATTGGCAAAGCCAATAGCTCTTGAGTAGGCAAGACCTATTGGCTTTGCCAATGCTTGTTTTTCTTTTGTGATTAGCAGTAGATTACTTTTTTCAGGTGATCTGTGCACTTTAATATAGACGAGAGAGTTCATGGACTTGTGGGGTAGTTCATGCACTTTTTGTAGATGTAGCATAGAAAGAAATGTGAACAGTTTCAGAGAAACACCTGTAAAATACAGTTCATAATGTGTGCCCTACATGGTGTGGTAAAAAAAAAAACCCTTTCTGGCCTTAAAATAAGCGGGTGCATCATTGAAGGGACACTGCATATGGACGTTTGGAACAATTAAGAAGAGGGGTTTGATTGTTTTGCCCTATCACAGTACCCTCAGAGGCCGAGTGGGCTTCACACGGACCAGCTGATTAGTAAGTCCATTAACTCTGCTCCTGTGTGAGTAAGGTATAGTGCAGTCTGTGAAACAATCATCCGTGGGCGCTAGGCTGGACCAAGAAAGTGTCAGGACGTGAGACCGATGATGTATGTCATTTCTTACATAAGCACGTGAACGGCAGCAGTGTTTTAATTTGCACCGTGTATAATAATTCTGAATATAATCTGCATAGCTTTGTTCAACAATGGGATACATATCTCAGAGCTTGCGCTGACATGTTCCATTTTCTATTACTGCAGGAAGGGGAGAGTGTGAGTTTTACTGTTCCTGATTCTGAGATTGACCAAAGGGAAAAAGTCACGAGAGGTAATTAGTAAACTGTTATTTTTCTTGTAAACGCCTTAATGTTGAGTTATATTTCTACCATATTTCCCTTAAATAGAAAACTATAAATTGTAATAGACATTTTATTATGTATGTTATACTTTACAAATAAATATATGCATATAAATGTAACAAGGGTTTCCGATTTTCAGTGACCTCTGAATTCAAGAAGGACAAAAGCAAGCAGAGGTGGATGCCTTCATAATTTACGACAATCTTTCTGCCCCTTTACAAGTAATTTTAAGTTCAAATAGGCTTAAGTGTGTTTGTGAATCTTTGTTCCACTGAGAAGAAAAAGGAGCTGGCTAATTTAAGCTGCAAGGCGTGACGAGAAGGTGTGGCTTCTGGAACCTGAAACGAGTAGGGTCACAGTCTCTGACCATGCTCTGCACAATTTCCTACTTGTTTCTCTCCGTGTGGGATTTTTAATTGGAAAGAAGACGTAATACCACAAAATACAAATCTTTAATACACGTTTCAGGATGTGATCTGATATTAGTGAATAAAAGATCAACATACTAACTAAAAATGTGGTAATGGCAGCCATTTCAAAAGTCAGAATGGATGTTTACATAGCAATGCAGCTAATCAGATCATGAATGAATGATGAACAAATTGGTCAGTCTGAGAGTTTATTCAGCGATGCGAGTGCCATTTTGCGATGACTGATAGACTGTGGTTTGTATCTGGAAAAAACGCATTTTTATATATTCTTGCATTTTTTTAAAAAACGCACTCTGGAGGGTATCAGCGCCCTGTAGGATGATACAACCATGTGATAACCAGCAAGATTTACAGAGGCCAACGAAAACAACTAACAAATTAAATTTACAATCTAACAAGAATGTTATAAGGGATAGTGAGTTATGCGAGAGGAGAAGAGATCATGGAGAAGGAAGGTTTTGGAGGACATTTGGGTGGAAGGGGACAAAGGAGGAGTGAGCTGCCACAAACAAGATCTGGGTTTGGTGGAACAGAGATATCTGAGGTCAGAATTACAGTTTGGGCATCATAGTTTAGATAGATGAAAACTTGGGGACAGGAACTTGAACCCTGTTGACCAGTTCAGATATATGTTGAAAGAATTGGTTTTCTGCAGGTCAACAAGGACTCCTCAATTTTCATATTAACTGGGAGGGAGTTCAAGATTAAATGTACGGAACGGGGGAAGGCCTGGAAAATGGTTTTGGTGGTCTTTAATTTTTTGCCCTCTAAGTAGAGTTTTGCACACTCCTGAGATTTCGTTGGCCCCTGGTAGACTCATGGCATATCAATTTTTTTGGGTTTCTCAAAAAGAATGACTTTACATGTAATACCCCCCTACTTAAACTCTATTTAGGCCTCTTGGGGGTGTCACTGCAGCACATGCGTAGGGTGGCCATGTTATTTAGTGCAAGAAATAAGTCTTGTTGCAGAGTTGATGTTAGTATTGATGAGATGGTGCCAGCCAGGATGGAACTGCCAGTCAATCTTTGAAGGAAAAAAAACTCACAAGAAAAAGAGGGGTGAGAGGATAAAGATCCCTCTTCGACCTCCCGCTCAGTACTTTTATCTCACAAAAAGAAGAGGAATAATAACACTACGTGAGGGTGGATGAGTGTAGGGGAAATGCACCAAATTGATAAAACTGCCCTCACACACAGCAAGCTGTGTCATGCTTCATCATAGGGCTGCTAACACACCTCTGCGCCAACCAAACGCTGGAGGTGGAGCAATAGGGAGGGGGAAGACAATACAACATACAGTGTCAGATCACAGATGAGAAGAAAGTGCAGAGAAAGTGATATAAAACTGGTATCAGGGAGTCCTTGTCATAATTTTAATATTAGGTACCCTGTCCAGGTTTAAAACAAAAAATGTGGATGCTGGGTTGGGGAGCTTATAATGAGACGCCAACCCCTCCACTCTGCAAAAGCGTCGACATGTTTCAGCCGCAAGACTAATACCCCGGCTTTCCTCAGGACTCTCAACACTGTGATCCCTAGGTGCTCACCCTCCCTCCTTTAAATCCAGAAGTAAATGGGATGTCACCTTCCCGAGTCAATGCTCGGTTGCAAAAGTAGTAGAGCCCCTCGCTCTTGGAGAGGAACCTGTAAGTGATTAAAAACATATAAAACAAGTGTTATGTGCAGTGCCCTTTGTACAACAAGTAATAAAAATTGCGGTGCATCAACACCACGCCCTCATGCCACCCAACTGTGATACATGGGCACACCCACACAAAACGTATTCAAGGGGGGGTGCCCCAACAGTTTTATGACTCTCAAATTAGTCTCACCCAATCATGTATGATAAAAAATGTACAAGCACTTAGTTGCAATCCAAGCTTATTGCATTGCTCACTCGTAATTTTTCAGAAATTATCATGCGTGGGCATCAAAAGCTCAGAAACACCACGTTCAACCGGTACCAGTTACTTAAAATGCTTACCGAGTTTATTAAATTTTTAAACTCGAACTGGCGGGGGAGTGAGAACAGCTCCCTATTAGCACTCTCTGTAGAGAAATAAAAGAAGGTTAAAACCCATATGTGCGAGGTAGTCAATGGCCTCAACACTACGACTGAGAGAGGGAGAGAACCTCCAACCGGATAACTCCTTTCTGCTTTACGTGTCTCAATGCATGTAAACCAGGACCCCGCTTCCCGGGGTCTGATTAGAGTCAAGCCAGTTGATTAGGTGCTGTTTCAAAAAAGCCGTTATTAGAGTTAATAAAGCCACGGCTTATCGCAGGTACCAGATCGTTGCCGGATAGTTTCTATACTCCTATCTACGTGTCACACTGAATGTAAGCACAACCACACCTCCCGGAGCTTAATTGGATTTATGCCCATTTACACAGCGCTACGTAAAATAGCCGTTTTATATTACAAAAAACAATTTTGTTAGTAAAGGCACGGCTTTCCATAGTTAAGGGCCTCTTCATTCCCCAACTTTAAATGTACCCCCTCTCTAATTCCCTTACCCTCGATCCCGCATATTCTCTAGCCCCGCTTACTGCTTTCGAGGTCAGCTGTCGCCCGACAAAGTTTGTCTCTCCCTGTCCACCGCGTAGAACATTTTAGCGGTGTTGCCTGAGTCCCTCTTGAAAGGGGCTGACTCCACCCCTCGTAGCATGCTCAACCACGTGACCGGAATCACCCGAAAGGCCCAAGCAACTAGAACGCTCGTTCAAACAGTCATTCTAGAATAAAATGACTAGTTTCTTCTTCCGCTCTATAATCAACGGTAAATTATCCCACTGATCCCAGGACGTGTTCTCTAGAGTGGGAGGTGACCGGGCACAGGCCGGGCCGATCATGGGGCAGTGAGTGGGTAACGGACAAATGAAGTTTGATGGGGGGCAATGAGGGGAGGGTATGTCAAAGGGAAGAGAGAGAAAAATTATATATATAAAATATATTAAAATTAATAAGGAAGGGGGTAAAGGAGGGAGGGGGCTGTTTTTGTTGTATTGCTTGTGGTGGGGTAGTTCTATTTCAAATTGAAAATTGAAAATCAATAACTAAAGACTAAACACCTCCACTGTAAAAACCCAAGTTCTTCTCGTTGTTTTACGGGTATTTCTGAAGGGGGTACCCCACTCAAATTCATTCAACCCATCTGCCGGAGAAGATTCAAATTTAATTAAGGATTGTAAAGACTATTCCAGGGAATATCATCATTCAATCCCCTGGAAAAGCTCCGAACCCTGTAAATCTACTTTTGCTCTCGCACAAACAGGGCTCTTTCTGGATTACCCCTACTCATATTGATATTGGGTTTATCAATTACCGTCCAGAAGAAATCCTCAGCCGAGTGATTCTTCTCTCTGAAATGGTTCGTCAATCTGCTCGTAGTCCGTTGGCATCTAAACGTAGATCTGTGCTCCATGATTCTTGTTTTGACCCGTCTGGTGGTCATTCCCAGGTACACTAGATTGCAGGGGCACTTCAACATATAAATTACATAGGAAGAATTACAATTTGTATGTATTCGCTGTTCCCACGGATGGGTCAGACCAACGTCTATTGATTTGGTGTTGGCTGTCAAGTGACATACATCACACATCCCACATCTGGTGTGACCAGTTACTGGGGGAAGGGACCAGGTCAGACTTAATCCCTCTGTGCCCTCTTGTCTCATTCTGGTATTTCTCGGTCTTCTATGCACCAGAATATCTTTAATACTCTGGCGCCTCTTAAATGAGAACAAGGGTTTCTCAAATGAAAGCCCATTAGAATTTAAGATCTTCCACTGGCGTAGAATGATTTTTTGGATGCTGCTAGAAGCTGTGTTAAATGTTGTAACACATACTATTCTTTCAGTAGAAGGTTTGTCATTAGGCTCGAGGAGTGCATCCCGGTGACAGTTGCTAGCTCTTTTTCTGGCCCTTTTAACTATCCGTAGAGGATAATTCCTTTGTAGGAGTTTCTTTTGTAGGGAATCTGCTTCCGACCCATAATCAGCTAAACTAGAGCAGTTGCGCCTAAGGCGCAAAAACTGTCCCACAGGAGATTCTCCCTAAGGGACTTAGGGTGAAAGCTTTTAAAAGAAAGCAAACTGTTCCTATCCGTTGGCTTATGGAACATTCTCGTGTGCAAACCACCTTCTTCTGGAAAGATGGTGAGGTCCAAGAACGGTAGGCTCTCCTTAGTGACAGTTGAGGTAAAAGGAGTAGGGGATTCCTGCTATTTAGCCAGACCAGAAAGTTGTCTAGTGATTCTCTGTTCCCCTTCCATACCAGAAGGACATCATCAATAAAACGCCTCCAGACTCTGATATGGTGGAACCAAGGACCTCCATGGGTATAGATGTACTGGTCCTCAAAAGCCGACATATACAATCCTGCTAGACTTGGGGCAAAAACACTCCCCATGGTGGTCCCGTGAGTCTGGAGGTAATAGATCCCCTGAAACTCGAAGAAGTTTTTAGTTAAGGCGATTTCCGCCAGATGTAGAATAAAAGGTCTGGGCGTGCTATATTCCCATTCCATCGTATACAAGATGTCTTCAACCACTCTTAGGGGCCGATTCCGATTTCGGCCGGAAGGGCACCGAACGATGGTCGGAGCCCTTCCGACCGAATCGGAACGTGCCGCTCGGATTCCTTTCCGACCGAGCCATTCCGATGGGCTCGGTCGGAAAAGAATCCGACTCGGATTTCCGGACGGCTCACGATGGGTTCGGAGAGCCCGTCAGCCATCCGGAAATCCCTCTGTACTCCCCGGCTGCCTCTTTGCGACCGAGGGAGTACGATGGCAGTTTTCACTGCCTTTTCGTGCCGGTCTTTCCGGCACGAAAAGGCAGTCGGTCACTGTCTTTGGGGGCCCCCAGTGGGACCCCCATGGGTGCAAGGTCGCCGAATGGCGTCCTGGAGGCACCTATGGTGCCCTCTGTTGAACCCTGCACCCGGTGGCAGGCACCTTGGGGTGCCGGCCACAGGGTGCAGGGTTGAACTGCACCCCTGCTTTCTCCAATGCCAGCATGCATTCCGTCCGGAATGCATGCTCCCATTGTGGGAGATACGAGTGCGACCGAACAGGGTTCGGTCGCATCGTACTGCCTGGGCCGTAACCGACGACAGCAGGTCGGTCGGTTACGGCTCCGGACATCGGAATCGGCCCATTAGGGTCTCCATCTGTGGTATATTTGTATACAAGGACTCCACGTCCAGACCCACCAGAAAATCTTCAGCAGGATCAAATTCCACATCCTTAAGTAATACAAGGACCTCTGTAGTGTCCTTCAGGTATGCCGGTCTGGATTTAACTATAGGTTTAAAGAAAAAGTCACAAAACTGTGACAGAGGCTCCAATAACGACCCCACCCCCGAAACAATGGGTCTCCCCGGAGGGGCCTTGTAGGTTTATGAACCTTCGGGAGGGTATAAAAATATGGGGTTACTGGTTGGGGTTGACAGAGGAAACTTCCCTCTTTATCTGTAATCCACTCATTTTGAATGGCTTCCTCCACCACCAATGTTATTTCTTTCTTAATATTCTCTGTTGGATCCTGTCTCAGCACCATATAGTTTCTTCTGTCGGCAAGGAGTTTCTGACATTCTGTTTCATAGGCCGCTCTACTCTGTATCACAATTGCTCCCCCTTTGTCTGCCTGTTTTATCACTAAATCAACGTTGTTTCTGAGTTCATCCAGGGCTCCTTTCTCCACTTTGGAGAGATTTTTTAAAAAGGCGTTATTCTGCCCAGACAATATTTCCACTTCATGAATTACTGCCTGTTCAAAGTCCCCTACCTCAATCGGGAGTTGCCCTACGGCCGGGGTGAACTTAGACTTTGGACGGAAGTTGGTATCCCCCATCTGCACATCTTCACCACTCTGGTCACCAAAGAAAACTCTCAAACGAATGTTGCAGAAGAATCCCGCTAATTCTTGTCTGATCTTAAACTGATCTGGTGTATTGGTGGGTACAAACCCCAAACCCTTGTCAAGTACTTCAATTTGTGTATCCGTAAGGGGTGTTTCTGTTAGATTCATCACTAAAGAAGTCATTCCCGGCTCGTGCCTGGGGTTGGTTCCTTCGCCATACTCCTGGTCACTCTCTGTTCCAACTCCTCCCACTGTACCCCTGTCATACCCTTCTGTTTGCCCCTGCCTCTCCCCCTCCCTAAAAAAAGATTTGGCATCTGGGGAAATTGTGTCATTGGGCCTCCCGGTATCCCTGGGAATTGATGTTGGTACAGTGGGGGCCAACCAAAGTTGTTGTTGGGGTAGTGGGGGTATGGTGTGTTGAACTGCGGACGGGGACCTCCAAAAAACCCTCTACCTCTCCCCCTTCTGCGGGGTTTTTTCTCATAATCACTATCCTCACTGCTGGAGCTAGTTCTATCTGATGTTCTACCCTCCCTACTGATGCCCTTTTTCCTATCATCCATCTTTTTCTGGATATATTCATCAGTAATGTAGGGGTAAGCCTTCTTTGAAGGAAACAATGTCTGCACAGTGTGCCAGAAGTCATTAGTTAAAAGAAAAGCTTCAGTTTTTTTAAATGTGAAGAGTGGCTCTGGCTTAATATACAACTTGATCAATGCGAGCAGACATACAGAGCTGAGATAACAATGCATAAGAAGTAAACATTATATGCCAAAATAGGCTGATAACTTATATAGCCAGTCTTTATTGGCTTGGCAGTCATGCTCGTATTTGAATGAACTATGTTTTATCAGATTTAGTTTTAGGAAATTAGACAACATCCATCAAGGAGGTTGATGAGGCAGATTTAAAGCACAGCAATGTCAGTGGCATTTGCTAACACACAAGATTAAGAGTTCTGCTGTCATATTCTTTATATATGTTTTTCTAACTGCTGAAACGTTATGGATATGCTCTCCAAATGAAAGACACTTCAGAGTTAAGCAGTTGTGTTTGTTTGATATCTTCAGATAGGATACAGTGGAGGTGTCCTCTGTCACTCTATTTTCATGAAAATGTGTACAAATTCATTTCTTTGCACCCTTAAACAGCTGCTGTGACATTATTTCTCAGAGGCGTGACTTGCTCCACCCCCCATCACTAGCTATTTCAGGCTGTATGCACATAGGCATGGTCGATTTAGAACAGAGCCCCCCCCTAAATATTGATTCAAAATATTGTGTGAATTTAATAGTGTGTTCGAAATATTGTGACTACAAAAATATCGTGGACAAAAATATCAAAGGTAAATATATATTTTTTACAATATTATCAAACTTTAAAATATTGCTTAATATAATATTGTTTTATTGTGTTGTTTTATTAAATTATATTATGTTTTATTTAATCATTTCTCCTATTAGCAAATTTCTATTCAATTATCTTTAAATACTATTACAGTAATGTACATTGTTACGGTTGTTATGTTTATTTTAGGATTTGGTGGGTTTTTAATTAAGTATTTATTTTAATTGATTCAGTTGTTATTTTTATTTGCTATTTATTGGTTTACATGTTTAATACATTTTTTAATTATTTAATAAATTGTAATTTTGGGTTGTGCTTATTGGGGGATTTGCTGGGAATTGTTTTTTTAAAATTATATATGAATGTTAAGTCATCAATATGTTATTTTCAATTTCTATTTAGCTGTTTGCATGTTTAATTAATTTTTAAATGATTGAATACATTTTATTTCAGGCTGTAGGATTTACTGGGGGGGGCTTGGTGGGTAGTGCTTAAATAAAATACATATAAATTGATTTAGATTACTGTATTAATTATGCATTATCTATGTGGAATTTATTATTATTTCTGTTTAATTACATTACATTTATTAAAAATTTGTTTTTGTGTTTTTTTAAACAGTTATTTTATTTTTCCCCCATTTATATATTTATTCCAATGTTTGTTTCAATAGATGTAAAATAGTAAATCTGTCATCCCCCCTTCTATCGTATGCACTTTTTCCAGTATTTGTTGGGCTTAAGTTAGAATAGTAAATCTGTATCTGTCCAATGTATGCGTTTTCCCCAGTGTTTGTTTGGCTGGAGTTGGAATAGTAAATCTGATTTCCCCTTTGCCCCCCATAAATGTATACACTTTCCCTAACGTTTTTCATACTGGAATTAGAATAGTAAATGTATTCTTCTACTCATTATACATTTTCCCAGTGTTTGTTAGACTGGAGTTAGAATAGTAAACCTGCCCCCTCCCAAAATGTATGCATTATCCACAGTATTTTTTTAACTGGATGATAAACTAGAATGATAAAGCTGACCTTACCCAGTGTATGCATTTTCCCTAATGTTTGTTCAACTAGAGTTAGACTAGTAACTCCACCCAATTGATGCATGTTACCAATGGTTGTTAGACTTGAGATAGATTAGTAAACTAGAACTCACCTACCACCACAATGAATGCATTTTCCCCAATGCTTATAGGATTGTAGTTAGAGTAGTGTTTCAATAGTTTTTTATTTGTTTAATGATTTTGGAGTGAGGAACTACATGTTACTTTATTCTGGGAGTGTTCTAAAGATATTCTGAGCATACATAATTTAATAATATATATATATTTACATTTTTTATTTATTTTAATTATTTCTCTATTGTCTTTAGTTTATTATAAATATTTACTGTTTTAATTTTAGCATTTTAAAAATAATCATTTGTGTTATACCTTTTCAAATATTTATACTTGTTGAATATATTTAAAATATATTTGTATATTTTTAAAAAAATGAATACTAAATATGTATGTTCATGCTGTTGTTTCTTTGATATAAATTACTAATACATTTACATTATCCTAAGTTAGTTATTGTCCCTGGCTGTGACTATACATCTGTTTTTCTGATAGAGACTTCTAACTGCAAATTCCTAACCTGTTGAATATTCCCCACGCGTCAGACTGGATCCAGAATTTTTTCAGCAGTACCTTTGCACCCCAGTAAGTGGCACTGTGCGGCTCCACATTGACACCGTTTTGTTCTGGAAATGACATGCAGAGCCTATGTAGAGACTACTCCTGCTCACTGACATCAGCTTGTTTCTTTCTGTGCCTCCAGGTGCATGTCCAGAGCTACCTCTTGTCTCTTTGGGACCTTTACCTCTTAAAAATCTTTCATATTTCATTGTGCAAGGGGATTGTCACATCCCAAAATGACAGGTTTTAAGCCCTGTAAAGACAGCCATAAGCAAATGTCTGTGACAGATCCTCATCAGATTTGCCTGTGCTGCCTGAGGTTGTGTCACTAAGTCTCTAAGTCAGTGGGGCGTGGCTTAACCGTGCTGAGGAATGGCCACTTGGTAAGCGGGCTCCGCCGGCCGTGTAATGATACTTCTTAAATCCTGAAACCCGAAGAGTCATCGTCATAAGAGAAGGACCTCTGGGGGACGAGAACGGTGCGGAGACATAATTTACCTGAGCTCCGGTATCGTATCGGCAGTGGAAACTGACATAGCAGTGCCCTGGGGCGGCGTATGGTGAGAAATGCTGCGGGCCCGCTATTTAACAATCGGAGCGCTCCGTGTCTGGAGGAGGCACTAGAACCCTAGCTGACCCTGACAGCCGCTGGGCAGGAGCGGCAACGTGCAGACCCAACCAGGAGCAGCGCCCATTGTCAGGAACGAACGGACCCCGGCGAACATGTACCCTCCTCTCTGACGCTGCTGTGACCGAGCCGCCATCTTGAAATCAGGCGCGCTCGGTCCTAGAGGCCGGCGTACCGCGGAAATGTCCTTGTGCCCTGAGGCGGATCCAAGGTGAGCGGCCGCATATACTGGGGTGGGCTCGGTCGACCCCAGAAGAGGCTCAGACAGCGGGGAGGTCCCGACGCGAGTAGGGGAGCCGCCATATTAAGGTCAGGCGACATCGGCTTTGGGCGCGAGGGGGGGCACGGCGAAGACTGGATTCTCGGCGAAGGTCTCCTGAGGTGCTGCGTGCCCCCTTACAAGAAGCAGCTGTTATACAGGCCCAGGGGGGGCTGGATGGCAGATTCTGAAGTGTGGAGCGGGGTGGCCCTGGTGTCACAAGCCCTGGTGAGGTGCAAGGGTGTTTGGGGACCCCCTGCCAGTCGTGGTGACCCTCTGAAGGTGGATGTTCTCAGAGGCCTAGGGAGACATCGAGGAGGAAGACGCCAGCGGGGGAGACCTGACCCTGTAGTGCGCGAGCTGGTGCCGTGGTTCGATCAGAGGGACCCCGAAGCTGTTGGTTAGCCGCTGCCTCACTCCTGAGCAGGATACAAGAGATAGGGCTGTAGACAGCTAAACAACCACGTGGCGCTTTGTCGTATTGGGTCCGCTGAGCCGAGAACAGAACTGTTTGCTTTATCTTGGTCGCAGGAGAACCAGAAGGCCTAAACCTTAGGGAGTGCGATATTTTGTCACCGTAACACACGGACCATCGCAAGCGGTGCTGCTGTACACTTTCTGGCACCATGGGTAAAACTGATGCAAAACAACCCAAACTCAACTTCGAAAACAAAAGACATACGAGACTGACGGAAATTGAGGGGGAGGTAGATGCCGATCGTCAGTCTGTGTCGCAGTCAGAGGAACATGGAGAAGATTTGCGCTCACTACTCCTGGAAATGAGATCTAGTCTCAAAACGATCAACACTAAGGGGTCGATTCCGATTCGGGCCGGAAAAAGCACCGACCGACTCGGAGCCGGAATTTATTCCGACCGACACGTACCTGTGGCGCCCGACACGCCAAGTACGATGCAAGGCGTGCAAAATCCGACCGACACGTACCGAACCCAAGCCGAACGACCGAGCCGCACGGAAAACAGCAATCCGGCCGGAAAAACACGCGAATCGAACCGACCGACACGCACCCGGAACAAATCCAACCGAAACGTACACGCGAACTCCAAACCGCTAAGTACGATGCAAGGCGCTAAAACCACGACCGAGTCGAACGGAGGACAAGCCGTCACGACCGACACGCATACCAAACCGAGCCGAAGTAACACAAAACACCGCGACCGACGCGTACACAGCATAGAAAACTGTACAAACACAGCGTGAACGAAACGGAGAAGACTGTACGAGACAAATGCAGGGTCCGACTCGGTCACAAGAACGTTTCCAACATGCACAAAAAGTACTAAGGAAAAATACACAAAAAAGGCCAAACAAGCAATTACAAAGCCAATAAATACTGGGGGGGTGGGGACAGAGAACAAAGACACACCCACAACTCCACCCATATAAAGGACACAAATCCCAACCATGATCCTTTGCAAATGCCATTCTACTGCCAGCACTCAACAGACAGCAACCACACACCCACAGCTCATCCCTCACACAAGCCACACACCATCAGCACACCAACAAATAGCTACCTCACATACACCCAGCAAAACACACACCCACACACCCTCACCTGCACACCAACACACACATCACTCACCATCACCACCCATCACCATGCCCCCAAGAAGAATCACAAGTTCCTAGATTGTGAATTGGAAGTCCTGGTAGACGAGATCCTCAGGGTAGAGGCACAGCTGTTTGGCACACTGGTCCAACAGACCCCCATCTCCCAGAAAACCAAGATGTGGGAGAGGATCATCAACAGGGTGAACGCACAATCACCATGTCTGCGCACAAAGACTGACATCCAGAACAGGTGGTATGACGTGCGCAGGAGGGTACGGGAGCTGCTCAAGAAGGACTACCTCCTCAGCCAATACACCGGCAGTGGCCCTCCTGCCAAGCCAGTATACCTCAGGCCCTGGGAGGAGAAGGTGCGGGCCATCCTTCCGCCAGTGAGCGTCTATGGACTAGAGAACATCCCAGAGCCTGGTGAGTACACAACAAATGTACACAATATTCTGCCACAATACACACACACATCACTGTCAAGGGGAGAGTCAAACCATGCACTCATAGCAATTACACAGCAACCAGAACAGAATCATCCCAAAATGTGTATGTCAGTCAGATAAACACAACACATGCCATCTCAAAGTTACATTTAACCGTGTCATCACATGTACAAACACAACTACAACTACAGCTAGGCAGTGGCACAAATAGAACTAACAAACACATCCAGACATGTAGCCACCACTACAACACCAACACACAGTGAAGACCACTCAAAGGAAGGAATTCTGTGTATGCTGGGCAAGTCAGTGTAGCCAATAGCATCATGGGAGTCGTAGTCACACATATTGCTCACCCCCACAACTGTCCCATCAACACCACCCTGAACCATGCTCACATCACAGGGAGTGGATAAGGACTGACAAGATGGCTGACACTGGCCACTGCTGTGGGGAGCACAAGGCCCTGCTGGGAACTGTGCACCAACAAACAGCACAACACCACTGCCTGACATCCTGAGAGACAACTTCCACTCCCTGCAATGGAAGCACGTTCCATGGTGGGATATCTGGCTGGGTGGGAAGGAGGACTCGCAGCACTGACCATAGTCATAAGCACCTCCCCTCACACCCCCTCAACACAAACTCCACAGAACCCACCTGGGAGAATGCAATGCCTCACATCCTAACTCAAGATCCCACAAAGAACCTCCACCCTGGGTAATGTAGTGTGAAGCACAGGGACACTCTTGGGACTTTTAGCCAAACAACTGCCAGGACAACACTCCCAGCCATCCTGTCAGCACAGGCAGCCCACCCCACAGGGAAGCAGAGTCAAAAGGAAGGAAGCATGGGCATGCTGGGAAGGGGTGTGGAGACAATAGCATGATGGGAGTAGTAGGCACAGATATCGCTCAGCCTCACAACTGGCCCATCAACACCACCCTGAACCATGCTCACATCACAGGGAGTGGATAAGGACTCACAAGATGGCTGACACTGGCTACTGCTGTAGGGAGCACAAGGCCCTGCTGGGAACTGTGCACCAACAAACAGCACAACACCACTGCCTGACATCCTGAGAGACAACTTCCACTCCCTGCAATGGAAGCACGTTCCATGGTGGGATATCTGGCTGGGTGGGAAGGAGGACTCGCAGCACTGACCATAGTCACAAGCACCTCCCCTCACACCCCCTCAACACAAACTCCACAGAACCCACCTGGGAGAATGCAATGCCTCACATCCTAACTCAAGATCCCACAAAGAACCTCCACCCTGGGTAATGTAGTGTGAAGCACAGGGACACTCTTGGGACTTTTAGCCAAACAACTGCCAGGACAACACTCCCAGCCATCCTGTCAGCACAGGCAGCCCACCCCACAGGGAAGCAGAGTCAAAAGGAAGGAAGCATGGGCATGCTGGGAAGGGGGGTGGAGGCAATAGCATGAAAGGAGTAGTAGGCACAGATATCGCTCAGCCTCACAACTGGCCCATCAACACCACCCTGAACCATGCTCACATCACAGGGAGTGGATAAGGACTCACAAGATGGCTGGCACTGGCTACTGCTGTGGGGAGCACAAGGCCCTGCTGGGAACTGTGCACCAACAAACAGCACAACACCACTGCCTGACATCCTGAGAGACAACTTCCACTCCCTGCAATGGAAGCACGTTCCATGGTGGGATATCTGGCTGGGTGGGAAGGAGGACTCGCAGCACTGACCATAGTCATAAGCACCTCCCTCACACCCCCCTCAACACAAACTCCACAGAACCCACCTGGGAGAATGCAATGCCTCACATCCTAACTCAAGATCCCACAAAGAACCACCACCCTGGGTTATGTTGTGTGAAGCACAGGGACACTCCTGGGACTTTTAGCCAAACAGCTGCCAGGACAACACTCCCAGCCATCCTGTCAGCACAGGCAGCCCACCCCACAGGGAAGCAGAGTCAAAAGGAAGGAAGCATGGGCATGCTGGGAAGGGGGGTGGAGGCAATAGCATGATGGGAGTAGTAGGCACAGATATCGCGTGTTTTGCATTTCGCCCTAAGTGGGAAGGGTATGCCCAGACGTGGGTCCCGTGCTCACTACGCCACTGGAGTCAAGCTATCCTGGCTGATGAAGGCTGATAGCCTGAAACCGGTCCTAGGATGCTGATTCCGGTCCAGGGAAGACATGGCTTGGCAGTTCGGTCTGGACTGTTCCCATGAGGCACAGGGTCAAGACTGATTTGCATATGGCTATGTCTGAACTGGGGTGGCGTGGTGAAGCAAAATAACGATGGATTAAACCCAGATCTGTGACTGGGGGTGAATGTTTGCCAATGTGCAGCATTCCGTCCATCATCTTGTGTGTTTTGCATTTCGCCTAAGTGGGAAGGGTATGCCCAGACGTGGGTCCCGTGCTCACTACGCCACTGGAGTCAAGCTATCCTGGCTGATGAAGGCTGATAGCCTGAAACCGGTCCTAGGATGCTTGATTCCGGTCCAGGGAAGACATGGCTTGGCAGTTCGGTCTGGACTGTTCCCATGAGGCACAGGGTCAAGACTGATTTGCATATGGCTATGTCTGAACTGGGGTGGCGTGGTGAAGCAAAATAACGATGGATTAAACCCAGATCTGTGACTGGGGGTGAATGTTTGCCAATGTGCAGCATTCCGTCCATCATCTTGTGTGTTTTACAGATATCGCTCAGCCTCACAACTGGCCCATCAACACCACCCTGAACCATGCTCACATCACAGGGAGTGGATAAGGACTCACAAGATGGCTGACACTGGCTACTGCTGTGGGGAGCACAAGGCCCTGCTGGGAACTGTGCACCAACAAACAGCACAACACCACTGCCTGACATCCTGAGAGACAACTTCCACTCCCTGCAATGGAAGCACGTTCCATGGTGGGATATCTGGCTGGGTGGGAAGGAGGACTCGCAGCACTGACCATAGTCATAAGCACCTCCCCTCACACCCCCTCAACACAAACTCCACAGAACCCACCTGGGAGAATGCAATGCCTCACATCCTAACTCAAGATCCCACAAAGAACCACCACCCTGGGTTATGTTGTGTGAAGCACAGGGACACTCCTGGGACTTTTAGCCAAACAACTGCCAGGACAACACTCCCAGCCATCCTATCAGCACAGGCAGCCCACCCCACAGGGAAGCAGAGTCAAAAGGAAGGAAGCATGGGCATGCTGGGAAGGGGGTGGAGGCAATAGCATGATGGGAGTCGTAGGCACAGCTCTACATCCCCCACCACATGGCCCAGTAAGCTCACACTCACGCATGCACATCCCACAGAGAGTGGAAAGGCCCATCAAAGATGTCTGACACTGTTGCTGTGTCGTGGGGAGCACAAGGGCATGCTGGGAACTGCACACCAACCAACAGCAGGACACCACTGTCAGCCATCTTGCCATTGCTCTCACACCCACACACACTGAACTCCCCACAAAAGCAAGTAAGTATGGGAATGCTGGGAAGTGGGGTGGAGGCAATAAGCATGATGGGAGTCATAGTCACAGACATAGCTCACCCCCACAACTGTCCCATCAACACCACCCTGAACCATGCTCACATCACAGGGAGTGGATAAGGACTGATAAGATGGCTGACACTGGCTACTGCTGTGGGGAGCACAAGGCCCTGCTGGCAACTGTGCAACAACCAACAGCAGGACACCACTGACTGACATCCTGAGAGACAACTTCCACTCCCTGCAATGCAAGCACAGTCCATGGTGGGATAACTGACTGGCTGGGTGGGAAGGAGGGCCGGCTGTCAACCAAATACAACCAATGCAGACCATGTTCACACCCCAACAAATACATAGAAATGCCCAAATAATGCAGGACAATGTGCTACACCAATATCAACCCCTCACTGTGACGACTTAGGACAATGCAATGTACAGGCCCGCACCCAGAGGCACAGTCACAACTGTCAGGTGTGTCAACCATTGATGCCTGCAGAAACTTAACATACATTGTGTGTGTCTCCCAAAAACAGGTGATGATGGGGACACAGCAGCAGACGTTGAGGAGTCCCAGTCCCAGGCTCAAGAGGATGCGGAGCTCACTGGTGTCGTACAGCCTCTGCCCTCCTCGGACGAAAAAGACCAACCTGGCACATCCGGTGCATGTCAACATGCAGCACCAGCAGGACCGCCAGCTGCAGCACCAGCAGGACCACCAGCTGCACCCCCTGCACCCACCCCTCCAACGACTGTCACCACAAATACCATCCCTGCCGACATGGACAGAACAAGGAGCAACACCAGCACAGGGACCCTGGACCAACGTGGGGCCATGGACACCACCACCACCAACCCCCAAGGGGGACCAGGGTCATCTGTGCGTGCCACTGCACGCACTGCACATGTCGGCAGGGGTGGTGGGAGGGGTGGGAGACAGAGGTCGCTGCTTGCAGAGGTTGCTGGTGTGCATGATGACCCACAACTGGTACGCATAGCCGATGCGTACCAGTCCAGCACCGGAGATCTCAGCCAGGTAGTGGGGCTCCTCAGAGACATGAAACAGCAGCAGGCTGCCCATCATGCCCGCTTGGACTCACACATGTCCCGCGTGGAGTCCAAGTGGGACGCACTGCAAGAGATGACGGCGGTGCACAGGGACATTTTACAATGCCTCCGCCAGATGAACAACAACCAGTCTACACCTCCCTGTGTGCCAACAACATCTGGTGCTGAACAAACTGCAACTGCCACAGGGAGGGAGGATGACTCTGGCGGAGAGTCCCCTGCACCGCAGCAGCCTGTACTTGAGGGGCCCCCCAAAGAAGAGGGGTCGTCCGAGGAGGGGCAAGTGAGAGGCCGATGGCCAAATGCAACTCCCAGGAAGCCTGAACCTGTTCTGGATGTTCACCTTTGTGCACAAACTGTTCACCCTGTTGACGGCAACACAACTCCCACACATTACATGGGGAGTACAAGTTGGACCAATGTCTCAGACAACTGTGGCCCCGATACTGGGGATTTTGTCTACCAGGACTTTCAATTCACCTAGGAACTTCTGATTGCAAGATATATGTACAGCACTAACCATCCTATGCACTATTCACACAAATGTATCACAATAAACACACTAATACACCATACTTGCCTCTGTTGTGATTCCAACGTGGGTGCTGTCATGGGGATGATGAACTGCAAAATTACACTGTGTATGCGAACTGCAACAGCAAGTACAACACAGGCATGTGAGTAAAGGCAACGTGACACATATGAGGGAGACACACCACCAGGGCTACACAACACATACACACCTAGGCCATCTGACTCATTGCCTACACTGATGTTGCCAGGGAAGACGGTGCAATGCACAGACACCACACCTATTCCCAGTTGTAGTCAAGTAGCCCACAGGTGCAGTAAGCAAATGGCAGTCAAATGTGTGACCACAGACAACGCACATCACAAAGTGAAGCACAGGTTTATTACACAGTTGCAACATGTCGTAACCACTACAGATGCAAGGTAATCCCACCTGGCAGCGGGCACACAGTCAACAACTGTAGAAGGAAGGAAGTCCATGGGTGTTGCGCACATCACCTGTAGGGACACAACAGCTACCACCCTGGAAGTACAATCATGTCGTCGGTGGACACAGTTGACCAAACGAATCTGAAAGTACCCTGTGAAGGACAGAAATGACACACAGTCAAAAGCAATGGAGAACAGGACAGAACAGCAAAATTCATGCACAATACATGTTACAAGATACCCACCCAGAACCAAGTTAGCATGTCAACACTGTTGGGGAGTACAGACCACCTGTAAGCACACATCGCTACACACATCCAGTCAAGTAGCCCATGGACACACTCCAACAGCACCAGAGCACCACCTACACATATCATGCCAACTCACATCATTGACATGACACCTCAGGATACTCACATTCAGCTAAAGAAGTTGGTGATGAGCTGTGTGCGGACATCACCCTCATCATCATCATCATCACTGGCATCGTGGTCCAGGCCAGGATCCTCCACAGGTGGCGGATGTTGGTCATTGTCATCCTGGATGAGAGGCAACTCCTTCCGCACTGCCAGGTTGTGGAGCATGCAGCAGACGATGATAATCTTGCACACTTTCGCTGGGGCATATGGGAGGGACCCTCCTGTCTTGTCCAGGCAGCGGAAGCGGCTCTTCAGGAGACCAAATGTCCGCTCAATCACTCTCCTGGTCCGACCATGTGCCTCATTGTAGCGCATCTGGGCTGGTGTCACAGGGTTCCTGAGGGGTGTCAGCAACCACAGCATGTTGGGGTATCCCGAGTCACCTACGGACAGACAAGTGCACATTAGCTGACTTGGAAAAGTGGGCGGAATACTACAGATCAGATCACACACTATGGCACAAAGTCAGTACACACAGACAAGCCAGGCACGCTGGTTATGCATCTGTGCCATCATCCTGGGGATGCGACTACTCCTCATCACAAAGGCATCGTCTGCTGAACCAGGGAAACGGGCACACACATGTGTGATGGTCATATCCGCAAGACACACCACCAGTGCATTGACCGAGTGGTAGTGCTTGCGGTTACGGTAGGCCTGCTCCTGGGCCTGTGGTGGTACCAAAGCCACATGTGTCCCATCAATGGAGCCAATGACATGCGGCATCCTCCCCAGGGCATAGAAGTCACTCTTCACGTCAGTGAGTCGTTGCAGTCTAGGGAAATAGATGTACCGGTTCAGGAATAGCAACATTGCCTCCAAAACATCGCGGAGCACACGGCTCAACATGGTCTGTGACATCCCACCAGCAGTCGCCACAGTATGTTGGAAGGTACCGGTGGCAAAGAAGTGTAGGGCTGCCATCACCTTCACCTTGGGGGTCAGCGCTGTAGGATACGGCCGGCCAGGCTGCAAATGTGGGGCCAACTGCACTGCCAAATCCTCAATCAGCTGCCTGGTGAAGCGGTACCGTCGGATGCTGTCCCGTTCCACCATCGTTGCCAGGTCTGGGAATGGTCGATGGACAGCAGGAGCCCTGCAGTGCAGAGGAGAAGAAAGCAATATTGTCAGTCACCCCACATATGCGGCATTGAACACACTCAATATCACAACATACATCATCATGAGGCACAACTACATGAAGTGTGCAGTTCCGTAAGGACATGTATGGTACATACATGGCCAACATCTGTCATCACGGTTCAACAAGTGGCATCAATAAGTCCCAGGTTGGCCCATTGGATATCATGAGGCCGTGTCACAGTTCCCATCTCCTGCTGCCGTGTCACAATCACCCCCCACAGTGACATGTGAGGACAGATGTGCCCCAGGCATCACAGCTCAACGACAGGTACAGTCCCAGGGACCCTGTATTGCCACATGGACACTGGCATTACATGGAGTATCAGGTATACACCACAGCAAAACAACCATGACCCCCACAGGTAGTGGTCCCACTTGCCACTGCAGGACAGACATGGACGTCTGTGACACACACACGCACAACATCAAAGTCCATGCACACACAACGTGGATGTGGAGACTGCCTCCCATTGTGCACATGAAATCAGAGACATTGTAAACACTACATGCACACAGACTGTGGAGGACCATCACTATTGTGCCACTGGGACACCCTGGCTCAAACATACCGTCCCACATGGGACTCACGGGGTATGTGACATGACATACACATACACCACCGTGAAATGTGACCATGGCACATGCACAGATATGAACAGTTGCACATCACAGTGGTCATGTACACGTAACACCCAGGATCCTGTCCCCATGAACACGTGCACAGCCTGGGGGTGGCTGCCCCCAGGTGACACCCACAGGACAACATGTACACCAACATACACACAATAGGAAATGCAGCCTTACATGCCTTATGATACAGTTTGGACAGGCTGTCGTGTTGTAGGTGTGCCCCTCACTCCCTGGGAGCTATCTGTGGCTGGCATATGTTCATCTGAGACAGGCATGGTGACATATGCCAGTCACTTGTACAGGGATGCGTTGAACAGCAATGGACCGATCGGTGCCCCCGGCCGGCCCATTGCATTCAATGTGTGCAGGTACGCGTTGTACCCCTGTACGCGTTGATCAGCAATGGACCGATCGGTGCCCCGGCCGGCCCATTGCATTCAATGTGTGCGGGTACGCGTTGTACCCCTGTACGCGTTGATCAGCAATGGACCGATCGGTGCCCCCGGCCGGCCCATTGCATTCAATGTGTGCGGGTACGCGTTGTACCCCTGTACGCTGTTGATCAGCAATGGACCGATCGGTGCCCCCGGCCGGCCCATTGCATTCAATGTGTGCAGGTACGCGTTGTACCCCTGTACGCTTGTACCGCAATGGACCGATCGGTGCCCCGGCCGGCCCATTGCATTCAATGTGTGCGGGTACGCGTTGTACCCCTGTACGCGTAGACCGCAATGGACCGATCGGTGCCCCGGCCGGCCCATTGCATTCAATGTGTGCGGGTACGCGTTGTACCCCTGTACGCGTTGTACCGCAATGGACCGATCGGTGCCCCGGCCGGCCCATTGCATTCAATGTGTGCGGGTACGCGTTGTACCCCTGTACGCGTTGTACCGCAATGAACCGATCGGTGCCCCGGCCGGCCCATTGCATTCAATGTGTGCGGGTACGCGTTGTACCCCTGTACGCGTTGATCAGCAATGGACCGATCGGTGCCCCGGCCGGCCCATTGCATTCAATGTGTGCGGGTACGCGTTGTACCCCTGTACGCGTTGTAGCGCAATGGACCGATCGGTGCCCCCGGCCGGCCCATTGCATTCAATGTGTGCAGGTACGCGTTGTACCCCTGTACGCGTTGATCAGCAATGGACCGATCGGTGCGCACCTATTGGCAATGGCCTAGCCTGGCAACGGACGCGTTTTCGAAATTCGAACGAGTCGGTTGCTGGAAATTCAGTTGGTCACCCACAACAATGTTGCAAAATCATGTATGTCTTGAAGTTGAAGATTTGAAGGATGCTGTGGGCGTGTATTGGTGCTGCTATTCCATGGATTGGCCAGATTCAGAAGATGCAAACGACTTGGACCTATCACTTTGGACACATGGGACAGTATCTGCCTCTCCAGCACATATATATTGCTGGCTGTTCCCCTGAGAGCTCACTTGCCTGCACTACATGCTCCAGGACGACATCTGCCACTGCACTGCTGCTGTCTCTGCCCCCTCTGGACCCTGCAATGGCACGTACTGTGGAGAGAGCCCCAGCCTTCAGCCTTGAGGAGAACCAGGCCCTGCTGGACAGCCTACTTCCACAGTACAGCAAGCTGTATGGGACACCAGGGGAGCAGGTGAGTGTTCTGTGCACTGCCTTTCTGAATGTGCATTTTGTCTGACTAGCAAGGCTGAAAGTCTGCACCCCACTGGCTAGCAGGCTCACTGAGTAGTTGTCACCCCCATAGTGTGTAGTGACATGCACTGGACAGGTATGGTGCAGTGACAGTGCATTTGAACAAGGTTTTACTTCCCATGCAATGATACCATGTAGTGACTTCTGGCAAACTGTCCATGGGCAGCGTTGCACTGCCTGTGTACATCATGTGCCCCTGTGATTGAGACATGTATATACAACTGTGTCATGCACGGATATGTTGCATGTGTAGTAATGGCCTTTTCACTTTGTCATCCTGACAGGTTAATGCCCATCGGAAGCAGGAGATCTGGAAGGACATCGTCCGGGCTGTCCGGTCCGTGGGGGTCTACAAGCGCCGGATCCGCAACTGCCAGAAGAGGTGGCAGGACCTTCGGGGCTGGACCCGGAGGATTGCACGGGTCCAGCTGAAGCTGTCGCCTCCTCGCAGGAGGGGCGGAACACGGACCCTGACCCCCCACATGCTCCAGATCCTGGCGGTGGTGTTTCCAGACCTGGATGGGCAGCTGAAGGCCAGACAGCAGCAAGGAGGGGGTGAGTCAAAGACTGCACTGTGAACTCTGTATTACATGCTATGTGCCCTCCTCTGGCCTGGTTCAACTGCCACAGTACAGCAGTCATGTTGTCCAGGAGCCATGTCCCTCTATTGTGCACTGCCCACTCCTCATCTGATACCCAGGTGTGGCCCTTACATTCAGGGAATTGTGTCACTTGGGACTGTGTCCTTGCAGTTTGCTTCACTCAAGGTGGGGGACAGCATCTGTTTCCCTAACTCTGTTGTGGGCATCATGGGTGGGTCCATTGTTCACACAACGCCTGTGTTCGGACATGTAATCTGCGTGTTGCTTTGATATGCGGTCCACTTGCTGAGCTGAGCCACCACATGTGCCTGGGGTATGTGGCACACGCCCATGCAGCGGGTGGGAACAATGTTTGGGCCCCAGGAGTGTGCAGATTACGTGTGTCACACATACATAGCCAGCTATCCACTGTCCAGGGCTCATCCCTCATTCATGTGGGGCAGGACAGTCATGCCTACTCCAGGCCATGCAATGCACTCTGTACTCCCACTCCCGTGTATCAGCTGACACATTGTGCGCAGTGATTTGACCCCTCAGGTGTCTGCCTCTGTGTCAGTGTGCTGTGGATTTGTTGCCAGGACTGCTGGGGTGTTTCTCAGTAGGGGCTCAGCATGCCACTGGAGATGTGACCATAGGAGACGATACTTGTGTGTCACATAGGTGTTTGATCAGCTGCCCGTGCAGACTGGGGTATGCGAATGTGGAGTTCAGGCAGCTGTTTCCCATTCACAGCAGATTGTGAGGGGCTCAGGTTCAGAGGGTAGTGTCACAGGTCTCCCATATGTCCAATCGGTATGACCTGGACAGATGAGGGTTAAGATGATGTGTTGTGTGGGGGATGTACATGTGCACTTGTGCAGCTCCAGGACTTGCATTCCCCATGACCTACTATTGTGACACAGTGCAGAGTGTTGTTGTCTGGCTGCCAAGTCATACATCACTGAGACAGTGATGTATGACTTAGCAGTCATGCCTCCGCCATGGCATGTGTCTACTTATTGGTGATCCTGCAGGGGAGTGACATGTGCTACATGCACACCATTGTGGCGATGGCTATCAGGACATGGGTGCATCATGGTGTCTGTCGCTGGTATGCATCACATGCATTTCCTATTTGACTCTGGGCATCCCTTTCATCCGGAAACCTGTACTGACTCAGTGGCAAGAGTTGTGATGTGTGCATGTCCACATGCTACACCGTGTCCTCTGCACTGTCCAACTACTGTGTAGTTGGTCCATGTGTCCACACTGGGGTGTTGCTATCCAACAGACACCAGACAGATGGGTGCAAGGCCATGTGGGATGTGAGTGCCATGGTTGGCATCAGACTGACAATTGGCTTCTCCTGTTCAGTTAGGGCACTTTTAGCAATGTACAACTAATGATGCCAGGGCTTGCTCTGTAATGTGCTGTGCTCACAGTGGTGTGTGCGTTTGGTGCAGGTGACTGATGTCTGTCTGTTTCCCCATTGTTTGCAGATACATCCACGGCCACGGAAGGGGACAGCTCCACGGACCAGGAGGAGCCGGAGAGCCAGACTGGGTCAGCAGCCGAGGAGTGGTCGGAGGGACCCAGTGGCACGGAGGGCGAGGGGAGCCACACCGAGGAGTCCTCAGCACCATCCACCTCAGCTGAGGACCAGAGCAACTCGGAGGATGACTCCCTTATGGAGGCGGGTGTCAGCAGCCACCACACCCCAGCTAGTGTTGCTGTCCCCGCCACCACCAGCACCACCACCGCCCTCCCATCAGCTCCCATTCCCCAGGTCCGTGGAGGCTCCCATGTTCGGGAGCGTGTCTCCTTTGGGCCAGGCACCGCACCCCCTACCCCTGTGTCCCCTGCTGCCCTGAGTGAGGAGTCTGTGTACCTCCTTCGCCAGCTCCATGTAGGGCAGACAGCCATGCTGAGTGTCCTCCATGCGCACACCGCTCTGTTGACTCAGCTGGTGTCGTTCATGGAGGGCATCTCATCGGGCATGTCTGACCTACAGAGGGGCAATAGGTCCATGGACTCCTCCCTGATGGCAGCAGTGTCCCTCCTCAGACAGTCCCTCACCCCTCCTGCCTCTGCTCCATCCACACTCCCCAGCACCTTACCCGTCCCAAGCACACACACACCGGCACAGGCACACACCAGCACACACACATCCAGCACACAGACACACACGCCACAAACAAAACGCACACGCACGCAGTCAAGGAAATGAAACCAGACTCAAAGGGGATGGGGCCCTGGAACACACACACGCATCCACGAGCACTGCGCAGTCCTCAGTTGCCTCTCCCTCCAAAGCACACTCCCTTGCCTCACCTGCAACCCCAAAGACCCAGCGGCTCTTCCTCAGTGACCTCGGCCTCTTCCCCTCCGATCCAGCTGATACAGCATTCAGGGGGAAGAGGAAGCCCACCCACATGGAGCAGAGTGCCCCTCGCCCCCGGACACCCTCCCCCAGGCGCAGACAGACTGAGGCCCCCACCCGCAAGTCCCCCGGAGTCGTAAGAGCAAGACCCCGCCGCCGCCCTGCAGCTCAGGCACCAGGTCTCCTTCCTCCATCCCTCAGGCCCCCACTCCACAGGTGCCCCCACCACACCCTGCCCCAGGTTCCCCCACCCACAGATATACCATCCCCAAGAGGATCCGGCCTTCTCCCCCTGCCACTTGCTCTCCCGGCACCACACCCCCGCTGCGCTTGTCTGTGCCACTGATGTGGTGAGGGTGTCCTCCCCCTCTGTCCAGCCCACCTTGCCTGTTCCCCATTCTCCTCCCCTGGTGGTAGGCACTGCAGTGGAGTCCACTACCACCCTGTCTGACTTGGGCACTGCAGTGGCGGACCTGTCCACTCCATCTGCAGGGTCCACTGCAATCGTGCCGGCACCCACACCATCTGAGTCATGCCCCCAGTTGTGCCGGCACACACCATGTCAGACACCTCCACTGCAGTTGTCAGTGGCTCTCCAGCACCCACCACCCCTTCCCTGCTTCCTCCTGGTGAGCCCTGATCCTGTCCCTGCGGTGCCTGGCCTGCCCCCCGGTTGCCCCTCCTAGTGGATTGTCCCTGGTTTTGTGCAGGCATGCGTAGGGTGACATCTGCCACTGTCACCCTGTTTGGACTTTGACAATGGACTGGCCATTGGCCTTTGTGTTTTTTCTGGACTTTCAGTTTTCATTACACACATATGCTGAATAAAGCAACTTTCTGTTCTCTAGTGCTTATGCTTCTGATGTACATGTTGTTGATGATGCTAACCATGCCCTTGCTGCAGTGATGGTGATATTTGGTCTCATGATAATGAAGTGTTACTGTGCAGGAACCCATGTGGTCCAGGGGGAATGTGTCCTATCCTGTGGTGTATCCATGTCATCCATAGCAGCATCTGAGGGTGTCATGTGTTCAGTATTTGGCAATGGGATTTCCTACTTACATTAGCAATTTCACATCTGTGGCTTCCACCCCTGCACATCTGTTGTGCCTGCCATTGTTCAATTCGTCTAGTTCCCTGACCGTGTGGCCATCTCCACTGGACATGCAGGTTTGGGCATCAATGGGGAAGGACTCATCTGTGTTGTCAGTGCAACATTGCTATACAAGTGTGTTGGATCTGTGCTGATGATTTCGTTGGCACTTCCATGACCAGGCTGATGTGACGGGAGCCTTCATTTGGTGCTAATTGTTGATTGTGTGACCAAGTGCTCAGCTGACATGATGGGGCCCTACTGAGGCAACATATGGCACAGCTTTCCTCACACAGGAGTGGAGTCCCCTCATGGCAGTGTGTACTCCTGTGACATTGCCTGCGCCCAAGGTGTGTGTTGTATGAGCATGTCTGTGTGTTCACTTCCGTTTAGCTGTGCATGCTGTGATCCCTAGTGTTGTACCTGTTTGTGATGCTTGCTGAGTTGACCTATGTTCCCCCAAAGTCTTCTCCCTGGGTTCTCTGTGATGTGGGTGCATGGCACATTACTGGTCATCAGGGTGTCACCCATAGGTGTGTTTGCTGTCAGGGCTGAGTTTGTGTGCAGACGCAGATGGGTCACAGTCAGGTTTCCCCTTGGCACTTGTTGTTTGCCCCTGTCATGTGATTTCCAGTTTGTGTTATCTTTCAGTGATTGTGACACGTTGTGTGTGTGACTGCTGGCACTCCTCAGGGTCCGGGCTGCAATGTTGGTTGTTGTCTATGTGTGTTCTTTGTGGGTGACCTTGGCTTCTTCATTGGTGTGTGACTGTGGCTGGGATCCCATTGGTTGGTGTGGTATTGCCGTCATGTCCATGTACAGCGTAGTGTGCAGTGTGTCAGACATTCAGGAGTCTTGTTGAGTGGCCATGTGTGATGTGTTTCTGCACCTTGGTTCCCACCCACCACCCTGGAATAGTCATGGGTGCATGTGCAATGTCACCAGTGCATGTGTGCTTCACTGCTGCACATTGTTGGAGGTCGAGGGGTGTGGTGTTGAGTGTGTGCAGATGAGAGTTGTTGCCCGGCTAGGCCCCTGCCTCCATGTTGGCCTTGGCTTACTGGCCGTGCTGATTGATTTGTGCTTGTGTAGGTGTGATGGTAGTTTGTTGCTCAGGACACATGACTGTGGTTCACAGTGTGAACGACATTTAGCTTTGTCATCACAGTGGGATTGTAATGCAGCCCAGGGTCACCACATTGTGGGGGCCCTGGGGGTAGTGCTGTGGTGTGTCTGTGTCTTGCTGTGTCAGTTGCTGTTCCTACGTGCCTGTGTGACATGTGTGATTTGTGCTCCCTCTCATCTGACAATGCCTGCTTGCCCACATAGGGGATTTGGATCCATGAGTTACCTTTGTGTGGCACTGTATGCACATCTGTATGATTGGTATTCAGGTCTCCTCATGTGTTGTGTGGTTGCCTGGGGACACTGGCACCCCCCTCACCTGTTGTGTATGATGTGCAGTGTGGGTCTGCCTGTTTGTGTTTGTGCATCTGCACCACTGCATTGGCATATCTTGGGTGTGCCATTGGCTGTATGTAGTTTGGTGGGTTTCCCCTGCTGTCCCTGGGACTCCTAGGTCATCGGTCAGCACAATGATCATGGTTTGTGTGTCCCATTGCTGCCATGGTATGGTATCTGTTCACCTCACATCTACAGTCTCCACAGGGTATCTGCATTTGTGTGCCCATTGGTGCAAATATGTGGGTCTGCATTCTGATGGTCACTTCTGTCATTGTGTCATTGATGAATGTTGACAGTGTCAGCCCCCATGGGTGTTGTTTGTCTGCACATGGCCAAAGGTATGTCTTATTTGCACTGCAGTATTTGCCTCCCCCAATTTATGTTGCAATGGGACACATGCACTACTTTGCCACTGATGTGTTTTATGTTCTGTGACCAGGAATCATCCATGCAGTTTGGCAGTTGCAGCTCTTTCTTTGTCAACACTTACATTTTGGTCACTGTGATGATGGGGGTTTGGACCCCATTGCCACACTGTTCAAAATGTGCTTCAGCTATGGACCCCACCCTTACATTTTGGTCACTGTGATGATGGGGGTTTGGACCCCATTGCCACACTGTTCAAAATGTGCTTCAGCTATGGACCCCACACTTACATTTTGGTCACTGTGATGATGGGTGTTTGGACCCCATTGCCACAATGTTCAAAATGTGCTTCAGCTATGGACCCCACACTTACATTTTGGTCACTGTGATGATGGGGGTTTGGACCCCATTGCCACAATGTTCAAAATGTGCTTCAGCTATGGACCCCACACTTACATTTTGGTCACTGTGATGATGGGGGTTTGGACCCCATTGCCACACTGTTCAAAATGTGCTTCAGCTATGGACCCCACACTTACATTTTGGTCACTGTGATGATGGGGGTTTGGACCCCATTGCCACACAGTTCAAAATGTGCTTCAGCTATGGACCCCACCCTTACATTTTGGTCACTGTGATGATGGGGGTTTGGACCCCATTGCCACACTGTTCAAAATGTGCTTCAGCTATGGACCCCACACTTACATTTTGGTCACTGTGATGATGGTGGTTTGGACCCCATTGCCACAATGTTCAAAATGTGCTTCAGCTATGGACCCCACACTTACATTTTGGTCACTGTGATGATGGGGGTTTGGACCCCATTGCCACAATGTTCAAAATGTGCTTCAGCTATGGACCCCACCCTTACATTTTGGTCACTGTGATGATGGGGGTTTGGACCCCATTGCCACACTGTTCAAAATGTGCTTCAGCTATGGATCCCACCCTTACATTTTGGTCACTGTGATGATGGGGGTTTGGACCCCATTGCCACACTGTTCAAAATGTGCTTCAGCTATGGACCCCACACTTACATTTTGGTCACTGTGATGATGGGGGTTTGGACCCCATTGCCACAATGTTCAAAATGCGCTTCAGCTATGGACCCCACACTTACATTTTGGTCACTGTGATGATGGGGTTTGGACCCCATTGCCACAATGTTCAAAATGTGCTTCAGCTATGGACCCCACCCTTACATTTTGGTCACTGTGATGATGGGGGTTTGGACCCCATTGCCACACTGTTCAAAATGTGCTTCAGCTATGGACCCCACACTTGCATTTTGGTCACTGTGATGATGGGGGTTTGGACCCCATTGCCACAATGGTCATGGCCTGCTTGCATTGTGGGGGCCACACACATATATGTGTGGCACATGTGATAGGGGGTCACATTGTATGTTCAAAGTCATGTTCAGTGTTGTAGCCATTTGACGCAGTCTACACACGCTTGTCATGGTGTTCGGGGGATGTCTTTTTCTTGCATTCCCTAGGTTGTGGTGTGCTGGTTGTGTCATGCATTGTCCATCCTATGAGTGGGGGTGGTGTTGGTGGTAGGCATCCAGCCCCCCATGGGTAGAGGTGGTAGTAGTGACAGGCATCCAGCCCCCCTGGCTAAGGGTGGTAGTAGTGGTAGGCATCTGGCACCCCCTGGGTAAGGGTGGTAGTAGTGGTAGGCATCCAGCCCCCCCTGGGTAAGGGTGGTAGTGGTGGTAGGCATCTGGCACCCCCATGGCTAAGGGTGGTAGTAGTGGTAGGCATCCAGCCCCCCCTGGTTAAGGGTGGTAGTAGTGGTAGGCATCCAGCCCCCTGGCTTAGGGTGGTAGTAGTGGTAGGCATCTGGCACCCCCTGGGTAAGGGTGGTAGTAGTGGTAGGCATCCAGCCCCCTGGGTAAGGGTGGTAGTAGTGGTAGGCATCCAGCCCCCCTGGGTAAGGGTGGTAGTAGTGGTAGGCATCCAGCCCCCTGGCTAAGGGTGGTAGTAGTGGTAGGCATCTGGCACCCCCTGGCTTAGGGTGGTAGTGGTGGTGGGCATCTGGCACCCCCTGGCTAAGGGTGGTAGTAGTGGTAGGCATCCAGCCCCCTGGGTAAGGGTGGTAGTGGTGGTAGGCATCTGGCACCCCCATGGCTAAGGGTGGTAGTAGTGGTAGGCATCCAGCCCCCTGGCTAAGGGTGGTAGTAGTGGTAGGCATCCAGCCCCCTGGCTTAGGGTGGTAGTAGTGGTAGGCATCTGGCACCCCCTGGCTAAGGGTGGTAGTAGTGGTAGGCATCCAGCCCCCTGGGAAAGGGTGGTAGTGGTGGTAGGCATCCAGCCCCCCTGGGTAAGGGTGGTAGTTGTGGTAGGCATCTGGCACCCCCATGGCTAAGGGTGGTAGTAGTGGTAGGCATCCAGCCCCCCCTGGGTAAGGGTGGTAGTAGTGGTAGGCATCTGGCACCCACTGGGTAAGGGTGGTAGTAGTGGTAGGCATCTGGCACCCCCCTGGGTAAGGGTGGTAGTAGTGGTAGGCATCCAGCCCCCCCTGGGTAAGGGTGGTAGTAGTGGTAGGCATCCAGCCCCCTGGGTAAGGGTGGTAGTGGTGGTAGGCATCTGGCACCCCCTGGGTAAGGGTGGTAGTAGTGGTAGGCATCCAGCCCCCTGGGTAAGGGTGGTAGTGGTGGTAGGCATCTGGCACCCCCTGGCTAAGGGTGGTAGTAGTGGTAGGCATCCAGCCCCCTGGGTAAGGGTGGTAGTAGTGGTAGGCATCTGGCACCCCTGGGTAAGGGTGGTAGTAGTGGTAGGCATCTGGCACCCCCTGGGTAAGGGTGGTAGTAGTGGTAGGCATCCAGCCCCCTGGGTAAGGGTGGTAGTAGTGGTAGGCATCCAGCCCCCCCTGGGTAAGGGTGGTAGTAGTGGTAGGCATCTGGCACCCCCATGGCTAAGGGTGGTAGTAGTGGTTGGCATCCAGCCCCCTGGGTAAGGGTGGTAGTGGTGGTGGGCATCTGGCACCCCCTGGCTAAGGGTGGTAGTAGTGGTAGGCATCCAGCCCCCCTGGGTAAGGGTGGTAGTGGTGGTGGGCATCTGGCACCCCCTGGCTAAGGGTGGTAGTGGTGGTTGGCATCCGGCCCCCTGGGTAGGGGTGGTGGTGCGCATTCAGGCCCCTGTGTGCATATGTGGCATTGGTGATGGGCATCCCGCCCCTATGGTGCTGCTGTTGCTGGTGTAAGTAAATTCTGCATCCCTCTGTGTGTGTGTGATGTGTCGTGTACGTGTTGTATGTGTTTTGTGGTTGGTGTCTGACTTACCTTCTGCACCGTACGCGTCCGTGCCTGTTCCGGTAGTAAATGTAGAATATTGGTATGATCGGGACGAAGGGATTCATGGTTGGTTCGTGTCGTTCGTCTTTCTCGTTGCTTCGCGTCGTCCTCGTCGCTTCGCGTCGTCCTCGTCGCTGGCGTGTTCGCCTCGTAGCCGTGGATCGTGTTGTGGCGCGAATCGGAGCTTATGTGCGCCTCTCCCGGATGCTTTGACGTGCCGTGCGTAGCGACGGGTTCGGCGCGTACGGAAAGCGCCTCGTACTTGTTCGGCCGGACAGAGCTGCATTTTCCCTTCCGTGCGACTCGATTCTGCGTTTCCGGATTCGCCTCGGTCGGAGGTCAGGACCTGGATTGGGTGAGTACGACTCGGCCGGATTCTGTGCTGTTGTGCGCATCGTACTTACTCGTTCGGTATGCTGTACGGATCGGTCGGGAAACAGGCATTCGCATGGCTTTTTTCCCGACCGAATGGTATTGGGTGCGCCTCCGACCGAGATCGGAATCGGCCCCTAAGTTGGATGTCCTTACTTCCCAGCTGGAGGTGGTAAAAAAACAAGTAGATACCCATGAGACCAGGTTGGATGTCCTCGAGAACCGGAGCACTGAATATCATGACTTCCAAGTGGAAACCAAAGAGCAACTGCTACAGATGGACAAGGTCCTAACTCTCATAAGGGCAAAGAACGACGATTTGGAGGCCAGATCTAGGAGAAACAACCTCCGCATCACCGGTATTCCCGAGACGACGGCCATGGGCAAGATGGAGACCTATGTGTCAGATCTCCTAAAGGATCTGTTTGGACCTGGTTTGTTTGCAGTGTTCACGGTCGAGAGGGCGCACCGGGCGCTGGGACCCAGACCACCCGTTGGAGCGACACCCAGGCCAATCTTAGCCAAGCTTTTGAACTATCAAGACCGAGACTTCATACTGAGACTAGCACGTGAGCGCGGCACGATCGACTATAAGAGTAATTCCATATCCTTCTACCCAGATTTTACACCGGCGGTGCAGGCGGCACGCAGGGAGTTTATGCCAGGGAAGCGAATTCTGATGCAAGCCAAGATCCCTTACGCCCTGCTTTATCCTGCAAAGCTCAAGGTGACATTTGATGGGACAACCCTCATGTTCACGGACGCTAAATCGGCGCTGAAATTTGCTAAACATGTAGGGGGAAAGAAACACACAGGCAGGCTGCCGGCTGGTCACTCCTCTGACGCTGGTCTCAGTGATAATGATTAATCTTCACTTACATTTGTCATATCAGGCTGTCCATGTTTGGGTCATATATACGACCCCAGAGGCTAAGTTGATTGCGCAGGTGGCAAGTTAGCTCATGTTAATATTTGCACTGTCATGCTATGTTTGGGCTATGGGGTAGACATAGTCCATTTGGCCTTCCATGTGCTCAGGGAAGTTGGCTCTTCATTATAAGCACGGCCACCCCGCCTTTTGGCAGGGAAGTAAGCCGGAGACCCCTCGCCCCCCCAGGGAGAGCTCCCAAAGACTACCTCTGAAGCTATTCGGGGTGTTATATGTTGGGCTTGTTTATCAGATGGGAAGGGGTCGTGCAACCTGATTGGGGGTTGGCGTGGGTGGGGGGACGGCGGGTAAAGTTTATGTTGCATTGTTAGGCGGGATGCAGATGCTTATCATACATGAAGGAGTGGACGTACATCCTACCCTGGGAAAGGTAGGCATGACGAAGTGGATACATGGGACACAGGACGATATTAGACAGAAATGTATAGCCAACTGTAGAGCACTGAAAATGGTTAGGTGGGGACTGATTCTAGCACAATCATCCAACAGTTAAATTATGTCGTCGCTAAACTTACTTACATGGAACATCCGGGGCTTAAACGACCATAGAAAGGCCAGGAAGGTGCATGCACACTTACTCAGACATCAAATAGACATCTGCTTTCTACAGGAGACTCACCTGAATAGTTCCCCTTCTACCAGGCTACAACACAAACAATGGGGACACATATACTCAGCAGTCTACTCTAATTACGCGAGGGGAGTAGCTGTGCTGATCAGACAGGGCCTCGATTGGAAATTATGTGAATCACATATCGATCCCGAAGGGAGGTTTGTTATCCTGCTGGGTTTGCTAGGAGGGAAATTGATCACTTTAGCAGCCATCTACGGCCCCAATACAGATACACCTGAGTTTTTCCAGAACGTTTGGGCGAAGATTCGCTCAACAGGCTGCGACACTATATTCTGGGGAGGGGACTTTAATGTAGTATTAGATGACGCCCAGGATAGGAGGGGACTGTCTAGTTCGCTACACACGAATTCAAGGAACACACTTAGCGCTATTATATTAGACAGTCTACTCACAGATGTCTGGAGACAAGCTAATCCAGACACGTGGGAGGGCACATGCATAACAGAACACCACAGGGCTTGGTCCAGGCTTGATTTTTGGCTGTTATCTAGAGATGCGGTGTTGTGGCTGCGAGAGGTCTGCCACCTCCCTAGAACCTTGTCCGACCACGCTCCATGTCTGCTTTGTGTGTCCATACCTGATGCGCCCAGCAGGTTGTATACTTGGAGGCTCCCCCCAAACGCCTTACTTGATGAGGCATTCAAAGAAGAGATCAGAGGTGACATAGAAGAATATTTTCAGTTAAATTCCGGCACTGTTGAGACACAGGTATCCCTATGGGAAGCATTCAAAATAGTGATTAGATGGAAATGTATTGCACGCCAAGCAGGGGTGTTGAAGGCGATCCGGAACACACTTGCTAAACTTGAAACACGAATCAGGTCTCTCGAGACACAATTTTACACAACGAACGACCCCGCTATAATGGCTCAACTCAAGGAACACCTGCTGGAGTTTGAGGAGGAGGCACAACGATAGGTGAAATTTATGGGCAAACATGCACAGGCTAGACGATACGGGGAGGGGGATAGGCCACTCGCGAACATGTTACGAGCCCCACGGAATGCCGCATACATCACGGAGGTTAGAGGTGAGAACCAAACATTGCTTAGAGACCTACCACTAATTCTAGATAGGTTCACGCAATTCTACTCTAATTTATATTCATCCACGCATCAGACACAACCGGAAGGCCTACAGCCTTTCCTAGAATCTCTCGAACTCCTGTAGTTGAGCAGGGGACACAGGGAGTATTTGGATAACCCCTTTACTGTGGAGGACGTTGCACAGGTCATCAGAGGACTACCCTCTGATAACGCCCCGGGATCGGATGGTTTGACCACATTATTCTATAAATCGTACATCGAGGAGTTAGCTCCGCACATCATTGCAGTCTTTGAAGAAGCGCAAACCACCGGGATCCTACCGCCCTCAATGCGGGAAGCTATTATTATCACATTGCTTAAGCCCGGGAAGCCTAGTGACGAAGTGGACTCTTATAGACCACTCTCTCTAATAAACATGGACGTTAAAATCTTAGCGAAACTACTTGCAAACAGGCTTCAACCGTTGCTCCCATTAATTGGACGCCCTGATCAGTCTGGATTTATACCGGCTAGATCGACGGCACATAATCTATGCACCTTCTTCACTGTCCTACACTATCTCCACCCCAACATGAAAGCAGCTGCCGTATTTTTGGACGCGACTAAAGCGTTTGATTCACTTGAGTGGGGGTATCTATTTGCCATACTTGCGAGGATGGGGTTTAGTCCTTTATTCATGGGATTAATACGTTTACTATATACGAGACCTACTGCTAGGATTCGGCTTAACGGCATGCTATCGAGCCCCATATCTATCACTCGGCACGAGGCAGGGCTACCCTCTCTCCCCTCTCTTGTTTGCTATAGCCATGGAGCCATTGGCGGCGCGCATTAGACAGCACCACGCAGCAAGAGGTCTGGGCTTCAGTACAAGGGGGTTATTAATATCGCTATACGCAGACGATATTACACTCTACATAAATAACCCAGAGGGGAACATTGCCCCCCTAATACGCAAACTTATAAATTTTGGCGGACTGTCCGGTTTTTCCATAAACTGGGGAAAGTCCATCATATTCCCGCTAACAGACGCCACCACCTCGTTCCCTGTGGAATATCCCCTTCAATGGGCCGACGGACCGATAAAATACTTGGGCATATGGCTTAGCCGGGAGGTGCAAGAAATATGGACCATGAATTACGGGAGAGCCATTACATGGCTGGAGGGAAAAGTCAATGCCTGGGCTAGACTACCCCTTTCCCTAGCTGGGAGGATTGCAGTAACTAAAATGGTGGTCCTGCCTATATTTTTATATTTATTCGTTAATATTCCGATCCCGCTCACACAGACCTTTTTTGGCAAGCTCAGATCCTTATTAATCACCTTGATATGTAACGCTACCACTGACGCAGGGAGTGCTGGGCGCCCCGGACTTTCAATTATACGCTTGGTGTGCACAAGCACAGTTCCTACATTTCTGGTTACACCCTGTCCCGTTCCAGCCACACGTCGCAGTAGAGATGGACATAGTAGCACCGGTACCCCTCCAAGAGGCGGTATACCAGACATACAAACGGACACGTGAAGGTGTCGACACAGTCCTGAGATGGGCGTGGGAGAAGCTCAGAGACAGAGTCAAATTGTCAATCTTATACACTCCCTCCATCCCTATAGCGAATAACCCTATGCTTCCGGTAATGTCGGAAGGAGCCAGCAGATCTATAGCGAGTGAAATGGGCCTACAAACATTTGAGGACTTATACCCTGACTGTAGTTTTAGAGCCCCGCCGGAGACTATAACCGGGAGGGCCGGGCTGATTCCCGCGCTCTTCCTATACTACAGACTACGCTCCACCTGTAAACAACTACATGAGACTTTCACAGATTTCCCGCCTTTCACAGATTTTCCGCCTACTTTGCTGGCACTTGAGAATATTATCAAGACGACATCTACTCGTAGACTAATCACACATCTATATAGTAATATGCAGAACTCGGCCCCCATCACTACGGCAAAGGCACTACAGGGCTGGAACTGAGACTTACAAACCCCGTTAGCTGACGAGCAATGGGCATTTTGCTGTGGGCAGCTCACCGCTCTATCGCCAAACTATAAACTGCGGTTGATCCATTTTAAATTTCTCCACCGGTTTTATAGAACACCAGTTCAGTTGCACAGAATGAAAATTAGGGCGTATAATAGGTGCTGGAGATGTGGATTTAGCCCGGCCACATTCATGCATATGGCATGGGTTTGCCCCGGGCTGGCTGAATTCTGGGTGAAGGCTTTCCGCACGATTCATGATATCATAAACACACCAGTGGAACCCAAGCCCCACATAGGTCTATTGGGTTATGTGAAAGACACACTGCCGGAACTCAGGAAATTGCATGCCATGCTATTGCTTTTCGCCAAACGCAGGGTAGCCATACATTGGGGCAAGAGGGAAATTCCCAGGCTGCAGGACTGGATAAGAGACTTTGTATTTGGGCATACACAACTAACGACATTCTGGTAACTGATGCCGCCTGCATCCAGGCCGAGAGACATTTGGGAACCATTCCTGGTGTGGGCTCGTTCACAGCAGACTGGGGGGAGGCATAGGGGGTCAGACGAGGCTGCAGGATATGGATCTGGGCATCCCAGGAAGCAGGCCTATCTGTGAGTAACAGCAGATAAGAGAATCAGGCTCGAACTAGACGCCCACCTACGGGGTACTAAGCGCACGGCCCATGCCTACCATGAACATGACGTTCGGGTACATTCCCGGCTCCTAAGCAGCCCTATTTTGGCTATAACATAGTTTGTACTGTTTTGCATGAGAAGAGTTCTGTGCTGTATCTGTCCTGTCGAGGAACCTTATAAATGCCGCTCCTACTTACTGTATCAAAATCATTCTACAAACCTCTGTATCCAATGCCTTATGTTGGTATTTGTTGGTTTGTAACATCTCAATAAATAAATACAAAAATAAATAAAAAAAGTCTCTAAGTCAGTAGTGAATGCGCATCGATGAACCTTAAGACAACTTAAGACTGTGAGACAAAACTTTACATTGCCAAGCACTGGAAGACTCCGCAACGAGACCGGTCCAAATTGAAAGTTCGCTCCTGTTCGAGATCCAGAAGTCGCAGGGATTGTTCCAAAGCTCGGTCTTTGTCTCAATCAAGTCATCAGGTACGTCGAAGAAAAAGCACAAGAAATCTAAATGGGACTCGTCCCCTTCCTGCCACTCACACTCTTCTGAGAAGATATGGAGGCGGCACCACACATGTTGTTTACAAAGTCGATCATCTCTGGAGCCTTTACAGCAACAAATGACCTGAGTTTCTAGAGCTGCAAGCCGCTCTGAAACAGATCAAAGAGTTCCACAAGGCCATGCTCCGACTCTTTGGATCCTTATCAACTCCCTCTGGCACGCCCTTGGGCCCCAAGGAGCTGAGTGGTTCTCTGGAATACTGCCAGCGGGTTCTCCCTGGGCACCAATTTGACCCTCCGAGACCATCCCGGGGCTGCTTTTGTCTCCAGTCCTAACTCCAGCATGATGGTCCACGGCAGTTCCTGGCAGTTTTGAGGCTGATGCCAACTCCATTGACACAGAAGACACTGTATCTATTGTCCTCTCTGAGCCCGAATCAGCTCCGGTTTGTCTTTGACGGAGGCCACACTCAGCCGTTGTGGAGGCCACACTTCCTCCACTCGATCTGCCACCTCCACAAGGTAGAACACACAACCTGAATTCCCTGTTCGTCATGGATTCGGAAAATAACTATGATGCGGGTGATGTGATTGGACAGCCATACCATGAAGACAAGTTGTATGATAACCTGCACGAAGCTAGTGGCTTTGATACCGCCCCTTAGTCGGGGCTTTTCTCACCTCCTGGTCCTTCTACTGAGGAGAGCTCTTTCTACGCCGTGGTGTTGCGTAGAGTGGTTGAAGTCCTTGACCTCTAGCTCCCCACCTTGGAGGTCAAGACAAATGTCCTGACAGAAGTCCTCTAGCTGAGGCACACAGCCACTTAGACCCTCTTTCCTTTTTAATGAGGTACTTATTCATACCTTGTTGGGCGTGTGCGCCAGATTGCACAACATCACCGCCGTGCCCCAGACAACCCGGCGTTTTTATCCCAGCACCCCTTTCCTGAATGTTTGGTGGCGCAGGTGTCTACAAACAGGATAAACCCAAATACATTTCCAACTACTTCCCCCAGTTGGAAGTGAAAATGGGTGGAGATGTTTGGAAAGAGAGTCTTATTCTCTAACAGCTTGGTTCTAGGATCAGTAAATGTCTCCTAGGGCCCTATTTCCACACCCTTTGAGATTCGGTGACTGAAGTCCTCCCAGGTGTGCCTGAAGATCTGTGACCTGTCCTCTTTCTGGCTATATGGTACAGTTGTTACATGGCCAAATTCACAATTCTTTGTGGTTTGGACACCACCGATTCCATTGGCGGGCCATTAATGCTAGTGTCGCCATTCACCCCCATGCTTGGTTGCAGTCACCCAATTTTTCAGGCGATATCCAGTCCCTCATGGATATGCCTTTTGATGGGACTTGCCTGTTTGTGGACAAGGCAGATTTCACTCTTGATCGGTTCAAGGACATTAGAGCCACGGCACGCTCCTTGGGCTTTTCTGCCCCACCTCACCAATCGTAGCAGCCCTATCGCTCCTTCAACACCTTCAACAGAGGTATCCCATACCATGGCCAATCCAAACTCAACAAGGTGCACTGGAGTTTCTTGGTTGAGGTCGTGGTGCCTATCGCCCCTGTGGTCAAGGTCAACGGGCCTCCCAGTCGACTTTCCATGTAGCCCCACCTGCCAAACCCCTTTAGCATACCCTAGTGGGAGGCAGGATCTGACAATTCCTGGCAGGTTGGCAGGCCATAACATTGGACAGGTGAGTCCTGCAAATTGGTTGGAAAGGATATGCCCTACCCTTCCTTTTCATGCCACTGCATCTTCCAACACTCCCCCAATGACTGACGAAGGACCATCTGTCCATTTTGCAGCAGGAAGTGCAAGTCCTCATGGCCAAAGGGGCTATTGAGAGGGTGTCCGGCCAGAAGTAAGATGTGGCTGTTGTTCTCTTTACTTTCTGGTAGCCAAGAAGGACGGAGGCCTTTGTACCATTTTTGGTCTGCCCCCCTCTCAACGCTTTCGTCCAGAGGGAAAAGTTCAAGCTGCTCGCACTGCCCCAGGTCTTGGATGCCCTTGACCACAGAGACAGGATGGTGGCGTTAGACTTGCAGGACACGTATTTCCATATGCCCGTTCTGCAGGCCAATCGGCACTATTTGTGGTTCCCAGGAGCATTTAAATTTCACTGTGCTCCCATTTGGTCTCACCAGTGCCCCTCGATTATGCACGAAAGTGATGGTGGTGGTAGCAGCATGCTTTCGGAGGTGAGGGATTCTATCTTCCCCTACCTCAGTGACTGGCTGTTGAAGGGAGGCTTGCCTCAGGCAGTCGTCAAGCACCCCAGACGATGATGAACCTCCTGTCATCTTTTTGGGCTTCACTATCAATGTGCCAAAGTCACCCCTGACTCCTTCTCAGACACTCCCCTTCATCAGAGCCTTTCAGGACACGGTTCGGTTTCATGTCTTTCGCCTGTAAAAGAGAGCCCAGGCCATTTAGGCCTTGATACCGATTTTTTAGTCTTGATCCTAGATTTCAGTGAGATCAATTTTGAGTCTGTTTGGACAGATGGCCTCATGCATCCTGTTGGTATGCGGACTTTGTGCTGTGTTTTATTGCCAAAGGACATTACGTTAGCTGTGCTGAAGCACCTAATTAAACAGCACTGCACTTGGAGAAAGTGAAATGCCTGTGGTCAAGGTGGGAAGGAGAGTGGAGGCACCCCTTGTAAAACAAAAAAAACAGCAATCACCGCAAGGCAAACTCTGACATCAAAAGTGTGTCAGTGTTTGCCCTGTGGTGAAATATCTGCATATCCATCCTTCTGGTCAAGCACACCAGGTGGCCCCAACATCAAATAGACCTCTCCGATCACGTTCAGATTTCGAAGGAGACTTCATAAGATCTGTAGTGGTCGTTGCTGGACTGCGATTGGGTCATCGCAGGCCCCTCTCTCTTCCCCACCCAGAGATGACTGTGGTAACCGATGCATCACGTTTGGGTTGTGGTGGCCTGGAAGAGGTGGAGCTCAGATGCCTCTGGGCTCTGGCAGAGTCCTGGCTCCATGTCAACCTTCTGGAGCTGAGGGCCATCCAATTGGTGCTGTAAGCCTTCCTTCCGTCCATCCAGGAGAAGCTGGTGCAGATGCTCACGGACAACACCACCACTGTGTGGTACTGCAACAAACAGGGCGGTGGTGGGGTCATGGACTCTGTGCCAGGAGGCCCTGCACCTCTGGAAGTGGCTGGACCACCAGAAATTGTTCCTGATGGTGAACCATCTGATAGGCTCATTAAATGCCAGGGCAGACAAGCTCAGCCGCCGGTGCCTAGCATATCATGAATGGCAGTTGTATCCAGAGGTAGCACAGAATCTCTTACACAAATGGGGAGAACCTTGATTCGATCTGTTTGCCGTTGCTCAGAACGTGCAATGTGAGCACTTCTGCGCATTGGAGTATCCAAGGTGTGTATCGCTCAGAGACATGTTCAGCCTTGAGTGGAACTCGGTACTCCTGTATGCCTTTCAGCCTATACCACTCCTCCCCAGAGTCTCAAGAAGGTCAGGACTGATTGGCCCAAGTAATCTTAGTGGCCCCGGATTGGGCACGGAGAGTATGGTATCCAGACCTCCTGGGCTTGAGGTTCTGTCCTCCGATCTGTGTGCCCCTCAGGGATGATCTGCTGTAGCAGCAGCAGGGCAGAGTTCTGCACCCAGGCTTTCGCAATCTCCACCTTCATGCTTGGAGGTAGAATGGCAAAAGCTGAACACCTTCGACCTTCCTCCAGATTTTGTTGATGTCATCTTGGCAGCCAGGCGTCCCTTGACAAAAACTTTACTCGGCAGATAGACCACTCCAGTTTTGTTGTTTGTTTTATCCCTAGCCCGGCTGAGCTTTGCTTTGGGCACAGTTAAAGGATATCTTTGGCTCTTTCAGCTTTTCTGCAGTTGCCAGATCAGCCCTCATTATTTGGCTCTAGTTTGTCTCCAGTCGCTTTTTGAAACATTTACATTAGTTTTCTCCCACTCCATTTGTCATGCCACAGTGGGACCTTAACTTAGTCCTCACATTTCTGAAGTGCACTTCGTTCGAGCCACTTAACAGCTGTCCCTTGCAGCTTCTCACCTTCAAGACACTGTTCCTTGTCACCATAAAATTGTTGTTCGTGTATGAGTGAGTTTCAAGTTCTCTGTGTCGACCTGCCGTACCATACTCAGACAAGCTTGTTTTGCAGACACAGGCATCTTTCTTGCCTAAAGTTATGACGCTGTTCCACGTCGGTCAAAACATCAACTAGCCGGTGTTCTGTGCTCTGCCTCTCCCCTCAAAGAAGGAGGAGTGACTCCACCATTTGGACCCCAAGAGAGCTCTAAGATTTTATATTGATCTTACCACGGAACACCGGGTGGACAATTAACTCTTTGTGGTGATCTCTTGAGTGACAAAAGGTAAGGTTGTGCAAAAGAGGACTATCTCTCGCTGGATCGTGCTTTGCATTAAGATCTGATATGCACTGACTAAAAAGCAGCCTCCGGAAGGACTGTGTGCTCCTTCTACCACAGCCCAAGCTGCTACCACTGCACTGGCACATGGAGTCCCTGTTCTTGACATTTATCAGGTGGCTATATGGGTGTCCCTCCATACATTCATGACGCACAATTGTCTGGATGGTCAGGTTTGCCGAGAGGGCCACTTTGCGCACTCATTCCTGCAGGACTTTCTCGTTTGGGTCCATTCACAGACATACCTCCAAATAGGTACTGCTTTGAAATCTAGCTGCAAATTCCTCATCGATCCTCCTTGTTCTGTGATTGGACTCTAACCATTAATAAGATCCCAAGTCTAGGAATCTCAAAATGGTCAACCAATTTGCTATTTGGGGCAGTGTCTGGGAGTGAGAGCAGTCCCTTAAGCATCTAGTGTCAGCACACTGGAGTGTCACATATATAGGCTCTGCATGTTATTTCTGGAGCGGAACAGTGTCAGTGCAGAGCTGCATGGCGTCACCTGCTGGAGCGAGGAGGTACTGCTGAAACGTTTCCGGATATAGTCAAACGCTTGGGGAAAATTCAAAAGGTGAGGAATCTGCAGCTAGATAGACTCTACTAGAAAGAGCGTTACTGAAGGTAAGTAACTTGTTTGATACTACATTAAATCACATTTAGAGTGGATGCCATCCTTATTGGTGTTATTAAACATTTAGAGTGGATGTCATCTTTATTGCTGTTGTTAACAAACAGCAAAAGTAAGCCAATCACCACAGAACCATAAGTTTGGTATACTCCATCTGTAGATATATCCAAATGGAGTTCAACATATCACCTTGTGCGTTATGCTCTCAACTTATTATATAAGACTTGACAAAACTAAAGGACAAGACCGTCAAGTCGTTAAGATTGTCGCCATATTTAGGCAACTCTCTTAGTCACGTATGATGTACCAAACAATCAAAACTGTTCATAGTACTCATTCTTTTAACTATTTTATTCATTATCCAGAGACAACGTTACTCATGGACACACAATAAGAGAGACATTGCCAGTCTCATAGTGCAAGCTTTTATGTACTTTCCCACACCCAACACTCCTGCACCTACACCGACAGCACTCAACACCCCACTCTTTCACACTCACAGTCCTGCAAGCCCCCCACAAAACACTCCATACTCGCATGCTGCTCCTCAACACCCACTCAATCGCCAAACATGCCACGGAGGTCTTGGACCTGCTGTACGACAATGCCCCCGACCTACCTTTCCTAATAGAAACCTGACTGAACCCTGCATCGGCACCTGATGCTTTCCCCCCAAAAACCAAGATTGCCAGGCAAGACAGACTTCACAAGTCCTGAGGCGGAAACTGATATATGCAAATTAATTGAAAAACAAAAAAGAGAAACCACATTGGAGGAAACCAAATCATAGAAAACCAATTTTAAGTAAAGACAATTTTAAGGAAAAACAAAAAAAAACGATAATTAAAGGAATTATATATAAAAATAATTTTAAGGAAAAGTCCAAAACTGCATTAACACTGGGTAAAGTTTAGGGGTAGTGAGGGTTTTTTGGATTCAAGGATGCGTGATGTTTAGGTGTGATGAGTGTTTTTTTGTAGTCCTGGATGGTTGGACTTCTGGCATAGAAAGGTGTTTTTAGGGTTCAAGTATCGGTGGAGGGTAGGGGAAGCAAGGGCTTTTAGGGATCAGGAATGGGGGGAGTTTGGAGTGGTGAAGATTTTTTAGGGTTCATGGATGAGTGGTGTTAGGGGTTAGGAGGGGCTTTTATGGTTCAGGGATGGATGGACTGTAGGGGTGTTGAGAGTTTTATAGGATTAACGGATGGGTGAAGGTTAGATGTGATGAGGGAACTAAGGGCTCAGGGATGGGTGGAGTTTTTGGCTAGAAAGGGTTTTAGAGTTCAGGAATGGGTAGAATGTAGTGGTTGTGAGGGGTCTAAGGGTTCAAGGATGGGTGGGGCTTAGGCATAGAAAATAGGTTTTAAAGCTCATAAATGGGTAATGTTTTGGGGCAGTGAGGGTTTATAGGGTTCAGGGATGGGTGAAATGTAGGGGTGGAAAGGGCTTTTAGGATTCAGGGATCATTAGAGTATGGGGTTCAGAGATGGGTGGAGTTTAGGCATGATACAGGATTTTTAGGGTTCAGTGATGGGTGGAGTTTAGGGTAAAAAGGCTTTTAGTGTCAGGGATGGGTGGCGTTTAGGAGTCGGGGATAGGTGGCGTTTAGGGGTCAAGGATGAGTGTAGTTTAGGTGTGGTAAGTGGTTTTAGGGGGCAGGGATTGATGGTGTTTAGTGGTTGTGAAGGGGTCAAGGATGGATGGTGTTTAGGGGTGGGGAGGAGTCAACAGATTAGAAGCATAGATAGTAATTGTTTGACAATGTAAAAGATATAAATCCGAAGTAATGTGCCCTGAATAAAGCACTGAAGTAAATACCTCCAACAAAAATGTCTCTGAAAGTAAAACCTGGAACCATTGCATTTACACCTTGAAGAATAAGCAAGCAAGAGTCAATTTCGAAATAAAATACATTCTATGACTTTGTTTCTATGAAATGGTAAGTGCTATTCATCCTTCTAATTCCCATTAAGTGGTTTAAGTGAAATGGTTTCTCAGTAATTGTATTCCATGAAATAATTTTTCTATGAAATCACATCCACAAGAACACCCTCAGCTGCACCACATCCAAGGGCACGTTATCCTCCAACATGGAACACCTGTCGTTCAAGCTCCACGTCACAGCCAACTTTACCCTCAAGAGGCACTCTACAGACCACAAGCCATGCGTCAACTTCATCAATACCATCACGGACTTTGTCGCACAACTCACCCTCGATGCTAGCAATTACTTCCTACTCAGAGACCTGAACTTCCACCTGGAAGACCATGCTAATCCCAACTCAAGAACACTCATCGAAGCCTTTAGAAACCTGGGCTTCCCCAGTGAGCAAAAGGACCTACCAACATCGCCAGACATCTGCTGGACCCTATTTTCATCAACTTCGACAACATTTGAGTCAACAAACCCACACCAGTCCCCTGGACAGACCACACCCTCATCAAGTTCAGCATCCCTGTCCACATCCAACGCACTTGCACCACCACCAGACCGAAACTGGAACAGAGTCACTGACAAGCGGTGGATCACTGCTCTCAACATCTACCAACACAAACACAGCAACAGCCTCCCCAAACCCTTCAAGAATTTTAACAATTGGATCACCTTCTGTTTATTTATTTATTTATTTTGAAAGTTTTATATAGCGCAAACATGACCACCGAGGGTATCAGAGCGCTTTACAGATTATGCAGCACGAAGGGTACAAGCAAACACAACAGAATCAACAAAGCGGCAAATTCAAAGTCTAACATTGTCCAACATTCTCGTGAGGGTAAAAGCAAACACAACAGAATCAACAAAGTGACAAATTCACAGTCAAAATTGTTCGACAAACTCGTGAACCAGGCGGCTGGGCCTATGGACCCAGAATCAGATGGAGGGGCGAGGCTAAGGCAGACATTTCTTCATCAGGAGCCCTATGACTTCTTTTTTGAAGAAGACAGTGGAAGGGTTCACCCTGACTTCCGGGGGAAGGGAGTTCCAGACCCTCAGAGCCATCCCCGAGAAGGCTCGGTTATAGGTCTTTTTTTTCTTGACTTTATGTGGTTTGAGCAAAAGAGTGTTGGCGCTTCTGGAGGCTCTAGAACCACAGGAGAGCTCCAGTTTCTGAGTGAGGTACAGCGGGGTCTTGAAGTGGATGGCTTTGTGAGCCATGCATGCATTTTTTTAACTGTATCCGAGCTTCATATGGAAGCCAATTCAGGTCCCACAAGTCCGGGGAGATGTGGTGGTATTTTTTAGTGCCAGTTAAAAGCCTAGCAGCGGAATTGAGGGTAGCCCTAAGAGGAGCCGTCTTCAATCTAGGCAGGCCGCACAGTGTTGCGCTACCATAGTCCAGCTTTGAGATCACTAATGCTTGTACTGCAACCTTTAGGTCATGTGCAGGGAGAAAGGGTTTGAGTTTCCTAAGTATGCTGAGTTGGAAGTTCGCTCCTTTGGTGAGGGAACTGATGTGCTTCTGCATGTTCAGGCTTTTGTCAAGTATGATACCCAGCGAGGATGCAGAGTCCACGAGGTGCGGTCTACAGTTAAGAGCAGTCGGCTGATTCAACCATTGTTCCATGACGAGAGATTGGTTGTGGGGTGAGATTAGTAGGAATTCCGTTTTAAGAGCATTTAGCTTCAGATGATTACGTGTCAACCAGCTTTGTGTTTCCAGCAGGACTGAGTTGAGGGACTGAATGTCTTTGGGGGAGGCGATCTTCAGGTATAGTTGGGTATCGTCCGCATACATATGATAGTGAATGCTGGATGATTTTAGAATTTTTGTCAGAGGCTCCATGAACAGGTTAAAGAGCGTGGGGGACAGTGCTGAACCTTGGGGAAACCCCAGGGTGACCGGGCAGGATGGGACAGGGATTGGTTCACCTTGAAGCTTTGGGATCTGTTCTGAAGGAACGAAGAGAACCAGTTTAGTACAGGCCCAAACAGCCCCATCCTGTGTTCCAGGAGGTCAGTTAGGTTATCATGTTTGACAGTATCAAATGCTGACGAAAGGTCAAGAAGGATCAATAGGCACGACTCATTGTGATCCAACATTCTAAGCGCATCATCCACGATGTGCGTTAGCGCCGACTCTGTACTATGCACCGGGCGGAAACCAGATTGGCATTGGTCCAGGAGTTGGAAATGGTTTATGTGATGACAAAGTTGGGCGAGCACACATTTCTCCAGGAGTTTTGCCAAGGTGGGGATGTTAGTGATTGGGCGAAAGTTAAGGAGGTCCGTGGGATCAGCATTTGGTTTCTTTAGGATCGGGGTAACTTGGCCTGATTTAAGGCAATCCGGAATAGCACCTTGCAGAAGTGATGCATTGACGATCGTCGTCCAGAGTGATACAGCAATTTGCATGATAGCCGATCTAATATGTGCATTTGTCTTCATCAACATCATGAGTTTGCACACCCGATACAATTAGGATTTATCATCTTTTTTTGTATATCCAAAATATTGTGGCACTCCAATATGGTGCCTGTTCTTTATGACCACGCTTTTGTACTCTCTTTTTTATTAAACATGGTTTGTGAGACTGTAAGTATATATACTTAAGCAGGTGTAAAGACGGCCCATGCAATGAAATAACCAATTAGGACAAACCAGTCTGTTAATTTGGGGACCAAATGATAGCATGTTATCAAACCAAATCCCCAAATTTTTTAGAGGATCTCTTTGGGGATCCGACGGTGGCCAAAAAGTTAGCCAGAACTGAGGAGGAAACTCCCCAAAGAGGAGAATTTCAGTTTTATCCTCATTACATTTCAGTTGCGCTTTTGCTAGCCAGTGAAATACTGCGGTAAGACAGGTTTTAACATGGGAGCTTTCCAACTCTGTTCCCTTATTCCAGCAGAAGAGCTGCTGTGTGTCATCCGCGTAGGAGATCACTTTTGCTCCTAATTTTTCTGCTACCTGGATTAGCGGGGTGAGATAAATATTAAAAAGTGTAGGGCTCTGCGCCAAACCCCGAGGGACCCCTGTATCCACCTTTTGAGGGCTTGCAGAACAGGGCGGAATCCAGATTTGTTGGCTTCTGTTTTCTAAGAAGGATTTTAACCAGCTCCAGTCTAGCCCTGTCACTCCTATCTCCTGAAGATGATGTAAGAGAAAAGCATGCCGACAGATCCAATAACACTAGTGCAGCTATACCCCTTGTGTCCAGGGTACCCCTAATAAATTCTGATACTTCTACTAGAGCTGTTTCTGTGCTGTGCTGGGCCCTAAAGCCTGATTGACTCGAGTGGAGAAGGCCATTGATCTCCACATATTTCGACAGTTGTCCATTTACCTGCTTCTCAAGTATCTTAGAAAAAGCAGGCAGTAGGGAAATGGACCTGTACTTAGATGGATCTGCTGTAGGTTTTTTTTAACAAGAGTAGAATCATTGCCTGTTTCCAAACTCTAGGAACATTGGCTGTTTCTAGAGATAAATTAAGAATCTTATTGGCTAGTGGATTGATAATATCAGCCCCTGCAGCTAGCAGTTTAGGGGGGCATGGGTCGGTCGGGGAACCTGACTTTAACGTTTTGAGAGCCATAGAGACCCCTCCAAAGGAATGACTTCAAAGGAGCTCAGTTTAGGATTGCTTGCAGGAGCTTCTTCTTCAATAGTCGGTATTCTGCCAACTCCACCATGATGCTGAAGAGGTCGGGTGGGGGCTGGGATTTGCTGCTACCCACAGCCCCTGCAGCATTAAACAGAGCAGCATATTTACAAGCCCCTTGCGCCGCCGGTGGGTCTTTTTTTGGGACGCACCGGCAGCGCAGTGTGGTGCTCCATATTTACAAGGACACATAAAGCTACGCTAGGTTGGTTTTCGTGCCCTTGTAAATACAGTCCATTGTCACGCAGCGCTTTGCGTGAAAGGGGCATTCCATGGGTGTTGCTGCGGGTGTTCCCACGCAACACCCATGGATTCTGCCACATTCCCAGATTTACAATGTTTCGTAAACCTGGGAATGCGTCAGAATCCTACGCCTCCCCAGGAGAGGCATAAGGAGACGCAACGAGGAGAAATACTTTTATTTCTCCTCGTTTTTTCCTCTTTCTATGTGTACTATATTCGTGATTGTTTTTGTGCAGGAAGGTGCCCCTTCCTGCACAAAAACAATTATTTCGCAACGCAGGCACCCTTGCACCATGGTGCAAGGGTGCCTGCATTGGCGCATGGCAGCCAATTGTGCGCCAGCACAGGGGAGAGCTCAGGGATAGGTCATATTGTTGTAAATATGACGCATCCCATTGCTTTGGAAGTAACGCAGCGCGGCGCAGCCAAATGGCTTGTGATACAAAAGGGGATGATGGACGGAACGTTTGAGCCAATCAAACACTCACCCCCAGTCAACTGATCTGGGTTTAATCCATCATCATTCTTTAGCTCACTCCACCACCCCAGTTCAGACATGGCCATATGCAAATCAGTCTGACCCTGTGCCTCATGGGAACAGTCCAGCCCGAACTGCCAAGCCATGTCTTCCCTGGACCGGAAACAAGCATCCTAGGACCGGTTTCTGGCATTCCAGCCGTCATCAGCCAGGCTTGCTTGAATCCAGTGGCAAAGTGAGCAAGGGACCCACGTCTGGGCATACCCCTGCCAACTTGTGGCACCGCGCTGCATTACTTCTTTGTAAATATGGCCCCAAGTCCGGTGTCTCTAGGCCCACAATAATAGGGCCCGAATTTTGTGCACCCAATAATTCTTGACCTGGAGAGACTTGGAATTGCGGGTGGCTGAATTTCACCCGTGAGTTATCGCACCAAATACAATTCCACCAGTCGTAATGAGAGCCTTTGTGGTTAAAACCCAACCCAGTCCAAGCCTTCCATATATACAGTACTAAACTTGAGCTGGAAATAATTCCTTGTGCAGAAAAACATTTGAGGAGTGCCATGTGGAAAATGACTCGTATCTCTAGGTCTGTGGGGTTAGCACCCTTCTGGGACACCCATAATGAGTTCTAAAGTGTGTTTCCCATTGAAAAAACAACCTGGAGTAAGGGAGAGAGAGGTATGTTTTTTAAGTGGAATCCACCTACTGACCAATGTTTAAAGAGATATGCAGCTCTGAAAGAGAGCTATCTCTGAAAATGAACACAGTTGCATTTAGAGTTGTCAACTTACTCAGCATATTTTTAAGTATTTAGGCAAAATTAACTAAAATATTTAAGCATCATAAATTCCCTTATTCAGCTTGTAAATAGAAAAAGAAAGTGTAGGAAATCTGCCTTTTCTGCGTGGTCACCCAGGCTTTTGCGTCCTTTTGCTGGGCCCTATATTTTTGCTGGCTTTAGAATTCTGTGCACATTATCTATTGTAACCATTAGTAAAGTGCCTGGGCTCCTCCTTTAAACTTAGCCGAATTGGTATACTCCTAATCAGTATATTTAACTTATCTGTAAGCCCCTAGTACATGGTACAAAATTTACCCTGGCCATTGACAATAAATGTCAGTAGAGGACTGCAGCACCTATTATGCCACCCACTACAGTGGCAGTGCAAACGTGTCTTCAGGTCCACCATTGTAGCCTGACTGTAGCAGTGTAAAAACTACAATTTGACTGATCAATTAAACCATTTTGACAGGTCAAACCTCCCTGTCAAAGATGGACAAGTTCAGCTCCTGACAAATTTCATTCTGACTTGTCAAATTGTGCTAAAGGTATTAGCAAATGAAAAAAACAACGTATGGAAAGTGAACTTAACAACAGAGAGTCACTTTCATTGATTCTGTAATACTTATTGTAAGAAATTGGATTATTTGGAGTAGGTGACTTATCAAGGTGAATCCACAAAGTCACTAAATTACCTAGAGCTCAACCCTCTGTTAGCTATGGCACAGACTATACAGGTTTAACTTAGGACAATGTGTAAAGTATTTAGGGAGTACCAAAACAGTAATAAAGTCAGTCCTTCTGAGCTCCTCACAGGTCACAGACTCTTCTTTAGCCAGGCCTCTTCTGGTCTTCCGCAGTTCCAGAAAGAGTTATGAAGAGAGTACCTGGGGATGCCACATTTATGAGTGGCCCTATCTAGTGGGTGGGGGTGACTCCAGTCCCCTCCCTAACCAATAGGGTAGAAGTTCCCAGGGTTAACCCTACCCACTTTTGAAACAGTTCCTATTTGCCTTACTGCAAACAAGCCCAAAATTCCATGTCTCATGGCATTTTGGAGATGGCGAAAATCTTCAGCCATAGTGAACGTGGGCTCTGGGTGTGTGTGTGGGCAGTGTACTATGGCAATCCTAGTGCCCCCGGCAGCTCTGGCGTTACGCCAGGCACTGTACCCACAACAAACCCAGAGACGGAAATCTGGTAAGACAGAAGCAGGGTATTTCAGCAACTAGGCAGGGTATTCACCAGAATTATCCTGGCATCCCGTTCTCTTCCTTTCAAGTGTGCCCCAAATGTTACACGCGGGTCAACAGACCTATCAAGCAGGATTGGACACTGTGTTGTTAAAAGGAGACCCACAGCCACTACCCTGCGTGTTCTGTGAAGTTCAAAGGAGTAATCGTTGCCCATTCCAGTCAGACTATTCCTTGCTCCCGGGAGGCATTTCACACCTATTCAAGGCTGAACCCATGCCTAGAGCCAGTAAATGCTGTTGCAATCAGCATTCTAACACTTGCGTTAGTTAAAGGGTAACTTTCTAAAAGTTACTTTTCTTTAGAATTTATTCAAAATCTGACTTCATCATTGAATTGGATTTTTTATAACATTTATAAATAGTTGTTTGTTTTTCTAGCTGGTCCCTTTGTTGAGTTAGCAGTATCAGTATTTTAATCTGTAGGTTTTCTGCATAGGTTTTCTACTTACGACAGCCCTCTTCTGCCACAGTAAAAATAGCTTTTTTGGCCTGTCACCGTAGGGACATGGTAATATTAATGTTCAACATGTCCCACTTTTAAATACCATGCACCCCACCTTGTGGGCTACAGGGCTTACATAGGGGTGACTTACTAGTATTTAAAAGGGAAGATAGTACCTTGCAAAAAGGGTTATTTCAACAGGTCACAGTGCAGCAGTCAGGCTACACTGGTAGGCCTGAAGCTATGTTTCCTTGTCGCACTAGTGGATGGCACAATAAGTGCTACAGTCCACGGGTGACATTTAACTTCCTTTTCTTGGGTGCATGTTTTAGACCCTATACAAGGGACTTAAAGGCAAGTAAAATAATTCAATTAGGAATTGGCCAATTCAATCATGTTTAAGGGGGGCACAGTCACTTTACTACTGGTAACCCCCGAGAGGTTTTCCCACTCGGGGGTAACAATTATACATTTTGGCAAAGAGCTCTGGCACTGGGGACCTGGTTAGCAGGAACCCAGTGCACTTTCAGTCAAAATCACATCATTTACAAGGCAAAAAGTTGGGTTGACCATGTCAAAAAGGGCACTTTCATACAGCCTCTACTAGAAAATGCATTGCCAAAGGTAAGTAGCTTGTTCTTTTGACAGAGACTTCTAAACGAAGATTCCTCACCTTTCGAATAGATACTGAAGCAGTGCCTCTCAGGCGGTGGGTCAATGGAATGGTTCAGACCAAGAAATCCGGCAGGACCAAACAGGCGAAATGTCCGTCTTGCTGGACCTGGTTATTGAGGCAGTAATGTTTCTTGGACATGTGGAGGGACACCCACGTAGCAGCCTGACAGATGCCTAATACTGGCACACCACGCACTAGCCTGTAGTAGCAGCCTTTGCTCTGGTAGAGTGAGGCTGTTTTCTGGCCAGCCCTTAATACATAAGTGTTAGACTTGGCAGCCTTTGGTGTGGTCTTCCCCCAAACATTTTGCCTTATCAACTCCTGTTTGCTGGAATTCATTTTTGTTGGCTTTAGCACTCTGTGCACTTTACCACTGCTAACCAGTATGGAGGTGTGGTGCAACGGCCAGGGCAGCTGACTTTGGAGCACAGGGCTCACGGTTCGATCCCCAGCTCCGGCGGCAGCTCAGCTCAGCACCATGTGACTCTGGGCAACAGCTCACTTAATTTCCACGACGGCCCCCAGCGCCTTGAGACCCGTAAGGGTGAGTAGTTCGCGCTTTACAAATACGGATTTATTTATTTATTTAGTGCTTTTGCTCACTTCTTTAAACATGATAAAATTTGCTTATACCCAAGTGGCACATTAAATTTACTTATAAGTCCCAGGTAAAGAAGTACAACATGTACCCAGGGCCTGTAAATTAAAGGCTACTAGTGGGTCTTCAGCACTTCTTGTGCTACCCACTTAAGTAGCTCTTCAAATCCTGTCTCAGGGCTGACAGCGCAGCCTGCGTGCAGTTTTAAACTGCCAATTCAACCTGGCAACATAACCCTTTTCCCCAGGCCTAAACTTCTCTTTATAATACATATACAACACCCCTAAAGTAGGCCCTAAACAGCCTATAGGGCAGGGTGCATTGCATTTAAAAGATATTAGGCGTTTTTAAGTTTTCAATGTCCTGGTAGTGCAAAACTCCCAAATTTGTTTTTCACTAGTGTGAGGCCTATCACTCACATAGGATAACATTGGGTTACCTTATTGCATTTAATAAATGCTAACATTTGATTGGGAGTAGGTAGAAATGTCAATTTTGGTCTCAAAAGAATTGTTCTTTAAAATCCTCTGTAATAGTAAAGTTGGATTTTAAGTCACTATTCTGAAAATGCCCCTTTTAGAAAGTTGGCATTTTCTTGTCCTAACCATTTGGTGCCTGCAGCCAGTGTTCTGGGTCACAGGACTGAGAATAGTTGGTTTTTGTGTTTTACACCTAGTCCTCAAGACAAAGGGGGGCTAGATGTTGGCAGGATGGGTGAGGCAGAGCTGATCCGTGTCCCATTTACCTTTCAAAGGGCCGCCTCCAGCACACTCACAAAGGAACTTGAGCCCAGTCTATTATCACCCTAGACCAATTGGAACCTGGGAAGGGGAAGGAAGGACTTTTCCAGAACCGAGAAAAGGGGATAGACTAGACGTTTTCCCCACTTTAAAGACTGGCACCAGGTATAAATATTGGACCCTCAGACCAACTCTTCAGTTCACTCCTGGGCCTGTGAAGGACACTCAGAAGGACTGCTTTGTATTCAAGAGGACCACCCTGCTGCTTGAGGCCTGCTTTGTACCTCAGAGGACTGCCCTGCTACTACCAGAGGACTGCCTTGCTGCTTGAACCCAGGATTGCCAGAGTGACTCCAAGGGTTAGTTGGCTGATCTCCTGTTCCAAGAAACAGGAACACACAAGTTCCAACAACCTTGAACCTGCACCTGAAGTGTGTCCTGTCCTGCAGGTGGTGCCCAACCTGTTCTGGACCCTTGGAATTGGTGCAAAATGTGCCTAAACAGCCAACCAAAACCTGAAACTTGGGACTTGAACAATTTTCCACTAAAAGTTAGACCGGGACCTACCTGCTCGCCGATCCGTCCAAGGTGCATCGCCGGTCAGCCTGGCTTCGCGGTAGCTCCCGCTTCATTCTTCTCCGCAGCCCAAATTCTGTTCAGCGGGTCCTCTCAGGAAGGGTATCTGGCCTCGTAGAGCCCTCATTAGCTACAGCCTGCAGCTTTGCCCCGCTGAAGATTTTTGACATCCAAAAAAGTGACAAAGTCTGAACGTAGACATTTTCTCTATTGTGGACTGCCATAACGTTTGACTTTAAAATTTCATAACTCCAGCTCTACTAATTAGATTAAATTTGTTTTGGTGTCAAATCATTTATTGCATTTTACTCTATTTTTCTTAATTGGTGTGGGATTTTTCTTTTGTTCTGTTTTCACTTTATTACTGTTAGAGGCACTGTGTTAAGTATTTATGAATTTTGTCCTGACAGGGATTGTGGATGTTGCTTGAGAAGGGTCTTGACCCCTTTCAATCAAAAACCCAATTTATTACAGCAAGTGAATCCATATAGAGATGGTTCTCTGCACTGCCATGCCATTTTTTTGATCTAGAGAAACTGATAAAACGTTTTTTGTCTTGTTTGGATTGCTTGGTTCTCTCTATATAAAAACTGAGAGCTTTTTTAGGATCAAGACGATGCGGTTGTTCTTCCTCTTTTGGGGGTGAAGTGGTGCATAAAAATATGATAAAGTGATAGATTGTCTTACATGAAATGGTGTGACAACTTTGGGAATTAATGCTGCCTTCGTATGAAGGATGAACTTGTCCGGAAAGAAGGAGACATAAGGAGACCCTGGTGATAAGGCCCAAAGTTAATTCACTCACCTTGCAGATGTAATGGAGATGATGAACACTGTCTTCAGAGTCAGTAACCACAAAGGACAACTGTCTATAGACTCATAGGACAAGCACATTAGGTAGGTCAAGACTAAATTCAAATCCCACAGTGGTATCACAAATGAGGCTGGAGAAAACATATGGACCAACCCCCTCCAGGAAACAGATCACAACAAGTGATTTAAAGAGAGATGGTTGATCTGATAAACGTAAAAAAGATGAAAGGGCAGCTAAGTAACCTTTAACTGTAGCCACAGCAAGACCTTGCTGGGCTAATGTCAAGCAAAACAAGAGAATATAAGAAAGTGAAGTTTGTAAGGGTTGGATAGGAGAAACACTTCACCAAAAATGTCCCCCAGCTTCCAATATAAACAGTTTTTGTGGAAGAAGGCCTGTCTGCCAGGATTTAACCAACAACTTCAGGAGGAAGCTAATATGCCATCAGCTGTCACCGCTCAATCTCCACATCTGGAGGTATAAGTTGTGCAGGCTCATGTGAAGAACCTTGTCCTGCTGTTGCGACAGGAGATCCTTCTGAAGAGGCAGTCAGATTGGAGGACAGATGCTCATGGCCAGAGATTACAGGTACCAAACTCTCCTTGCCCAGCCCAGAGCCACTAGAATGATGATAATGACTAGGTTCGGTCTCTCTTGATCTTTTGAGCACTCTGGGAAGGGGAGGAAGGGGCTGATAGGCATATAGGAGTCCCAAGCCCCAATGTAGGTGAAAGGCATCTCAGAGAGAGGACTGCCTTAGGAATTCCACCACGCAAAACTCTGGACTATCTCTGCAGTGGCAAATAGATCGAGCCCATTTTCTCCCCATTTTGGAAGATGCCCTATTCGACCCCTGAGTTTAATTGCCATTTGTGATCCACTAGGCAGTGTCACCTGAGTTCATTCTCCCTGGCATTTAAAGATCATGGCAGGTGTTTGCCAGTCAAAGATGTGCCCTGATTGTTCAGCCACTTCCAAAGGCATAGAACTTCTAAGCTCGGTGCCCACGCCACCATGTTTGTTGCAATACCACATGGCAGTTGTGTTGTCATTGAGTACCTGAAGTCGCTTCCGTTTGATCTTAGGAAGGAAAGACTACAGAGCCAAGCGGATCGCTTGTAGCTCAAACAGACTGATGTGGAGATGAGCTTTAATTGGAGACCAGAGTTCTCTTATCTCCACCTCTCACAAATGACCTCCCCAACCAAATAATGATGCATCCATCACAATGGTTAGTTCTAGATGGGGTAGAGGGAGGAGTCTGATACCAGTTCAACTGCGGTCAAGAAACCACCACTGCAGGTCATTTGTAGTCTTCTCTGACACCTGGATGGAGTCTGACAGATTTCCTTGGCGATGAACCTACTGAGACCTCAGATTCAACTGCAGAGTCCGCATGTGGCTCTTGGTGTGGTCCACAAGCAGAATGAAGAAGGCCAAGAGGCCCTGAAGTCTCAGAGCTGCTCTCACTAAGACTCAGACCACAGGTTGAAACATCAGGATCATAGTCCGAATGTTCTGAACTCGAGGTGGTGCGTTGGTCAAAAGAGCACAGTGTCCAGGGTGGCTCTGATGAAAGGGAGCCTTGGTGAAGGAGCCACATGTGACTTCAGCACATTGATGGTAAAACCCAATAATGTTAACAGGTCCGCTATCGTCTGGAGATAGCTTGCGACTGTTTGCGCCAAGGCCACCTTCAGTAACCAGTCACCAAGGTACTGGAATACTCATATCCCTAATCTCCGCAAATGAGTTGAGAACACCACCATCACTTTGTGAACACCTGGTGTGAGGAAATGAGGTATTTTATATAGTGTGCTTGTGCGACCTCACAGTGTAATACCATTACCAACTCCTTTAGGACCCTTAGGTTTTGTTTGTTAAACCTTCGGCTCAACCCTGGGTAGCTGTGGCTCTGAGCAGCAAGGCTTACACAAGTATAATGCATTTGAACAGCACCAAAACAATTGAAGAAGAAATCAATAAGACACCAAAGAAATACAACACCAATTTATAAAAATAGACTATATTTTTGTGTATTTTTAGACCTCACAATGAAAAAGATCTACAGGAGGGTTCCAGAGATATAGAATATACAAGGGATAGTAAATCAAGGCATTTTCCCTCAACCCCAAACAAGCATTGGCAAACTCAACAAATTTGACACTTAAAAACCTTTTACTAAAATGTTTGGGCTCGGTGTAATGCGGTCACTTGGAGTCACTCTCCAGTAGGGAGCGAGACAGGGGGTCCAGAAAGGTCCTCAGAAACAGGTACCTCAGTAGGTGAAGCAATCTCCAGTCAGTTCCAGGCACTTTTATCCTTTGCAGGGCTTTCCTATGGAAGTGGTCCTGATGCAAGGGATGAAGAATGTTGAAGATGCTCAAAGGATGCTGTGGATGTGATGCGGTCGACGAGGGTCTTGTTGCGACTACTCGTCAGTCCACGAAGGCGCTGAGGTGGTCCTGATCACAGGGCCGACATTCCTCAAAGGCATCTCAGGCTGGCAGAAGTCTAGTTGCCACTGGACTACTAGGTACCCAGTATCGCAGTCACAGGCCAATCCTTTCTGGGTCGATAACTCACCCTCTGGAGGTCCCAGTTGCACTTCGATGACACTCCCAGGTTCAGCAAACTCGGGTCCTGGTCCCTGGTTTAGTATGGCTGCGGTTGGTGGCGGGTTTAAGATTCTGGGCTACCAACTTGCCCCAGCAGGCTTCTCAGCTGTTGTGTCACTGTGCTGTGAACAGGAGGCCTGCTCACTGACCCTTGGTGCCTCTTGGCGTTGGCTGGGCTCTGGAGACAACTTTTCCCTCTTCTTTGCTTAAACCGAGGTTCAGCAGGTGCAGTCCACCCCAGTGTAGTCTCCCTTTGCCGGTTCCACTGTGCTGCAGGGCAGTCCTTCTTCGGTCCTTCGTCTAGTCCAGTCACGATCTGAAGTCGGGGTGCCAGGGATGCCCTACTTATGCCCTACGTATGCTCAGAAAACGCCCTCAGGTGAGGATGCGGTTGGTAGTTAATAGGCTACCCGGTTCCTTCTCACCTGATGACCACTTCCTGCAAAGTGTTGCATCTGAGTATCTCAGGATGCATCATTCTGCCCATTTCCAACAATGGCAGGACCCCTCTCCCAGCATGTGGAGCTCTCTAGCCCAACACCAGAGTTGTGACTACCAGGGAGGCTACACACCCCTGGAAAACCGGTTTGGCAACTGGTTCCCCCTCTCCTGTCCCAAGTGCCAGCCTGTCTGCCTGAACAATAGAGCGCCCACACTCCCAACAGTTACCCATTTGCCCTTTGAGGGCGGCTTCTTCTTTGAAGCTCGCCTTTTGGGCCAACACCCATGTGGCTTCCTGCAGGAGGGAGGTGACACATCCTTACAGAGCAGGCCTCTATTGTATCCTTTCCTGGGAGTCATTAGCACGTCTCCCCAGGAGGGCAAAAACCTGTCTCAGTGACGGGACCGCGTGTGCAACCAGTATGGGCACCGGGAACCAAAGGCAACAAAGTGGGAATTTGCTAAAGTTGCACATTGCAACTTGTTACATTAATTTCGACTTGAGACGGGCTTAATGTAATGATTTGTTTGTTACCTGAGATGACCCACTTTGGTCGCACTGTTCCTGAGTTAGCACAGCTGAAGGGTCAGCGTGTAACTGTACTTGCCAATTGGATGACCAAGCCTTTCCACAGTTAAAACAACAGTTTTCCGTTTTTACTATGGGAACATGTAAAGTACATGTTCTGCCCATGAGGTATGTTGCACCCTGCCTTAGGACCCAATAGGCCTGCCATTGAGAAGGGGGAAAGTTTGGCTTTGCCATTACTTTAAATAGAAAAGTCAGTCCAGCAGTTTAAAATGCTCTTGCAGCCTGCAATGGTGGGCTGGGAGGCTTGTTTTAATCGTGTCACACCCAGGATGGCACAACCAGTGCTGCAATCCTTGGGGGTGACCCACTAACTTACATGGCCTGGGTACCATTTGCTATGGACTTACAGGCAAGCTAGCTTAGCCGATTGGGTATGAGCCAATTCGACATACCTGTTTAAGGATAAGGGCACAGACACTGAGATCATGTTAGCAACCCTCTGTGCGCCCTCAGAGTAAAAAAAACAGCAGCATTAGTCCTAGAACTGGGGGTGACCATACAAAAAGAGGCATTTCCTTACTCCTGAGGTTCACTGGTCAGTCCAAAGAGGAGCACAGAAAACTGAAAACCGCAGGTAGCGCCTGTGGGACTGTAGGATGGGGATATGAAAATATGCATCTCACAAGTCCAGCACTATCATCCAGTGTCGATCAGGGCAGACAGAACTTGTGCCAGCCTGAGCATCTTGAACTTGTCCTTTCTTAAGAAGGAGTTTTGAGAATGAAGATCTAAAATGAGGTGACGACCCAAACCCTTTTTCAGGGTTCAGAAAATAATGGGAGTAACAGGTCCAATTTCTGAAACTGGTACTTTCTCTATTTCTCCCTTGGCCAAGAGAGCCTGAACTTGTCCCTGGAGAATGGACAACTGATGTGGTAGTGGTGTGATGTCTAGAGGAAAAGACTAAACTGGTAGAGAATAACCTTGTGTCATGAACTGGATCACCCATTGGTCGGATGTAATGCTCCTCACTCCATAAAAGGAGTAGATGATTCGACTTCTTACTAGATGATCGTGGGACACCAAGGTTAAATAAGAGAAGCTTTGAAGTGGCTGCAGAAGAAGAGACTGGGAGCTGGGTAGAAAGTTGTCTCTGGGGTGCTGAGTGTTGACATCCTGCTCTATGACTATGGCCTCTAAATGGTTGGGTGACTCTCTGCAACTGAGGTTAATACTGCCTCTGTCTCTGAAGGTAACACCTTTCAAATCCTCAAAAGGGGCGCTTTTGTTGTGGGAGCTCACAGACTGTAGGCACCAAACAATGAGAGCAGGCTGTGGTCTTACTGTCGTTAAATGATTCCAGGGCTGAATATGCTTTTTCCATGAATAGCCTGAAGCCATCAACGGGCATATCTATTAATAAATGTTGAACAACCATGGAAACACCAGTTGAACATATACAAGCATGGCACCAAATAACCACATTTCTACACAATGCACTACCCAAACTATCAGTTGTGTCTAGGCGTCACTTAATCGAAAATGTGGCTGCATCTTGGTCATCAGCAACCAAACATTGTAAGATTTTACGAGTGTCCTCCTGAACATCAGGTAATATAGCTGTGACGCTGTCTCACAAAGCATGAGAGTATCTTCCTAATAAACAGGACGTATTCACAGATCTTATGGCTAAACTAGCTCAAGAAAATACCTTTTTCGGATAAGCCTACATTTTCTTAGACTCCCTGTCGGGGCAAGTAGTAGGGAAGGCATTGGGGTTAGTACGACTGGTCGAAGTCTGTACTATACGGCTTTCTGGAGTCAGATGTTGTAGATGAAAATCTGTATCTTTTTGAGCCGTCCGGTGCCTTCTAGCAATCTAACGAATTATCTGTAGGCAAGATCCTGGTTTAGCTACACTGCCCATCAACAGATCTGTTAGTGCCTCATTGAAAGGCAATAAAGGCTCTTGTGAAGAACGAGCTGAGTCCAAAACGTCTGTTAACATGATAATCATGTCCTTCTGTGTGGACAGAATAAGATCAAGGGTTTCTGCTGCCCTGAGTATAACTGTGGCAAATGATGATGCCTCTTGAGTAGCCATTGCCAGATTAGGAGATGGCAATCCAACATCCCGGGATGTATCAAGCCCACTTGCTTCTTGCAAACCTTGTAATATATAATCTTGGGCATATTCTGCACAAACAGATACTCTGCCTTGGATAAATCTGGTTCTGATTGAGCATAAACCATAGCAAAAAAACAATTGGCCTCAGACTCACAAAGAATGATTGGATCCGCAATCAGCATCGGTGATGTCTGCATCGGCATCAGTAACTGGCCCAATGGCGTCGGACGGCTTAATTACGGTGTCAGGCGCGGCGTTGAGGATGGAGCCAAAAGCATCTTTGGCCCCAAGTTTGACAGACCCAAGGCAATGGTTAACAGCCTCAAAACGAGGCCCAGAGGTACAGCTTGTGTCGAGTATGAATCAGTCGATGTTGGAACACCTGGAGACCCTATCAGATCTGTGGAGCCAAGGCGTACCAGACAGATCTGCAACAGCACCAAGGATCGAACCCATATCTTTTTTCAGCTGTTAGAGCTGATCTTGTATCACAAACCTGATCCGTTGGAACTTTGAAGTCGTAACGGAAACCACGCCATAGTCAGCCCCGTAATGGTGGAACAGCTCCATCTAGAGGGGCTAGGTGGGTCATGCAACTCTGAATGGCACAAGTGGTGTGACTCCGGAGAGCCATGTTTTGATTTTTATGTTTCTTATTTCTGCATTTGGATTTATTTTACTTAGAGGGGGCCTTTGCCCACAAAGGACCTCGTGAAGGAGAGCGAGTCCTGGCAACTGCCATGCCATGCCATAGACATTGACAAGAACCAGTCTTCGACCTCCTCATATGCGCAACTGCAAGCTTTGTCTCACAGTCATGCATAACCTTCATAATGTTCATTTTAGCACATGCCGAACATTTCTTCGAGTCATGGCTGGAACAAAGACATCACTAGTAGACATTGTGTGAAGCCGTAACCGACATTTGCCGGTTACATGTCATGCATGGTTTAAACCCTGATGGGTACACCAGATAGTACATTTTTTCTGATAATTGACAAAACTGTTGAATGAAAATTGGAGCTCTGGATCCGTGTCGGTTGGTGTGGAAAGAAAGGAACTAACACCAGCGCAAGCAGGTGACATATACTGATTCTGAGGTCACATCCGCACGAGAAGGAGCAGTATGTGGTGACATGATGTTGCACAACAACACCTGACAGCGCTGGAGGTAATTGCTGTGCAAAAGTTTCCAAATCCAGTCTGACATCTTGAGGTTTCAAAAGATGAGAATCCTGCTGTTAGAAGTTTCTATCAGACGTGCAGTCCACTTTCTAAACTGTGGGACTAGGATTATACTGTGCTTTAGGGCATTAATATCCTAATCATAACACAACATCTCCCACCTGAAAACGACCACCCCTTTATCTTTGACCTAAGAGATGGGTTCCTGTGTTGTTGCTATTGCTGCGGTCTCAATGTGAGTCTGTCACAATCTCTGCCAAAGACTGCATGAATCTCAGACTGTTAAATTACTTTGGCTGAGGTGCTATCATCAGTCTAGTGACCACTACCTTTCTGGACGCAGCAGTTTCTATGAACTCTGTGGGGAGGAGTGGGAAGTGGTCAAAGTTTGTTTCTATTCACACAACCGCCCATGCTATTTTAATGAATAAAACTGGTGTTTCCATTTGATGCAATTAAAGGCTTTTTCAGCATTTAATACTATTCCACACCATATTTCTTCTTATTTATTCCCTGGCGCAGCTATGATATAAGTGAGAAGCCTGTTGTTGGAAGCTGATATTCTTCCCTTCACAAAGGTTTGTCTTGTCTGCTTCAGAGAGGCGCAGTATAATATTTTGTTGACCAGAAGTTTGCTCTTAATATTAGGGAGGTTGGTCTGTAGTTTTTGGTGGCTTATGTATCTTCCCAGTATTTGGAATGAGGATTATTGTGACTTCAATTAATTATCCCTGTGGTGGTTGATTCTTTATATAGGGCCTCATTAGGATGTGGTTCGGACCTCAACCGACAGTTTGTCGGTTGCGGTCCGAACCACATCTACTGCTGCAGTCCGACCGACGCATTAGGATGCTTGCAGTTGGAGGCAGCAGTCAGAGGCAGCAGTCGGAGGGACCGACCAACACAATCCAACGGGCTCAAGGACTCCGTTGGTCAGTCTGACGCTCCTCATAATCCCTTAAGGACGGCGTTTCCGCCGTCGGGAATATGATGTTGTTTTCCGACAGCCTTTCCATTTCGGCCTTTCCGACATGTAAAGGCTGTTGGAAAGTGACATTGGGGGCCCCTAGCAGGGCCCCCTTCACCCCTGGCCTTCCATGTCTGGGCCTGAAGGGCACCTACGGTGCCCCGTGAAAATCCCTGCACCGTGTGGCAGGCACCATGTGGTGCCTGCCACACGGTGCATGGAGTTTCTCAAACTCCCATTTCTTAATGGGAGCTTGTGCTGGGGGCAGTTTCCACCTGCCGCACAAGCTCCCATAGAGAAATGGGAGTTTGAGACCCCCACCTTGTGTGGTCGCATTGTAATCAGGAGTTCGAAACAGTCGACCTATGGTCGTGCGGTTCCCTCACCGAAACGGTGTCAGTTAGAGGCACCTCTGCCTAACATCGTAATAAGCCCTGTAGTGTCTTATTCTTAGTATCAATGCTAGTTTTAGGCATTGGTAGAACAGTGTAGTGAGCTCATTCGTGCCAGGTGCTTTGCTTGTCTTGGGGCCTCAGCTGCTCTTGTAAATCTCTTCTTCAGTGATGTCTCCTTCAAGAGTTTTAGTATCCTGTTCATTGTTGCTTTGGTAAATGTTGGAAGTACTTTTTGATATATTCACTGGAATAAATATTTTGGAGAATTCTTGAAAGATTTATAATTTTGATATAACCTTTTTTGTTGAAGATGAAGGTGAATTTTGATTTTTCTTTCTTATTCCTGAGGTAATAATCTAAGGTTTTTCCACTGTTGTTACAGGAATTGTGGTATTTTGCTTTGATTGCAAGTAAGATTTCGTCTGCTGTGTATGTTTGATTTTATTTCAGTTTCATTTTCATCACATTTTGGAGGGCTGATTCATCGTTGTTAAAGCATTTTCCAGCTTTTTGTTTTATTCAAGATTTTTCTTGATTCTCCCTTTAGCTTTATTTTCTTTTTCTTAATGCCTTACAAACGTATGATTTCACGCCAGAGATCGGTCTTGTAGGTGTGTCATGGAGTCTTGGTGGAAATTTCGAGCCATTCTTTGATTTTGAAGAATTCCTCGGCGAAAGATGTGGTTTGACCAACAAATTCTTATCTGTAAAGTAGTATTGAGTTTAGCCTCCATTGTGAAGGTATATTTTGGGTGATGGTGGAATCAAAGAAGCACTTGGCATGTGCATGATGACATAGTGCAATTAGTGTGATGTCCGCATTGTTTGAAGACTTATAGATTGTGTCTTAGTTAAGAATTCCTATCTAGTATTGGGTCAATGGAGGCATTGCAGTCTCCACTGACAATTAGGTTGGCAATTTGAGATAGGTTCTTTATGAGGCCCTGTATTTGCTTCCAAACTTTTGGATATTTGAATGCGAGTGCACAAATATTGACTAATACATAAATCACATTATTGATTTCGATGGGGGGGCCTTAATCCATCTGGCTTGATTCTTTGAAGAGGAATTCATTATTGATGCATTTAGTTTTTATGGGTCACTTTTTATGGGCCACAATTACTACTCCATTCTTCCATTTCCTCTTGAGTAGATAGTATTTAAAACCCATCTTTGCTTTAGTTTGAAGAATTCTAGCTCGTCTAAGTGTGCTTCTTGCATATAGGCAATGTGTTTATCTGGCTTGTCTAGGTGAGATAGTAAGTTTTACCTTTTTATTTTGTTATTGATTCCCTTCACATTCCAAGAAACACAGTTGATTGCTTCCATTGTGTTTGCAGTGGAAATAACGTAAGTGTTGATTTTCTTGTTCCTTGCTCTATTCTCGAGTTCTCTTGTATGCCTTCTTTCAATCCTTTCCCTTGCATCCCATATTTGTTTTATCTTCTACACGTATTTCAAAGCTGTTGTGAATCCATAGGATCATTCTTTTGTTGCTGCAGTAAATAAGTCTTGCTCTTGACACCAGTAGTGGATGTGATAACCAGCTGTATGTGTCAACTCTGAGTCAGGTTTGATGTACAGAATACTTAAAGTAGCCAACAGGACTGCAAATGTAACATTAGGATATTGAAGGTTGGCATGTTTCATTTTTCCAGTAGCTCTTCAGCGAGGATACAATCAACCAACTAGGCTACTTAGTTGGTGTGCACATTGTGGGCCTTCGTGATCATTATGTTTCTCTGCAGTGTCAAGGTTATCAGAGAGTATTATGCTGGTTAGTTTCCATTTTATGTTCTGTTTTTTTGAGGCTTTGCAGAATGTTCTTCAATTTTCTGGGTATAAACATTTTGGTTTGAATTTGGAAGGTTACGGTGCATTACCTGGGTAGATGATTCAGTACATCAGACTGAAGCAGCTAGTCACCCTGCAAGCCACATAGCAGGACACACGGTCGAGCACGTCTCCTCCGCCAGCCGGAACTTCAACTACAGCCACACTACCGGACTCTCAAGGACCGGCCATCATTGTAAACATCACGTCTTCACCATGCCCACAGTACACCACCGCCATCATCGCCCCCTTCGCAGCTGGATCAAGGCCACCGAAGAACTTCTCGTCAACTCCCTCAGCTCCACCACTCCGCCAATGCTTACAGGCGATAACACCGCAGCGCGCAACCGCCACCGATGGATCTCCAACTGCGCCGACACCCTGGCACCCCTCAAGAAAAGACCAGGCAAAATCTAGCACCACGTTGCGCCGTATTTGCAAAATGACGCATGTAGGCATATGCGTGACCTTGTGAAGCCCTGTGCCACATCATACCTGCATTAGGTATGATGTATGCAGGTTGTGCGTTCCCACGCGACAAGGCCTCATAGGAGTGGCACAGTGAAATCCATCAGATTTCACTGCAACAATTGTAGTATGGCACTGCGTCAGTACCCTACGCCACATGGATAGGCTGGCCACATGCATTGCTGGAGTTGCGTCATGCTTGTGACACAACTGCAGCAATGCGTGACTTTAGCGCAGACAGATACGTCAGGATTCCAGATGAATCTGTCTTTACTTGCGTCATGGAGCGCTGTCCAGTGAATACTGTGCATCCATGGTGTCGCAAGAAGGGCGTAGTGAAAAGTGTTGCAATGCTGTCTTGTCGCAGCGCTGCAACACTTTTCATGACTGAGGCCCGGGAATGCGCACTATCTTATTGATGGTGCGCATGCCTGCCCTGTAGTTTTGTCGCAGGGCAGCGCAGCAACATTGCTTGTAGTGCTGTCCAGCACCAAAACCTGCTGAAATGAGGCCCCAAGTGTTATCTCCATTTTTAAGACCAGCTATTTTCTGGTCTTAAAAACTGCCTCTAACTGCAGTTAGAGGCAGTTTTTTTGGCCCTCCTACCTTCAAGAATTCCCTTGTAAATATTGCGAAGTGGGGTTAGCGGCTGTTTTTGCACGGGAGCGCCTCCCTTGCATGTCATTATCGCTAACACAAGTGGTGATCTTTTCTATGGATGTTTTCGCCAGAAAACTGCAGCGAACAGAGGTTAGCAACAGCTTGTACATATGGCGATGAAAATATCGTCGCCGAACCGTCGGAAAAGTGCCGCTAATGCAGCGTTAACACCTTGTACATATGCCCCTATACTGCATGAGTGTAGCGAGCGAGTCTCAACTGTCCACTCCCTTCCTCTTCTTCTTATACCCGCACGCTAACACCACTACTTCCACTATACAATACATACAACATACAATGATTTATCATATTATGAAATGAAATTTGTACTTGTAAAGCGCACCCATACCCCCAAAGGGGTGTCCAGGCGCTGTACGCATACCGCTGTGGAACCCTTCCTGGCTTTTTCCCTGTGAAATGTCCACTCCTGGGCACCCCCAGGGTGAAGCCAGGCATCCCAGCGCTGTTGGGGCCGTTGTGGAGATTAAGCAAGCTATTGCCCAGAGTTGCAGAGTGGGACCCATGATTAGAATAGGCACCGAGGCGAGAATTATCAGGTCCGAGGAAATTGAGCCCAAGACCCGCCGAGGCGGGAATTGAACCCTGGTCCCGGGCCAGATCTCTGCATCAGGGTCTGCCGCTCTAACCATTGAGCCACACTTCTCCACTTATTATTATGCTATACATCGACAGGCCACACCATACTACATCATACCATACAACCGCACGCCGTACCATATCATACAACATAACTAATGAAAATTTCTAAAGCCAAAAGATGTCAAATAGGCAAGACTTATTAGCTTTACCAGTGCTTGTCTAATGAGAGGTGGGCGAGCCAACAAATTAATAGGGAGGGCTGAGCCAAGGGTTATCTCTAGCTCTAGGAGCCCATCTGCAAGCAGAGTTTTGAAATTATTTGGCATGTAAATCATGCAGCAAACCTCAGGTTAGAATATGATAAGATGTTTTCAAAATTCAAAAAGTGTATTTCACACACTGAAGCGTTTCACCTTAGTGCATCACATTATATATCTGGATTGAGAAGTATTTATTAAAGGTGAACATTTTTAAGCAAGAACTAAGAAACAAACATTCTTGCTCTGCCCTGATGACAATGCTATTAGCAAACTAAGAGACAAGTGTACACTGTATTTGTACACTACATGTCATGGTCCATGCTGTCCAGGCGCCAGGACACTCTAGCTTGAGTAGCTGTGCGCTCTAACAAATACTGTATTTCATTTCATTTCATGTGTACACTATAAATTGGCCTAGATTCTAAATATACATGGAGAAACATCATACTAGGCTATTAAATCAAACACGAGAGAGGTTTTTGTACAGCGCACATCCTGAACTCACATATTTGAAGGTGCTCTTATATGTGATACTGAACAAACAGGAGCCGGTGAAATAAAGTAATACCTATGCATCCAGCGCGATATTAGCAAACAGCATTCATACACTATATACTCACTTGGGCCCATACATTCATACTACGCTAATACTTACGCTGGGTTTTATCAGTTGTTACTCTCTATCAAAATCCCTGCTACCAATTACCTTCTGATTGAAGAGTAATGACTTACCAATGAATCCTTTGCTAATTGGGAAATTTAAAATGAGTGACATTCATTATAGTACATAATCCTGAAATAACCACTGAGTCAGGAAGTTTTAAATGTTTATCTAAAGATTTAGCAGAGTAAAATACAGAGCCACATGGTACTTAATCGCAATACCCAAGATTAAGCATAGAAATGATTATTGCTAATCAATGACGGTGTTTAAAGAAAAAGAGAAGATAGAGACAGCAGCGCAACTAAAGGTTGCATTATATTTACCTAAGTGCAAGAACCAAACCCCTTAGCCAAGGAGTTGGAATAATAGGACCCAGGAAGGATGAAGAGCAAAAGACCTCCTCCAGGATCAGGACCGGTGACCTCTCTACAACGACGCCTGCGTCGTTCCCCTCTCCGATACTCGACTTCTCCTCGATTCTCCCGTGCCTTCCTTCTAATGGACTCTGCCGCCCCCTCCTCAGGACCTCTTCTGGACAGGGACTCGGTCTGCAATCGGTCAGCTTGGCGGTCTGGAGCTAAGCGCGCTCTGGCAGCATGGACGCCTGTTCTTCATGAACGCATGCTCTCATGGAATCTTGCTCTGACTAATTAACTAATGCTATATTCTATTATACCCTTCTACGCCCATGTACCTCCCCTTAATGTTACTAAAATATGGGACCACTACTTCTGATTGGACAGGGACAGGGGTGGATTCTCGTACCATGTTGATTTGGCCTAAATTGTAAAGCCTATTGTCTTTACGTTCCCACCCCTTCAAATTAATACATTCGCTTTATTTCCCACCCGTCTCATGACAAATGTAAACCAATTTTCATAGACAATGTGTCAATATGCAACAGGAAAGCCAAAATACAGCATCTTCGGCCATCAGGTCACGGCCTTGGACTTCGTCCAGATTGACTTCATTTGGCAGGCACACAGGACACATGCGCAGAACCAGTTGCCTCTCGAGTTTCAGAACACCAACCCAGGCCCAAGTTTACGAACTAATAAAAGTGCAAGAAGAAAATATTAGAATCACAAATAAAATGTTTCACTGTATACCGACTATTTCTATTCATTTCCCATTTAAATCATATATTCTAACCCGCGTTAGTAGCGTTAGGAAACGACAATTTAGTAATTACATGAGAGCAAGCTGAAGCATGTGAAAACATTAAACAGCCATTTTAATGCACACTGCGCAGAAGCAGAAGTTTCCCACCAAGCAAAGAAAGACGTCACACCATGTGATATGGTTGCGACATGCGCATTGAGCTTTCCCGCGCATAGCGGCCATTTTGAATTACAAACAAGCGTTATTCATTAGTAAAACACATAGGCAAGCATCCCTTTCTTTTGTGTCGTGAATGCAAAGGTTAGTATTAACAATACAAGTTTAATAAATTCATACTGTGAGGAGGATTGAATACAAGCAAGTTTCATTTATGAAACCTTCCTCCATCAATCCCTCTCTGATGGCGTTTCTGAGCCATCAAAAACATTACCCTCAATCAGATGCCAACTTCTAGCAAATTACTTCATTCTCATCTTTACTCTTTCTATTTTTACAATCTCCTTTTAATTTCTTGTATAATTCACTTCTCCATTCTTCAAGTTCGATTTCATCTACCTTTCGTTTCTTTCCTCTTCCTGTCACCTTATACGTACCATTCCTTTTACAGCATTTGCACCATATCGTTATTGCCAAAATTATTATTGCTATCCCTGCTAAGGGTACTAATATTTGACCTATAAGTCCTTTCCCTATATTAGCAAACCAGGTTCCAATTGACGAGATACTATTTGTCAATCTTTCCCATACACTATCAACTTCCAGTGGTTTAAGTTCTTTCTCAAGTTTAGTTATATTCTGTATATACGTTCCAATTTCTGCACTCTTATCAGGAATATAAGTGCAACAATGTTTCGTCTTCAATAATTTACAGACTCCGCCCTCTTTTGCCAATATTATATCAAGAGCAAGTCGATTTTGCATAACCATAGATCTAATCACAACCATTTCCGCATTAATCATTAGAAAACCTCCTGCAGTATCTGTTGATAAATGATCAACTACTGTAGACAATTTACATATTTTCCTTGAGTTCAGAATTATTCCCACTGAAGGTATCAATGCACCAAATATATCACCTACAATTTCTGAAAAACTAGCTCTTTTACTACGTATTAATTCGTTATTGTTTTCATTGCTCTCAGTGTTTCTTTTTACGTGGTATATCTTTGGAAATACTATTCCAAAATAACAACTTCCATACCACCGTGCAGGAAGCCTAAAGTAAGCCTTATTCCCACACACATAATAGATTCCAGGAAAAACTGAATCTGTTCCTCCTTTGAGTCCCCAACCTCCAAGAATTAAAAAATTGTGTTCACATTCACTGGTACCGATGAAAACATTGTTATAATCAGTCTTTAACCTATGAAGACACATTTTTCCTGTCTTTATGAAATCCAGAGCCATAGCAGCTTGAGCCTTGCCAGGTGTGTTACTCCCTTCTTTCTCCGCCCAAGGTGGCAAATGAGCCTTATGCTCAGAAGCTTTCTTTTGAAAATCTTGTCTTCTATCTTCTACTAAATTCAAAAATATCTTTTCTTCTTCAAGTAAAGAACATGTTAGATTGTGTCTATGTGCATGTGTTATGTCTATTGATTTCATTGTTAAGAAAAATTCTCCCATAAACTGTGCGTCTTGACTACTAAGCACTGGGTTCATACTCTTGCGAATCGGAACCTCAGAAAATATCACAACTAGGTTTGAATAATAATACTGAAGTCTCCCTGTTCTATAAAATAAACTAGACAAAATACTACATGATATGCCATATGTCAGTGGTAAATGGTGATATGTTAATCCTTCTGCTACTGATTCAGGTAACTTCATACAGACATAACAATTACTAACTTCCATGGTGTCTACATATTGAAATAATAACTTTGTGAAAACATTCAAACTAGTGTCATTGCGAGCTACTTCATGATGAATTTCTGCCTCATCTTCTGCCATTAGTTCTACTCTATTGCCCTTCATGTTTGCTGTCCTCCCTTTAGTTTCATTATTAATCTTTTTATCTATTATCTATCATCATAAGGTAAGGAACTGCTACAATCAGGACTAACCATACTATAAGCACCATTACTAGACTACATATGCATATTGCACAGCATCTTCTACAACATTTCTGTTTTGGTCTCCCAGTAACTCTATCGTCAGGCATTTTTCGACAAGGAAGATTGCTCTTCTTATCTTTTCTTCTTTTCTTAAGCTTATTCTTTTGCTTAGTCAGGGTGGTCTTGTTTCTTCTTCGTACGTCAATTCTGCACTTGTTCCTTCGCCACCACTGTCACTTGACTCTGAGCTTTCAAAATCTTCAAGAATGATATAAGTCCATTCAGGACCCTTAAATTTGATATTCACAAGTTTCAGTCTTTTACTTCTTCTTTTCTCTGTCTTTTTCTCTTGATCGGTTTGACTTGATACTTCAGGTACTTGATCTGGAGCTTCACTTCTGGTTGTTATGTGGTACTTTACTCTTTTAATGACACTTGGCCAATGATCTCCTTTTCTTGTTTTCTTTGTTGGCACTGTTTCTTTGTTTTCGTCTTTAGAGATCTCGTTAATTTCACTGCTTAGCACTGTTTCGTGTTCTTCAATTACTGTGTTTCTTGTTTGCTCCTTTTCAGGTCTAATTGGTTTCTCTGTAACAGCTCCACTGTGAGTTTCCAATAACTGACCTTGTTCTTTATTTATTTCTTCAAGTTCATGTTTTTCAAGGTTTTCTTCTTCTGTGCACTTTTCTTGATCTAACTTGTTCTGATCAGGGCTTATTGCACTGTGAACTTCTGCAGCCTGACCGGATTCTTCTAGACCTGTCTGTCCCTGATCAAAGTCTATTAGGTCTTCACTGTTTTGAGTCCAGTTTTCTTTCCCTATCTGACCTTGTTCAGGATTTCTTAGTGTCTTTTCTTCTTGTTCCTAAACTGCTTCTTCTTCACCTATCTGATCTTCTTCAATTTCTTCCAATTTCGCTTGACTTCTTGTTCTGTGGTATACTTCAGGAACTTCTACCACTGGTATCCAATCCTGACTTGTGCACGGTTGTTCTTCTTCAGCTTCTCTGGAATCTCGAACTTGAGATCCTACAGCTGGGCAACCTACAGCCTCTTCAGTGATTGGCGTTGTCTGAGGATTCTCTTCCTCGGGATCTGGTACTCTCTTGGTGTGACTTACATGAATCCAATTAGGAAATCCGGCACACTTCACTGCTGTATTCGTTGTCAGTATGACTTGACACAGTCTGCCCCATCTAGGTGATAGACACATTTCTCTGGTGTGATTCTTCACTACCACCCAGTCACCAGGATTCAGATCATGTTCTTGCTCGGGCTGTCTGGAAACTGCGTCTTCTCCAACCTGATGAGAGACAGAACGCACTAGGTCAGCCAATCCTTTGCAATAGTCCAGAACCATATCATCAGATATATTCACCAGTTTGTTTGTGGGAACATGTGTTTGTCTCATTGCTCTTCCCATCATTATTTCATGTGGGCTCAATCCTGTGGTTCTGTCAGGTATACTTCTGAGTCCCATTAAAACGAGTGGCAATGCATCTGGCCACTCTAATGTTGTGGATGCACACATTTTTCCCAATCTTGACTTTATAGTGCCATTCATTTGTTCAACCACTCCAGAAGCTTCTGGACGATATGCACAGTGCAGTTTCTGTTGGATTTGGAATGCTTCACAGATTAGTTTGATCACTTCGCTGTTAAAATGTTTTCCTCTATCTGATTCCAAAGTTACTGGAAAACCAAACCTAGGAATGAGCTCTCGTAGCAACAGTTTTGCAACTGTAATGCTGTCATTTCTCCTAGTAGGGTAAGCCTCCACCCACTTTGAAAACAGACACACTATGACTAGTACATATTTCAGCCCTCTACATGGTGGTAACTGTATGAAATCAAACTGAAGTCTCATAAATGGACCCTCTGCCTTTCCAATTTTCCCAAATCCAATTACTGTCTTCCTCCCCGGATTATGCATCTGGCAAGTTAGACATCTCTGGCAAAGACTCTCTGCCACAGCCCTAAATTTGGGATTGTACCAATTTTGTCTGAACAGCCTAATCATTGCATCTCTCCCTATGTGTGTGTCTCCATGATGCATTCTAGCCATTTGTGAGAGTAAACAGTCTGGCATGACTGGTCTACCATCAGCACTGATCCACACTTCATCGTCTCCTCTTTGGGAACAACCCACTTTGATCCACAAATTTTTCTCACTTTCATCAACCTCATCTTGCAATTTCTTCACCTCATTCCAAGTTTCAGGTGGCATATACAGCATAAGTTGGCAGCTGATTCCCATTCTTTCCACCCTCTTATTAACTGACATTCTGGTTTTGGCACAATGTTGAGCCACCAGATCTGCATATCTGTTGCCGACTACCACCCAGTCATCTCCTGACTGGTGTGCGGCACATTTCACCACAGCCAATTCTTTTGGTGATTGTATTGCTTCTAGCAATTCCCTTACAAATTGTCCATTTTTAATGGGGGATCCTGAAGAAGTCATGAAATCCCTCTGCATCCATAGTTGGCCAAAATCGTGCACAACCCCATAACCATATTGGCTATCTGTAAATATGGTCACTCTCTGATTCCTCCCAATTTTGCATGCTTTTATCAACGCAATCAATTCAGCTACTTGTGCAGATTTGACTCCTGGTAAATAAGATGCTTCAACTATTCCAGTTAATTCACATACCGCATAGGCAGCAGTTAGTTTACCATCTTCATGTCTTTGACATGAACCATCAACAAATAGCTCCCTGTCTGGCTTTTTAAGAGGCTGTTCCTCTATATCTGGGCGTGGTTTTGTGCATAATTCTGTAATTTGTATACAATCATGTTCATCGTCTTCATCATCTTTAACTTTTTCATGATATGGGTCTGGTAGTAAGGTTGCTGGATTTATTATAGTTCACCTTACCATGGTCACATTTTCAGCACCCATTATGATTCTTTCGTATTTAGTCAGCCGACTAGGAGTAAGATGCTGAGTTCGGGTTCTTGTCAACAAAATGACAACTGCATGTGGAACATATACTTTTACAGGGTGTCCCATCACAATTGACTCACTTTGCTCAATGCTCAAACAAGTAGCCGCCACTGCTTTTAAGCATCCTGGCAATGCGGCTGCTACTGGGTCCAATGTAGCAGAAAAATATGCTATAGGACGTCTTTCTAGTCCATGTCTTTGAGTTAGGACAGAAAGTGCACAATTTTCTCTCTCATGACAGAACAATGCAAATTCTCTTTTATAATCAGGCATGCCTAAGGCAGGTGCTGAACATAGGGCATTTCTCAATTTTACAAAGGCTTCTACACTTTCGTCCTCCCACTCAACAGGGTCCTTTGCTTTCTTTTTTGTCATGTTAATTAAGGGCTTAGCCAACATGGAAAATCTTGGTATCCATTGTCGACAGTAACCTACTATTCCTAGGAACATTCTCACTTGTCTTTGTGTTACAGGCATTTGCATTTTCTTTATTAAAGCTACTCTTTCAGCTGTTACTCTTCTTTTTCCTCTCTCAATTTGGTGTCCCAGATATTTAACAGCTGTTGTACAGAATTGCAATTTTTCAGGTGAGACTTTATGTCCTTCTTCTGCCAAAAGATTTAATAATGCTATGGAATCAACAACACAGTCCTCTCTGGTGTTCGATGCCACCAATAAGTCGTCAATATATTGGACTAAGACTGAGCTTCCTGGCATCACTAGTTTTTCAAGGCACTTTTTCAGTATCTGGTTGAAAATAGAAGGACTTTCTGTGTACCCCTGAGGAACACGATTCCACACATAAACTTTGTTCTCAAATTTAAATGAGAAAAGATACTGGCTGTCTGGATGTTATGGTATTGAAAAGAACGCTTGACACAAATCAATTACTGTGAACCATCCTGCACTCCACGGAATCTGGTATAGAATTACTGCAGGATTTGGTACTATGGGACAACATGGTTCTACAATCTTACTTATTTTCCTCAGGTCCTGAACAATCCTATATTTTCCACTAGGTTTCTTTAATCCCATTATTGGTGAATTACATGGGCTACTCATTACTTCTTTTAGTATGTTTTGTTCTACCATTCGATTTATTTCTTCAATGACTCCTGCTTTTACTTCTGCACTCATTTTGTACTGTCTGGTATTTGGGAAAATTGCACCTTCTTTTACAGTAATTTTAACTGGATCTATTTTAGCCATAAGTCCTACTTCTTTTCCGGTGAAATCTCATACTATGGGGTTTACTGTACCTTTTAATTCTTCTGGCAACTCATCTTTTGTTATTAATGAAAACATCTCATCCACTTCTGTACCTTGTTTTGCAATCATAATTTTATATACATGATCTTCATCTGGTGTCTGAACTGGCACACCATCCGGTGTGCAGAAAATGGTACAATTCATCTTGCACAACAAATCCCTACCTAATAAGTTTACTGGACTAGAATCACACACTACAAATTGATGCATTTCTCTGAAGTTTCCAATTTTAACTTCCATGGGTTCGGTAAGAGGCGTTCTAATCCGCTGATTAGCTACCCCCACTACTTGGATAATTTCACCAGAGAGAGGAAGGTCTGGAATGTCTGCTGTTCTCACAGTAGACCTGGTAGCACCAGTGTCCAAAAGGAAAGTAATATTATTACCTTTCACATTCCCTTCAACATATGGACCTGACTGATGTACCTGTAGGGATGCGCCAAGTATGCACTCCTTCTTCCCCTCTCCTAGGCACCGTCATGGACTGTATTGACAGAAATCGTCCTGCAAAAGAAATTGTGATGTCATATAATCATTCTTACTACTTCCTCCTTGTTATCCGATGTCTGTACCATGCTTTGCTCTGCTTACATTACCCTGAATAGGTGCAGGTGGCAACTGACTCTGAGGATTTGCACCCTGCTGTGAGTCATTCTGCGTCTGTGGATTTAAATTTTGATTTGGGCCATTATTATTCGAATCTTTTTACATTCATCCTTCCAATGCCCCAATTTTCCGCATCCATGACAAGGAAATTTCTTTTTAGCTTCTTCTCTACTCATTCGTCCTCTAAACTTTCCACCATTCCCAGTATCACCATTCGTTCCAGAATCTTTTCCTTGATTTTCACTCGGATTTTCCAAATTAATTCCCCGTTTCTCAGCCATTTTCACCTGTGCCCACATCACTTTTTCCTGCAATTTCTTATATCTATCCTCAATATCGTCTCCACAATATTTCGCATATTTCAAAATTTCGTCGATAGGTTTCCCTTGCCAACACAACATGTGCTGCTTAATCATCTGGCAAATTTCTGGCTTCAAACCGTAAACAAATCGATACACAAACTGACTCATGTTCTTGTCTCCAATGTCCTCAAATCCACTATACTGTTTAAATACCTGCAATAGACGCTCATAGTAAGAATGTACTGATTCATTAGCTTCTTGGGTAGTTCGATCTATTTTTACCCAATCTGTTTCTTTCGGTGGTATTTTCCCTTTCAGGTAAGTTATCACTTGCTGATACTTTTTCATCACATCATTTGACGGGGCACCTGTTTTCGGATCTCTAGGATACTCGTCACTAGGCCAATCAACTGTAATTTTACAATCTATCCATAAATCGGCAGGTACCACTATGTCAAACAAACCATCCAAATCCTTCAACAATACCTTTGACACCTTCACAAACCTGTCAACCTGCTTGTACCATTCAATTGGTTTTTCTCTCAATTTTGGAAAATCATTCGTAAAAGATAAAATATCCTGTCTGCTCCATGGGACATGTACATATCCTCCTCCCGCAACTTCTCGCATTGGATACATCTGGTCTGCTTTCCCTGTTTCTTTCATCACATATTCTGATGCTGTTCTACTTGTTCGTGCTTCTTCCTTTTTCTTGGCCGATTTTATCTAGGTCTCCCCATTTTTGCAAAACTAACATTAATTCTCTTATTTGTAATCTTCTTCCAGAGGCATTCATATTTTCTAAATCTTTGTCTGAAAATTCTGCTCTATAGGGTTTCTGTAGTACCTTTGATCTCCCTATTTCTATTCCCATCTGTAGTGCTAAATTGGATAATTTTTCATGAAATAACCTTACATTTCTGGTGATACTCCTGCACAGGAACAATAATTCTTCTTCATCGTAGGTATTTAAGCGTTCTAGTCCTACATTTCCTGCTATTATTTCTTCTAATTCGACTTTCAATTTATGAATGTCCATTATTTTCGGAGGTGTGCACTGTTTAACTGACCCTTGCACCCATCTTTCTAGATCTTCAGGTGTTACTATGGTAGCACTTTTTGCTCCCGATGAAGTTACTAAACTTACAACTTTTGAACATTCAGGTACATCTTTTCTGGGAGTGCTATTTACAGAACCTCGAATAGGCAAGTCCATGAGTGATATTGTGGATTCACAGTCACTAAATTGATCCTCAATTATAACTGGAGCTTCAGGTTTGGGATTATTCACAGCAGTAGGTGTAAGTATCGGTGGAGGACAGCTTCCCTGAGTACCATATAATGGAACTACTGGACCAATTGTTACTGGTATGGTCAACGAATCAGGATGTACTTTTATCTGAGTTATTTTCTGTATTAATTCTGCTCTGGTCTTTTCTAGGGCTTCTTTTTCTTTGTCATGAAGTATTCTACTCGGGGTGAATTCATGCATTACCTGTGGCACTAATGGAGTTTTTGGTGGTGCACTTGGGGTGCATCCATTTGTCCCTTCCTGATATGGTGGGGGATTTCTTAACATTTCCTCCATAAATTCGTCTTCAGACTCCTCATTTCTCATTAAATGTTTTGTCTTTTCTGTGCACTTACTTCCTAATTTCTCCTCTGCTGAGAACAATGGATATAATCCTTCTGTAATCATTGCCCTTCTCCATTGTTTCATCTGACCGTCCCTAGACTCACGTAGATATCTGGGGAAAAATCCTGGATAACTCCTATTACTTCTAGATCTATCCCGCTCAAATGCCTCGGTTTCTCATTCTTCTAGAGCTTCGTACTGAGTTAATCTAGGTCTGGGTTCTAAGTCATTCATCCTCAATCTCAAATTCTGAAGAATTCGCCCATTGAACGTGTTATTTTCGGGAAATGCTAGTATTCCATCATTTTTGGTATATTCTATCCAATTCTCCATCCATACACAAGTATGATAACCTCTCTCCATCATCATGAATGAAGCGGGCGTTTTAGCTGGTGGAATAATAATTCCTTCTCTAGTTTTGATTGGTTTGTCCTTTTTAAAATAATTCTTAATCTTTTGTAAAAATGACATTTTTCTCTTCTCTCCGTACATTCTATCTAATCTTCGGTGTACAAAATTATATTCTGCAAAACCTAGGAATCTCCTATCCGGACGAGTTCCTGTTAAAGTCGGATCGCGTTTTAACATGCAATCTTTTATCCACTAAGATTTTAGCTTCTAAAATATCAACCAATCAAGTCTCTGCTAACTTTTATTTCTGAACCAATCCTTGCGCGGCCTTTTGGTGACGTTTATCTGTCAACCCCTCCTTTACAATCTGCTTTTTTCTGTCCTTGCTGGTTTAACCAATCCCAGCGCGGCACCTGTGATGTCAGTACTACTCCTGACTACTGACCCCTCCTTTACAAGGGTTTTTCCACACCCGCTGATTCAACCAATCTCAGCGCGGCGTTTTGTGACGTCAGCTCCCTCTCCGGCAACTGACCCTCCCTTTACAATAATTTACGCAAACTTATTTTCTCTATAAATCTTAATTAAATTTCAGTAACAACATAAAACATTCGCTATCGTGCCAGTGTCTCTGAAATAGAAAAGATAGTTTTCTCTCACACTTAGTAAAACCTTTCCGTTTACTAAACATACACTACGAGTAAAACACTTCCGTCTACTCTTCACACAAGCTCCAGAAGTACCTGTTACTTCTTCAATGTTACCCTTTCTAGGTGATATAACATCAAATTTTCACCAGCGTACTCTTTTTGCTATTACTCACACGTATAGAATCCCTAACGAGTACTGAAAGTCCTGCTTAACTTTTCAGTACTAATTCTGCCTGACAGATAACCTCACTGCAGTATGGCTTCCACTTACCATCCGCTATTCCTTTTATCCCGGGGTATTCTGGACAACATAAAACAAAACTTTGAATACACGGATGTTAGTTCATAAAAATACAAATAAAATACTCATTACCCAATTAACAAAGAGTAACCATCCTCTGATAACCAGAAAACTGATCCAGCGCGATATTAGCAAACAGTATTCATACACTATATACTCACTTGGGCCCATACATTCATACTACGCTAATACTTACGCTGGGTTTTATCAGTTGTTACTCTCTATCAAAATCCCTGCTACCAATTACCTTCTGATTGAAGAGTAATGACTTACCAATGAATCCTTTGCTAATTGGGAAATTTAAAATGAGTGACATTCATTATAGTACATAATCCTGAAATAACCCTGAGTCAGGAAGTTTTAAATGTTTATCTAAAGATTTAGCAGAGTAAAATACAGAGCCACATGGTACTTAATCGCAATACCCAAGATTAAGCATAGAAATGATTATTGCTAATCAATGACGGTGTTTAAAGAAAAAGAGAAGATAGAGACAGCAGCGCAACTAAAGGTTGCATTATATTTACCTAAGTGCAAGAACCAAACCCCTTAGCCAAGGAGTTGGAATAATAGGACCCAGGAAGGATGAAGAGCAAAAGACCTCCTCCAGGATCAGGACAGGACCGGTGACCTCTCTACAACGACGCCTGCGTCGTTCCCCTCTCTGATACTCGACTTCTCCTCGATTCTCCCGTGCCTTCCTTCTAATGGACTCTGCCGCCCCCTCCTCAGGACCTCTTCTGGACAGGGACTCGGCCTGCAATCGGTCAGCTTGGCGGTCTGGAGCTAAGCGTGCTCTGGCAGCATGGACGCCTGTTCTTCATGAACGCATGCTCTCATGGAATCTTGCTCTGACTAATTAACTAATGCTATATTCTATTATACCCTTCTACGCCCATGTACCTCCCCTTAATGTTACTAAAATATGGGACCACTACTTCTGATTGGACAGGGACAGGGGGTGGATTCTCGCACCATGTTGATTTGGCCTAAATTGTAAAGCCTATTGTCTTTACGTTCCCACCCCTTCAAATTAATACATTCGCTTTATTTCCCACCCGTCTCATGACAAATGTAAACCAATTTTCATAGACAATGTGTCAATATGCAACAGGAAAGCCAAAATACAGCATCTTCGGCCATCAGGTCACGGCCTTGGACTTCGTCCAGATTGACTTCATTTGGCAGGCACACAGGACACATGCGCAGAACCAGTTGCCTCTCGAGTTTCAGAACACCAACCCGGGCCCAAGTTTACGAACTAATAAAAGTGCAAGAAGAAAATATTAGAATCACAAATAAAATGTTTCACTGTATACCCACTATTTCTATTCATTTCCCATTTAAATCATATATTCTAACCCGCGTTAGTAGCGTTAGGAAACAACAATTTAGTAATGACATGAGAGCAAGCTGAAGCATGTGAAAACATTAAACAGCCATTTTAATGCACACTGCGCAGAAGCAGAAGTTTCCCACCAAGCAAAGAAAGACGTCACACCATGTGATATGGTTGCGACATGCGCATTGAGCTTTCCGCGCATAGCGGCCATTTTGAATTACAAACAAGCGTTATTCATTAGTAAAACACATAGGCAAGCATCCCTTTCTTTTGTGTCGTGAATGCAAAGGTTAGTATTAACAATACAAGTTTAATAAATTAATACTGTGAGGAGGATTGAATACAAGCAAGTTTCATTTATGAAACCTTGCTCCATCACTGAACAAACAGGAGCCGGTGAAATAAAGTAATACCTATGCCTAGGATCACACAATATGGTCTAGCCTATGAGTTTCTAGCAGCATTGAATGAACTGTGTTAAATATCAGTACTAAATGAATCCCCTCTGCCATACAGCATAAATCTGAATTGGAAATCGAATCAGGATCTCCGGCAAAACTGTGTTGAGAAAACTCTGTCAATTGATTCATCTACAATGCTAAATCTCAAAACAATGCAGAGGATGGAGTATATTCCAAATGGGTTGAATGTCAGAATATCAACAATAAGAATATTTTCTTGCAAAAATATTGACTCCAGAATATTGAATACCACTATATATTGGAGGTAGCTAGATTTAAGTAATCTTAACTTCACATCTATGTACCTTGAAGAAAGATATATTAACTGAAAAAAGGTTAGTTGGGTTAATGCCTTACTTTATATATTTTTTTAAACTTAGAAATTCACTGAGAATAACAAAAGTTAACGGACGTTATAGTTAGGTAAAAATGTCAGTTAAAACATGCCATTTTAATGGAACACAACCAGTGAAATTCACCAGTTATAGTTAACTCTACTAACTATAACTTGTGCCTTAAAGTAACTATAATTTGTGCCCCCGCCATGCACTGTGTTGTCATCAGTTATGTCATTTCAAATGTTGCAGTGATGTTATCAATTATGTCACAGAAGATGTAATATGAGAGGTAATTAGCAGTGCATGGTGACCATGACTAATCGAGTGTTGGCTGGCTGGCTGAAGTTTGAATATTTGAAGCAACCAATAACAGAAGAACCAACAATTACATGATCGTGACATTGTTTTATTGAGCAATTGGCGTGCCCACTGCTGAACTAATTTGGTCAGAAATGTTCTCAGGAGGAGTGCTGTACCAAATCTTTTTCCATGGTGGAAAGGGGAATAGCACACTCATTAACTTTGCAGGGTTGTAGGATAAAGCGAATGTTTTTTACCCTGGAGGAAAAAAATGGGGCTTATTTAGAATCCCCTTGGCCGCCGGTGCGTCACTTTTAATGTGGGAAAAAGTGACGTGCTGCCTGCGCAAGGTGCTTGTAAATAAGCCCCAATGTGCCATTGTGAATGGCCTTTCAAATTCCTGTATGTACAGTAATTCCTATTACTGCACATACCAGAATTCGAAGTTTTGTTGCAAACATCTCACCCCCGCAATTTTCCCCCAGTAATTTCTGCAGGTCAGACCTGTTATTACTTACAGGGGTGAAAATGTCAGATAAATGCAGGGACACGCACATTTTTGTGCAGGAAAATTCAGAATAGTCGATACTTATTGCCCCGGATAAATTTCGAACACGTCGAGTATCAGATTTTGTCGGGTGCCATAATTATAACTTCCAACATGGGATGACCCATAATGAGGTCCTATATCTGTGGATCCGGCTGTATATTTATACATTGATTATTACCATGACGCCGATTATTAACAGTTAGGGAGCTACGTTTCAATATTCAATTGTGATCTGAAGTCTTTATGACACACAGAAAACTATTTGTAATTTCAGTTGCACTGAACTAATTATTCATTCTCAGTTCTCTGTAATAGAATATTTTATATCTATTCAGTTATCAATTGTATAAAAACCCTTATGAAAAGAACTATGTTTGTTGATCACTAACAATAAAAATCTTTGCACATAAAGTAACAAAGGCCAGTCCATGCCTAAAAATGACGTGCTTTATTTGTATGCTTTAGGATAATATACAGAACAATTGCTCCAGGTTCCGGCGATGGCAATGCATGGCAGCACAATGAACTCTCTGCAGTTGAGCAACACTCTTCAGTGTCTACAAAAAGAGGAAAGAAAGTTGTGGAGTACTTCTGGTTTCCTGCGAATGATGGAGAAAATTAAAACAAGAAGATGAAAAAGCTACACGGAAGTACTGTGTTGAAAAAATATATATCTGTATACTTATGATAGGCTCCCAATCGACTTTATTTTTAATACATGCACAGATAATTTACAGTGTGCCGTTAATTCACTCTCATTTACAAAGCAGTGATGTTGGGACAGTAAAAAATGTTACTTCCATAAGGCCCGTGGTTCTTATAGTCTGCTGTACTTGGAAAAAGCCCATCTGCACGATGAACAGAACATGAACATGTGCCACAGCACAAACATTATGCCTGTGTCTACCTGCAAATTGAAAAATTTAGTTACCACCTGGTCAATATTTTACCGTTATGACTAATATTTTTATGGCGAGGACGTCCAAAAACAAGGGAAAACTAGAAAAGCTAGTATTTTTCCTATTAAACTTAAACAGCAATTCCTGGCAGAAATTACTTCAAACTTATTTTAGAGCTAATAAAACTATCCCTAAATGATTATTAAAGATAACAAAGACAGAACTACGTAGAATAGAGGGAATTTCACTTAAAATATTTTTGAAATATCACTTGCAGGCCCTTCCAGAAACTCAACTTATGAACTGGGTTGGAATTTTTACTTTGCTAAATGAATCAGCCCTGTAGGCCTTCAATCATTCAGTTTATGGCGAGCCCATTATGTCTCTCTTAAAAGGGTGGTAGTGGTAAAGCATGATGGTAAACCAATATTTAGAGCGTGTTCTAAACATTTTATGTCACAGCAATATTTAAGTCCCACACAATGGGGTGAAGCCAACAAGGCTCACAGGAGGCCTGCTGATGGTCAAGGCTCACAGGAAGTTACGTTTCAAGGTCCCTTTTGCAGGCAACCCCATCAGAAGGGTAAAGGCACGGGCTGCAATTTACCCCAGGCCCCACTCCTTGAAGATGCCCTGCACAGTGCTCTTTGGGTGACAGTGTTTCACGCCGCAGGTCTTTGTATATATAGCCCTTGCTTTGAAACAGGCCATGCCTATGCTGACAAGCTGCGCCCACTTATGATTTAGTAATGGGGGGTGGGCTGTGTAGGCTTGAATACCACATGCCGTGTGCCCAACACGCAAGGATCTTCTGCTTTGGAGGAGGTGCCTGTCAGGGTCCCTAATTCTGAGAAGGTCCCATAATTCTCTGCAGTCCCACGTGTTTTGCATCCTGTTTGGAAGAGCAGCGCCATGGAGGCTAAGGAGACCATTTCTTAGCTCAGTTTGGACCGCCTACTTTGCAGCAAGTGTCATTGGCTGCCACTTCATTAATAGAGGACATACACACTTTTACATTTTTAAAAAGTGTAATCTGGTTTGGTTCGCTTTAGCACATTAGATTATAGTACTGGATGGGCTTTTATTAGAATTAGTGAAATACAACCCTTCTGCTGTTAAGATTTTATTTTTTTTGTTTAAATCTGTTTTTATTAATTTGTTGTATCTCTTCATGAAAGACAAATTACATTTTATATTACTGACCATATACCAAACCATCTAACAGTCGAATAGATTATGGCAATTGAATCAAACATTACATATAAGCTGTATAAATGACATAATGGGTTCAAGAACCAGTTGAGGCTCCGCATTTAGTCCGTTCCAGTTGGAGCAAAAGGTCATCGATCAGTAGTGGTTTGGCTCCGCTAGTGTGGTGTACAGAGACTCTGAAGGACAATCCGCATAATCGATTAAACAGATGTTATAGGTAAAACAAACAGAACTCAAAACTAGTAAAAACAGCAGCATAAAACAACATCCACTTGAGCCCCCCCACCCTGACCCCCTCCCCCCCCTCCCTCTTCTACCTCATCACTATGGCAATCTCTACCCATTGGCTACGGCTATGTCCATGTTCAAGGTCAGTTGGTGTATGTGTGCACTTATTGTATGCCAGGAGTCTACAGACAGGCTACCCGTCACTCCCTACGAGGGCACCTCCCTCGTTCTCTGTTGGTCCCTCAAGGCTATCCCCTTCCGTTTGCTTTAGGGCCTGAAGCAGTCCCTCCCATTGCGCCGCTATAGATGTTTGTCGCAGCCCCACCGTTTCCTCCCGTAGAATGGCAATTCCCTCTGCTTTGGCCCATGCTAAGAGCGAGTATCTCCATGCCCGTATGTGCGGCGGGTCCTGCGCCTTCCATCTCTTAGTTATAAGTCGCTTAGCCACCACTATACCCAAGTCAAGGAATCGGGACGAGACTTTAGTGGCCGGGGTTCTGTGAAAGTGATGCAATAAATAAGTGGGCCATTCAAAGGGTATGTTACGGCCTGTGCACGTGTGCAGTAGTTCACTTACTGCTCGCCAATATGTCTGCAGTTTGTGGCAGCCCCATAACATGTGTACCAGTCCAGCCCCTGGTTCGGTGCAGCGAGGACACACCGCGTCCGTGCGATGAAAATACCTATTGATCGTCTCGGGTGTAAGATATGCTCTGTGGATTATGAACAACTGTATTTGCCTGAACCTCATGTTTCTAGGTATACGTGTTGGGCTCCCTATTATCCTACCCCATTCCTTGTCCCCAAGTGGTCGCTCTAGGTCTGCTTCCCACTTGTGGCGCAGTGGATCCAGACTTATTGCTGCATGTGTACGGAGTGACGCCGCAAACCAGCGGATTAGGTGTCTGCCCCGCCCCATGACATGGAGATACTGTACTGTGAGATGTTGGCTCGGTTCCGTGGTCATGTCACCCCAACGGGAGGTTAGTGTCGCAGTCAATGAGCGGTGTCTCAGGAACTGCCCCGGTGACAGTCCCGTTTCCTCAACCAAGGATTCAAATGGTATGAGCATACCATCTCGGTATAAATCTCCCAAGATCTGAATATCGGCCTCGTGCCATTCTGTAAGTGCAAGGGATGTAAGCATCCCAGACCCGCTGGGGGAGCCCTCTAGTGGTATGGCCGGTGCATATGGGACAAGTTTTCTGGTGAGGTATAAGCAGCGGCGGTAGCATTTGTACGCCACCGCCAGGAGGAGTGGTGTTGGGGTCGCAACTCTGGTGGCTGGGTGAAAAAGTTTGATGATATGGGCCAGAGATCTAGGAGGCAGTGTGGTCGCCGTGTCCTCCCGACCCCTGTCCGCGAGCGATCCACTGTAGTTGTGCCGCCAAATAGTAGTGTTCGAAACATGGCGCTGCCAGGCCTCCCTGATCAGTAGGCAAGTACAGTTTCGCCAATGCCATCCTGTGTCGTGCGTTGCCCCATAGGAAGTCCCGAAGCATCTTGGTGAGTGTGGAAAAGAAGGATGCCGGAATATACAATGGCAAGTTGGCAAAGTAGTATAGGAGACGGGGAAGGATCACCATCTTGGATAGCGCAACCCTGCCGGTGACCGTTAGCGGGAGCGTTTTCCAAAATTGCACCTGTGACTTGATGGCTGTCAGGGCCCGTCCCAGATTACCGTCAAAGAGGTCCTTCGGCTGGCGGTATATCTGAATTCCTAAATAGCGGAAGGTGTCAGCCTTCCACTGTACCTTGGTACCTTCTAGTATGTAGTCCGGGTTCTGGGTCTCTCCACTGAATGCATAAAGACAGGACTTGTTCACGTTTACTCGGAGTCCCGATAGGGCAGCGAAATCCCGCAGTGTGTGTGCCAGTTGGGGTGGTATGTTTCTTACATCTCTCACAAAGACCAGCAGGTCGTCTGCATACAACGACACCTGGTGTATTGCATCTCCCAGAGGTATTCCATCTTCCAACGTCGCCCGCAATGTTGCCGCCAGCGGCTCAATTGCTAGCGCAAACAGGAGGGGCGACAACGGGCACCCCTGCCTGGTGCCCCTGCGTATTGGTATGGTGTCTGACATGTACGGCCCCATTCGTACCCGGACTATGGGGTTTTTGTATAATAGGTCAATCATTTGGAGAAAGCCCAGACCCAGGTCGTATCGCATCAGCACTGCTGCTAGGTAGCTCCAGTCTAAGCAATCAAAGGCCTTCTCAAGGTCCAACACCAGGCAACCCGCTCTGGGCCACACCTGCACACTATCCGTCGCCACCCTAAAGAACCTGCGCAAGTTCAGTGATGTGCTGCGTTTGGGTACAAATCCATTTTGGTCGGCGTGAACCAGCTCGGGGACCACCGGTGCCAGGCGCTCCGCCAACACCTTAGCGTATATCTTGTAATCTACGTTTAGGAGTGCCAAGGGTCTGTACGAACCCAGTTCTGCAGAGTCTCTGTCTGGTTTGAGCAGGGACACCAGGTAGGCCTCACACATTGATGGAGGCAACATCCCTTCGTCTAGGGCTGCGTTATAAAGGGCGTGCAGACGCGGCACAAGAGTTTCCCGGTAGGCTTTATAGTATTCGGCCGGGAGACCATCTGGTCCCGGTGTCTTACCCGATGCCATAGACCCAATTGCCTCCCCAATTTCCTCTAGAGTAAGGGGACCATTGAGTGTCTCTTGGTGTGTCTCCGAGGCTGTGGGCAACTGGATAGGTGTTAGAAAACTCTCCAGGTCAGGGCCAGAGCAGCGCCCCCTAGATTGATACAATTTTATGTAGTGATCTGACATTACTTTATGTATCTCACGCTGTGTATATACCAGGGTCCCCTCCGGTGTGCGTATGGCTCCAATGGGTGTATGTGTATGCTCCTGTTTGAGCAACCAGGCCAGGAGACGGCCCGCTCTGTCCGCCTTAGCGTGGGTGCGAGCCGTGTGGGCTGTATAATTGTGACACCTCAATCTCTCCATGAGTACTGTGTGTTGCGTCCTAAGGCCCTCCAGTTGGTCCGAATGTCTACCCCTGCCCTCGCCCTCTCGCTCATATTGGAGCAGCTGTGCTTCTAGGCGTGTGAGTGCCATCATGAGCTGTTTTCGTATGTTCCAGGTGGCACCGAGGCAGTGTCCTCTAACAGCGATTTTGTGGGCATCCCATTACACCAACGCCGTACTTGCCGTTTCCTCGTTGAGCTCGAAGTACTCAAGAACGGCCGCCCCCAGTGATGTGCGAAATTCGGGGTCTTCCAGCGCGGCAGGCTGGAGACGCCAGGTGGGTATGGGGGGACGATCTGCCTCCCATGTTAGTTGGAGTCTCATAGGGTTGTGGTCAGAGTGCGTTCGTCCCAGGTATTCAGACACCTCAACTAGTGGCATAAGGGACTGGGAGCCCACAACCCTATCCAGGCGCACATGTAGGTCGTGTACTGCCGAGTAATAGGAATAGATGCGTTCATTGGGGTGGAGGACCCGACACATGTCTGATAATGCCCAGTGTGAGAGCCAGTCTGTGAGAGCCTGCGCGTTTGACATCGCAGATGTCTTCCGAAGGGGTGGAAAGGATCTGTCCGTGTGTATATCAAGCACTGAATTAAAGTCACCGCCCAGTAACCAGGGAAGCCCAGCATGAGGAGTCAGCACTGTGGACAATTGTGTTAAGAATGAGGGTTGGTCTACGTTCGGGGCGTAAACTGAGCCCAACAGTGTTGGTTGGCCATTAAGTGTCCCTCGCACTAAGGTGTATCTACCCTCAGGGTCTATCATCGTGTCCTCGCAAATGAACGAAGTGCCTGCTCTCACCCAGATTAGGGTGCCTCTCGCATGCGCGGAGTATACCGTGCCATACACCTGTCCCCTCCAACGCCTACGCAGTTTGTCTAGTTCTGGCTGTGTCATGTGTGTTTCCTGCAGTAGAGCAATCCCCACTGAGTGTCTTTGAAGGTATGCAAATATGGAATAGCGCCGCTTGGGTGTGTGCATACCTCGTATGTTCCATGTAAGTATGTTAGCCCGTGCCATTTCTGGGGATTTTGATCAACGAGGGCGGCTGGGGCGGAGCGCGCCACAGGGGGTAGGGACCAGGGACAGGGACAAGTGCGTCTCTCTGCTGCAACAAAAACAATGAATGAACCTTTAACATCACAACATTTAGGGCGGACATTTCGCAACGTCCGTCCAAACCTCTGTAGCAAGTGGGTGATACGAACTAGGTCAGTGTGGTACCTATTGGGGTGTACGTACTAGTATCGATTTACTATAATCGCTCCTCCCCATTTCCTATGCATGTAGTATGCCATCCAATTAATCATCCGTATAAATGAATGAGACCAGCAGCATGTAGCCCTGAACGGTAAGACAGGTGTTTGCATTTCCCCGACAGTGTATTTAGGTGGCCAGGTATGGGCCCAGTGGCACTGTATCGACTCTGCGGGAGGTGTGTGTGGTGTGTTACCTCATCATCCTACCCCGTTATACAGTGGTGTGCAGGACCACAATCATTAATCATGAGTGTTCTACTTGCGTGAGTCTTTTGTGCCAGAGTCTATCGCACCAGTCCTGGTTCAAATAATGCCATCGGCAGTTTGCGGGGTTATCTCCGGTAGTCCGAGTTCTTCAGATATCGCAGTCGACGGCGACGAGGAGCCACTGATCACCAGTGCACCGCGTGAGTAAGGGTCCGGTCGTTCTTTGGGATTTGGGGAGCCCAGGGTCATGACCGCCTCCAGGGCGCTCTGTCTCTCCCGGCGCATGTTCTCCGGATTTGGGACTGCAGTTCCCCCTGTTGCGCCTTTCTCTGTCCCTCGTCGTCTGCGCCGCCTTGTCCTCCGACCTGTTAGGTTGTTTCCATCCGGATTCGAAGGCCTCACACCCGTCCACAGCCCTGACTCTTCCAGCCAGTCCCATGCCTCCGTAGGAGAATCAAAGAAGCGGGTTCCTTCCTTCGTGACCACTCGTAATCTGGCCGGGAACAGCAACGAGTAGGGCAGTTCGAGTATTCTGAGCTGGCGTTTCACTGCTACATAGTTACTCCTGCGGCATTGCACAAGGGCGGTGTAATCCGGGAAGAGCATGACTGGGCCTCCATTTACTGTGAGACTCTCCATTTTTCGTGTTTCACGGAGCACCGCGTCTCTGTCCCTGTAGTTGAGAACCTTGAAGATAAGCGGGCGTGGCCTGGCTCCTGGCTGGGGTCTCTGGGCCGGCACGCGGTGGGCTCTTTCTATTACAAATTGTGGGGACAATGTTCCCTGGGGCAGAAGATCACGCAGCCAGTGTTCCACGTAGTGTTCCGGGTTCCTTCCTTCCTCGCCCTCTTGCAATCCCACCACGCGTATATTATTGCGGCGTGAGCGCCCTTCCGCTTACTCCGCTCTGTCTTCGAGAATGTGAACGTGGTCGATCAGGTCCTGGAGTGCAGCTGTGTGACTTTGCGTGACAGGTTGTAGGTCCTTCAGTGTTTGGCCTTGTGCGTTCACTTTGTCGGCCAACTTGCGATGGTCCGCATGGAGGAGCGTGAAGTCCGAGGTAACCCCATCTATCCGGGCTTCCAGGGAGGTCCTGGTATGTTCCAACGCAGCGCCAATTCTCTCTACCGCTGCAAGTACTGAGTCCATCTTGGCTGCCAGGGCCGCGGTCGTCGGCTCCATTTCTGCACTAGTACCCACGCCTATGGGATCCAGGCCTCCCGCGCGGAGGGGTCCCTGTTGTAGTTTAGCTCGCATCCGGCCCATCACGAGTTGCTGTGCCGTGGGCATACGGGGCTCGTCCGTGAAAGAGCCGCTCCCTGATAATGATGCCACCTAAGGGGAATCTCGCACCCATGCGGGCCACTCAGGAAACCCGCAGCAGTCTCCCCAGACGACGTCGTCCGTGGATAAGGCTGGACGTATCGGCACCGTGAGGGTCAGTTGTTACCTCTGTCTCAGTAGCTTGCCAGTGGGGTAGAGCATCTGGGTCTCTGGTTATGGTTGGGTGTCGGGCCGCGTCGGCGTAAATGTAGTGTGATGCAGGCTCGTAGAGTCACTCGGTCATGAGGCGGAACAGCTGGTATTAATGCCTCCAGGGGCTGTCATCCTTGCCAGCCCTGCCTCTTCACAGGATCACTCGCGGCAGGGCGCCGGATCTGCAGCCGCCATCCCCAGACAGTGTCACCTCCGCCACTCTCTGCAGCCCACTGAATCGGCCACCGCTGACAACACCAGACCTAGGATCCAGAGAGCGGTCTCTGCTTCCTTCGACCCACACCGGCACCGGTTCAGCACCTCCCAGGTTTCTCACCTCTGGGGCTGCATATCAGCCAGTATTTCCTCGGCAGGTAGAACCTCTCAAGTGCGCGCTCTGATCTCCCCTTTTATTGTCCACTACCGGGCTGTGGTCGATGGGTCTCCTCAGCATATGGTGATCTCTCGGGTCCGTGCCGCAGCATCCCGGCTTGCAGGGACTCGGTGCCCCGAGCCACCGACACCCCGGCACCACGGCCTCCGCGTCGCAGCTGGGGCCTTAACTCACCAGGATGTGGGCCTCCGGGCCGGTCATCGACGCTGGTCTCTCCCGTCTGCGTAGGTTTCGGCCTATCCAGTCTGCGCCTATCCAGGGCCTGGCCAGCACGCTCTCCGCACCTCACCCCGGTCGTTCTGCATCACCGGTTGGGTGACCTCAAAGGCCTGCGCCGCCCGGTATTCCGACGCCACTGTCCCTCACAGTTGCCGCCCCCGGGGGCAGAGCGGTGCGAGCCTGTGCGTCGCCGCCTGGAGCGATATCAGTGGTGGTGGCTGGTCTCCTGTAGTGACAGCGTGAAGGGACGTCTCTCACCTCCACTCGCCGTCGGCTCCGGGGTCAGTGGGCCTCCGATGTTCTCCTCTCGGCAACCGTAGTCCCAGGCAGCGGGGGGGGAGGGGGGCCTCCCGGTGGTACACCTCCGAGTTCCCGGTCGGCGCCGATATGTCTGCTGTTTGGTTCTGGATGCGCTCCAGAGGCTAGCTCTCTGCCTCCGGGGCCGTCGCCTGATCGCGGGCGGCCATTTTACAACATAAAATGTCTGTGCACAGCTCCACAGCAAACCCGCTACCGTCACTCCTCGCCACCGTCGCCGCAGTCTCGGCGGTCAAAAGGACTCAACTCCGGGCTCATCGGATGCAGCAGGGCTTTAGCTGCCCGGTCCTACTGCCACGGAGCGTGGATGGCGCACTTACAGGATAAATGCGGCGGATCTGTGGGGGATAGTAGCGCGAGCGCTAAGGTTTCACGTCCTCCATGTTGGCTGGCTAGCCACGCCCCCCCTGCTGTTAAGATTTTATTAATGATAATAGCAAGTCAGTTTTCTTCTGTCTCCTATATTCTTATGGCTAAAGCAACATTATGATCTGTTAAACCCTATAAAAGAGAGTTTTATGAAGTGTACATCCTGAACTGAATTATTTCAAAGTGTTCTCAAATGGGATGATCATTGAAAAGGAGAGTCAGTGAAGAAAAGAAAGTGCCAGTGGTCACACCGTTTGGGCAAGCTAGGAAGCCAGGATTGAAACAAGATTACCTGATGCGCATTGTGCAATTCAGCCACTGGGTGGGGGAAACATCCTTAACAACGAAGTTTTAATTACGACTTACCTGAACAACGAAGCCCAAACAACGACAATCCTTAACGACTTTCCTAAACCACGACTTTTCTAAACCACGAACGATCTAAGACTGCCAAGGCCTGACACGAAAGGCTTCTACATTTGTAATTAAGCAATTTACAAATATGTGTCTGCCTGAAACGTTTGAGGTTGCGAGGACTCACACCATTTAGTTATGCCCCTCCTATGAGTGCTAAAAGAGAAGCTTCAGTTGTGACTCCTGTTTCTAAGTAATGACAAAATGATAACGTTATGTGGTTCTGGTGTGTGACTGCCTACATGCATGGAGACACACCCTCCACTACCACATGACACTTCTTTTATCAGTTAACTGAGGCTTCAAAGTCCGTAGTGCTGCAATACCATCCGCACCCACCCGCCACGTAATGCACGCGCACGACAGGGCAGTTGTGCATTTCAGTCGTGGGCAAGAAGAGCTAAAGCTATTTAAGTTGCTCTTCCTCTTCCCCGTTCCCAAGCCTCCTTGCTGCAGAGAAACACTCTGCATGGTATGTCACTCCCCGCCGCCCCCCCCCCCCCCCTGACCTGACACGCTCATCGACCCCTGGGCCCTGGTATGATTCACTCGGCACTGCAGCCACCAGGCAGGCTCTGAGGAGCGCGGGGATGCAGCCAGCTTTCATCCTGCCAGCTTGGTAGCAACGAGGGTGCACAGCGTTACTGGGAATGCTCTGGCATCAGCCAATAAGGCAGATGGGGGATGTGGGGGGGTCTCCCCCCACAAGTACATTGTTTAAATTCATGTATTATTAGATTTCTTTTTTTTTAAATGTCAAACATGCGGATTTAAAAGAAAAAAGTGGTGTAAATGTGTAATGAGCAATTTTTTTTTTCTTCGTGGTTTAGGAACTCGTTCTAAGAAAAGTAGTGGTTTGGGATTGTTCGTTGTTCAGCCATCGTGGTTAAGGAATTCGTGGTTTAGGCAGTAGTTGTTTAATCATACATCCACTGGGTGGATATTGCATTATTTTCCCCTTCCGCCCTGATGAGAATTTAATTAGCAACCCGAGAGAGAAATCATTTGTCTTGTGCTTCCTATATGAGGTCTTTTTTGTTGATATAGATGGAGCAATATTATGGTCTGCCAAACCACATACGAGTGAAGTTTTTGTACAGTATGCATCCTTAACGGAATTATATCAAGGTGCTCTCAAAAGTGATGACCATGGAAAAGGGGGTACAGTTAAGAAAAGTAATTCCACAAGGGCACACAGTTTGTTTACAGGGGAAAGCCGGGATTGAAACTATGGACAATTATGACACATAGAAAGAGGAAAATGCCTGCAACGCAGGCCCCCTTGCAACATGACGCAAGGATGCCTGCACTGGCGCATGGCAGCCATTTGTGCACCAGCCCAGGGGAAAGCACACGGATGCATCGTATTGTTGTCAATACGACGCACCCCTGTGCTTTCAAAATGACGCAGCTGGGTGAGGCAAAATGGCTTGCGGCGGCGCAGCACTGCACCATTTTGTAGTGAATGAGGCCCTATGTTCTTTGGGTCAGGACCCCGCAACTAGTTTTTGCCAAAGGCCCCAAAAAGACTTCTAACCTGCTTCCTCTCAGGAGAAAATAAAACCAGATAGTGATAAAATACGAGGCAAGCATTGAAGGAATACAAGATCACCTTTCGATCACAGGGCACCCTGCTTCCCATGCCGTCAGGATAGTCAAATAATTGAAATGCTACTGATTCTGTGTTAGAATAAGGACAGGACGCACCACACAAGAAGCTCAGTCCTGTGGAAAAGGAGACAATTTTAAAAGTTAAAGAAGAGGGAGCAAGTGAGTAGATCTCAGACACCATAGTTAAACCAGGATCATCCACATGTCTCCCCTAGCAAAGCATTGTTATGGTGCTGGAGTGAGGTGGAGAAACAACAACAGATAAACAGGGTCACCTCTCCAGGTGCATCGGGGTCTTGTGACAGCGCGTGACCTGAATGCATAGCACACCAAGGGGACTATATGGAATACAACTTCCCAAATTCCTCAGGAGATAGTTGAGAGATTATTGACTTTGAACCATGGCACCCAGTTTGCACTGGGTTTTAAATCAAAGGAACAAAGTGAGATTTGACACCATGCACTCTTCAGTGACTATCTCAAGGACAGATACAAGTCTGGACCAGGAGTTCCCTAATGTAACCCAAGGATATAGAGAAAACACAGCAGATCATTGCTGGGCTGAAAACACAATTGAAGAAAGATAAGGATAGAATTAGAAAGGTTCTAGGGTAACCCTTTCACACCCCGCTGGTCAGAAAGAGAAAGAGGGCAGAGACTGTATGATAAAGGGCACAAACGACATCTGGCGATAAAGGGTTGTGTGGCACTGCACGGTGCAAGGAGGGCTGCTTTTACATTTCAGATGTTGTATTACAATGAAATCATGACCATAGGGGGCACATGAGATTGTGACATTTTTTCAGCCGAGTAAAAGCTTTTAATCAGGGATGAGACAGAAGTATTGAAGTACTCCTCTTTAATCCTTTCATTAAAGTTGCCTAAGAGTTAGCACCCGATTCTCGGTTTTGTGTGTGGACCGGAAGATTACTTTTAGGCACTAGCATTTCACTGGTTGTAAGAACCTATATATAAATAAGAAGGCAAGATTCGGTTCTTAAATAAAGAAATATTTAATAATGTATTTTTAACCTAGGTGCTAGGAGCCTTTCAGCAAAAGAAGGCGTCTATGAGAAGTATTAAGTTGAAAAAGTGCCCTGAAGAAGAGATTAGCATCGCAAAACACGTGCTGAACAGATTTCGATTGCACTTTAATGAATAGCTTAAATAGGAGAAATTAAAATATCAATTCTGCCTCTCGCCTTTCTCTTTGGATTCTGTTTTCTGATGGAGACTTTTAACCACAGATTCCTCACCTTAGAATAGTTACCAGGTGTCAGACTGGATTAAAAAAACTTTGAAGCAGTACCCCTGTGTGCTGGAATGTGGCACCTGCGGCTCCACATCATTGTCATCAATGCCGGATATGACATGTGCAGGCCTATATGGGCTCCACCCAGGCATTACATCAGTTCCTTTCTTTCGCAGCTACCATTGAGCTATTTGAAACAATTTTTCCTCCACTTTTCAAGGTCTTTTTGACAAGTGTTTCTCACCAGTGTGCAAGGGACATGTTCCAAATACATCCTCAAGGTTCAAGCCCTGTGGGGAATGTCACAGACAGATGTCTGTCTCTGATCCCCATTTGGTCTGCCTGTGGTGTCTGGGTTCGTCCCCTGACCTGCAATGACTGCTGTTGAATGCACCCAAAGAATATCCGGGAAATTAGGCAAAGTTGTTAGTTGCCTGGGATAAGTAAGGGACACGTCGTTTGAAGTCGCGGGGTTGGAGCCGTTCCCATTACCGTTCCTACAAGCAGTCTCGAGAGAAGTCGTCATCAAGGTCATGTCATTGTCGAAGTCGTACTCCTCCAGTAAGTCCAATAAAAAGAAGAAAAAGTGATCTAAATGCTGCTCCAAGTCCCCTAGGAGGCCATGGAGTCATCGTGCTTCCTGGACCTGCTCCCAAAGCTGCCCTCTGGCGCCGGTCCTGGCCTCTGCTCCAAGCCAGCCCATTTTTCCCTGGCCCAAGGCAACTCCTGCTCAACTCCATGAGTTTCAGGAGGCTACATTGTCCTTGTTTGCACAACTGACACCCTCAGGAGCATCTTTGGGCCCTGTGGAGCCAGGAGCCCTCCCAACTGGGACTCTGCTGACGGCACCTGCTTTGGTGCCATTTGGGCCCTTTGGATACGCTCCCAGATCCATTCCGAACACAGCACCAATGCCACTGCTGGTGCAATCCCCCACGCTGAGACGCGACTATCTGATGCCGATGCTGGCATCACTGATGCTGATAGACCAACGGATGACTTTGTTCGATGCCAAACTTGCCCTGTACCAACCTCCTCCGGCATCGATCTCAATGTTGCTTCTTCCGCCTCCTGATTCTGACACGGTTTCCTTGCTCTCAAACAAGTAACACTTCATTCATTACATTTTGGGCACAGCTTCCAGTGATGGCACCTATGATGATGCCATTGACCAGTCCTGTCAGGGAGACAACTGATATGATGTGCTCCAAGAAGCCAGTGGGCTAAAAACGGCCCAGGATAGTGTGTTGTTCATCCCACCTGGACTGACAACAGAGGGGGCCCCGTAAATTGGCAGATTGCCAGAAACCACCATCTTACTCCAGTGGACCCAACCTTCCTCTCACAGCACCCCTCCCTTTAGTAGTGCAGGCTTCAGCTAGCAGGATGCATCCTAACTTTCTTACCTCCGCTCCACTGAGCAGGGAGCCAAAATGCATTGACAACTTTGAGCATAGCGATTTCTCCTCCACAAGTCTTGCCTTGCGTTCCAATAATACCTCTTGCCTGCTCGGTCATTATAACCACACCTTATGGGATTCATTGAGTTAGGTTTTTCTCCTCGTTTCTGAGGAGGCTCGCGCCATTATTTCCCAGGCCTGCGAGACGGCCGGGACACAGCCACATTTTCCATATGCTATGAATCATCCATCGTATATAGATCATAGCCTATGATCTATATGCGATGGATTCTTCAGGCTGCCCCATTGCAACCAGTGTTGCCGTCCGACGACATGCCTGTATGCGCTCTACTGGCTTTTTTGGGGATGTCCAATCCACCCTCATGGATATGCACTGGGTCCCGCCTTTTCGGGGACAAGGCTGTCTCAGTACTATAGTGATTTAAGGACACAGCGGCTATAACCCGCGCCCTTGGTCTGTCTTCTCATCCACACCCTCTGGCTCCCCAGTGTCGCCCTTTGTCCCCAGTCTCTTCATGGCCCTTCGTGGCCAAGGCAGAGGACTTCCTAGGTCATGGGGAAAGCCGGACCAGCGAACTGCATAGTCTACTGCCCCTCTGGCTAATGCATCTTCCAAGCATCTTTGATGTGCTCTTTCCAGTACATGGCAACCTTGTTGGAGGCCAGGGTGTCAGGCCATCAGCTCGGACAAGCAGGTGTTCCCGATTGTTTGGCCGAGCCGGTGTTACAGATCGTTTGGTGAGGCTATGCCGTCCCATTTCTGGAGTCCCCACTGTCCATGCCACTGTCACAAAAACGGCTGATGGAGGACCATCTCTCCTTGTTCCAACAGGATGCGCATGCAGATCCTTTTGGCTAAAGGGGCCATAGAGAGGGTGCTGATGCCAAAACTAGGTCCTGGTTGCTATTCATGCTACTTCTCGGTGCTGAAAAATGACAGAGGCCTTCATCCTTTCTGGGACCTGCACCCTTCTCATTGCCTTCCAGAAGATGGACAAATTCAAGCTGCGCATTCCGACTCAGGTCTTTACCCTCGACCCTGGAGACTAGATGGTAGCATTGGACCTGCAGGTCGCTTATTTGCACATCCCCATCCTGCAGGACTGTTCTCTGATAGCGTCAGAGTGCAGTTCTGAATTCAATTCAACTCACACGAGGGAGCTCTTGATGATTCATTCCTCATCCTGTGAACAAAGTATCTTTTTCCAGTATTAACTGTTCCTTGATAGCGACTGGGGGCAGTTCTAAATTCGGTTCAACTCACTAGGGAGCGTTTTAGATTCATTCCTCATCCTGTGACTGTAGTATCTTCTTTCAGTATTATTGTGGCATTTGAGTGGACATTTGTCCAGTCAAATGCCATTTGTTGTCCACAGTTATTCCCATACATTGTGTTCACACATGACTTCTTTAGGTCAGGTTGCTACTCTTTTGTACTAAGAAAGACCCGTCTAAATGACCTTCAGGGGTCGAAACGTCGACTATTGAGTCTTAATCACAACTGCATTTGATACTGGATGCTTTAAATTCCTTAATATGCTTTCTCATATGAATTCTACATGACATAGTTTCCTGATGGTTAAGACTATCATTTATCATATGCACTGTAATGTTTTGATGTTTGTCTTGTTTTTTCACTTTATCTCACATGCACTGTTCCATCACTTGTAGCTCCTTCTTGCTGTTGTCTGAATTGATGTTTGTATAATCTATATTTATGTGACATATAAATGATTTATTTAATAATTTGACTGTTTCTTTGATGCATGAATTTTGCTTGTAGGGCAAGCTAAGAGCATAGCCATTGAAGTCATCAAAACTTTTCTTTCGAATTAGTCCTTTTGGAACAATTGTTTATTTATGGCCTTTATTACCTCAGTTCCATTGGAAAATCGGGTGCCCCTTTTCTTCCTTTTGGCGTTTCCTTAATGTGCTTCAACATTTGTTTCTTCCCTGTCCTTTTGTCATGCCCTAGGGGGACTTGAATTTTGTTTCAACCTTCCTCATGTGTTCTCCCTTTGAAACTATGCTTGGCTGCTCACTCAGTTTGCACGCCTTTAAGACTGTATTCTTGTTGGCTATAACATCGGCTCAGAGGGTGAGTGAGCTTCTGGCTCTATCCGTTGCCGCTCCTTACACTACCTTCTATCCAGACAAAGCTGGTTCTCCGAACTTGGTGTCCTTCTTGCCAAAAGCGGTTATGCTCTTTCACGTTGGTCAATCCATCACCCTGCCAATGTTCTATGTTCCACCTCACCCCTAATAAGGAGGCAGAGCGTTTCCATCATGTGGACCCAAAGAGGGCGTTGAGCTTTTATATTGATCGTACTAGACAACACTGGGTGGACAATTAGCTTCTTATAAGGCTTATGGGGGCAAAGAAGGGCAGAGCAGTGCAGAGGCAGACCATTTCCCACTGGATCGTGCTCTGCATCTAGATCTACTACGCTTTCGCTAAAAAGCAGCATCCCAAGGGCTTGTGGGCTCATTTGGACTGAGTCAAGACTGCTACTACTGCATTGGCACATGCAGTCCCTGCCCTGGACATTTGGCAGGATACAACATGGGCATCCCAATGTACATTCATGAAGCACTACTGTCTGGACAGCCAGGTCCTGTGCGCTGGGCATTTTGCCCATTTGGTCCTGCCGGACATTTTGGTTTGAGCCAGTTCACAGACCCACCTCCTGGGAGGTACTGCTCTGGTACCTATTCTAAGGAGAGGAATCTGCAGTTAGAAGTCTCTATCAGAAGAACAAGGTACTTACCTTTGGTAATGACTTTTCTGGTAGAGACACTATCTAACCGCATATTCCTCATGACCCTCCCATCCTCTCCATTCTGTGAACTGGACTCTTCCACCTGAAATGATCCTAATCTAGGAATCGGCACACTGGTCGTGACCAACTTGATTTTGGCTCAGCCTCTGCAGGTGTGGAAGAGTCACGAAAGCAACTGATGTCAGTGTGCCTGTGTGGTTCCTATATGTCATATACTAGGAATACACCACAATAACTTATCAGCATTTGTTAATAACATAAGCTATGGGCATATATAGCTAGTTTTCCCCCTTTAGCCAACACTGTTTGTCCTTTTTCTGGAAAAACGAGGCACAACATGAGATAGAAATAGCGGGCTACGTCATCATACGTGAGCAATACATGTCACATGCAGTACATCATCCAGAAGACACCGCGGGTAGAGAACTAGCACTCTCCCGCTGCAGCCGACAGGATGCATAGGTAGGTGGAACTGCAGGTCCTGACCTTTGAAGAAGTCATCTCTATGATATATTGCCATATACGACCATCCACGGCTTTCTGTTTTCGGATAAATTGACTCAACTGATCATTTCACATATTTGCTTTTGCAGTATGTGAGTACATGGCGGACCCCTCCCTGCCTTCCTATGGGGCCTGACTTTACAAAACTGAAAGTACATGTTGAAAAAACTAAAAGAATATGGGTGCTTGTGAACTGCATCTCTTTGCTGGCATGTTGAAAATTCATGAAAGAGAACTGTGCTCCTGGATATTGCTAGTATCATTATAACCACACCGATTCATAGTGCTACGAGGGCTGGCACTTTATGCTGATTCACTGACTGTACATCGTATGCCAGTATGAACTGCTGGAGTACACATTAGCTCGTTCTTGACAGTATTTGAATGTGAGAGGATGGTTTCTTCTGCATGATAGAGAAAACTGATTACAGTGTTCACAAGGCACATCACTGGTAACAGGGAACAATGACCTTGATGACTAATAATATGAATGTTTCTGTTCTGTTACCCACCGAAGTAAGTTCCTCAGATGAGTTCGTAAGAAGTGTGGCATGCGAGTATGAATGTATGCTGTGAATGAATTGGCACAGAGTATGGTGCACTGGACTAACATTCCAAGTAGGATTGTAAGTAAGGACCTGATTAATTGGTCCTGAAGAAAGCCAATTGACCATTCCAGGTAAACTAAGGCTCAAAAATGTAGATCCTTGATGCAGGAGCACATAGTATCCTCCAAGAGTATTGACCTTTGCTTTTAACCTCCCAGGGAAGACAAACTTGAAGAAATTAAGCAGAGAGTTAGGAGGTCGCCCCGATGCAGTTTTAATCATAGATCCTACAAAACAAAAAAAAAAGATTTCCTTTGAATTTCAAGACTGAGTCCACCCAGATACCTCTGTGCATCTAGGCATGGACTTGATGAAGAAGCATGCCACTAGGGAAACCATTGTGGGTGAGAGTCCTTATAAAAATCCTAAGGATTGCATGGGAAGTACATGATAATAACTGTCCCACAATAGAGTGCGTTCACTCCCCTTTGATGTATTGGTGGCACCTCTACAGGCATTGCTTTCCGGCATTCAGGGGTACTGCTTCAAAGTTTTTCAGATCCAGTCTGACGCCTGTTGAATATTCTATGAGGACAAATCTGCAGTTAGAAAGAGTCTCTACCAGAAAAGGCGTTACCAAAGGTAAGTCATTTGTTCAGTATTGTGTATCAATGAAGGCAAACTGGTATGGGTGGAAGGAGCATTATGCAGGTCTAAAATTTGTATTTGCTCCTTGGAAGGAGAAGTGTTGAAGTAGCATGGTGTTGATGAACTAGAAGCAATGGAAGTGAACAAGGTTTAATTGGAGGCAGACACAGTGGGCAAGGTCTAGTCTGAAAATGATCTTATTTAATTTGGTGTCATTTTTATTGGAAGACAGCACCATTTAAAATGATGTCCTGGACTTGTGTTATTGAGTACTATAATGAGAGTAAGGTGAAGAAAACCTCATTGTCATGTGAAACTGTACTCATATTGAATACAAGAGGGGGTCCGCCTCGGACTTGCAGACCAAGATTTGCAGATGGAATAATGCACCACAAAAGTTACTTAGAGTGAAGCTGCCGAAAGTAACAAGCCTTTTTTGCAATGCAATCGGTCTCGCATTTGTGAATGTTAGAGCTGTTGGCAATGTAAATGACAATGTTTTTTACTTTTTTTCCTGTTTGCAGTGGAGTGATCATATTTGCATAGCGCTATTAACATACGTATGACCGTGAGGCGCTGGAGAACCAGAAAATGGGAAATAGGTTTCGAGGGAGGGGAGTTGGAAAATAATTGACACAAATGGCAAAAGGTATTAAAACCTGTCAGCGAGCGCACGCACCACCGTTTTCTACTCTGTTGGCTGCTGCTTGTCATCATCAAAGGGAGTGTGACATAAATCCACAGCAGGTCTTATTTCAACCGGCCTGCTTAGCGAACTACCAAGCCCAGGGTGCACAGCGCTGCACACAGCCGCTGCCTGATTGACGAGGGGGAGGCGCCAGGACCATCGTGAGCATAAAGCTCTTCTCATCCTCCTGCGGCGCGGGACGCGCTGTCAGCGGGCGCACGCACCACCGTTTTCTACTCTGTTGGCTGCTGCTTGTCATCATCAAAGGGAGTGTGACATAAATCCACAGCAGGTCTTATTTCACCCGGCCTGCTTAGCGAACTACCAAGCCCAGGGTGCACAGCGCTGCACACAGCCGCTGCCTGATTGACGAGGGGGAGGCGCCAGGACCATCGTGAGCATAAAGCTCTTCTCATCCTCCTGCGGCGCGGGACGCGCTGTCAGCGGGCGCACGCACCACCGTTTTCTACTCTGTTGGCTGCTGCTTGTCATCATCAAAGGGAGTGTGACATAAATCCACAGCAGGTCTTATTTCACCCGGCCTGCTTAGCGAACTACCAAGCCCAGGGTGCACAGCGCTGCACACAGCCGCTGCCTGATTGACGAGGGGAGGCGCCAGGACCATCGTGAGCATAAAGCTCTTCTCATCCTCCTGCGGCGCGGGACGCGCTGTCAGCGGGCGCACGCACCACCGTTTTCTACTCTGTTGGCTGCTGCTTGTCATCATCAAAGGGAGTGTGACATAAATCCACAGCAGGTCTTATTTCACCCGGCCTGCTTAGCGAACTACCAAGCCCAGGGTGCACAGCGCTGCACACAGCCGCTGCCTGATTGACGAGGGGGAGGCGCCAGGACCATCGTGAGCATAAAGCTCTTCTCATCCTCCTGCGGCGCGGGACGCGCGCGGGCGAAGCCCGGGCCAAGGGCGGGCTCGTCCTGCGCCCGTCATCGACAGGAAGAGACAGGGCAAGGCCACCCCCTTTTCGTTCTTTTGTCTGGCTGAACTGCGTATTACGAACCACCTCAAAAGGTACTATGTGATATGGCCTCTTAGGCCCATTGACCTATTGCCGAACTTATTGAATCATCTTAAGTCTGTTTAAGGACATGTTTTAGAGTTTTGCCCAATTTTATTGTAGATTCTGCTTTTATTCGGGGTTATACAATGGGCAAAAGAAAAATAATGGAGGGAGCAGGGCCGCTTGTAACTGTAGGACCAGGGAAAGGGAAAAAAGCAAAAAAATTGCATAGACACGCTGCTAACACCAGCGTAATGGATAGGATTGATGTCCTCGTCCATGAGTGTGAGGACATCTTGGGAACAGAATCAGCTGTGACTAATCCTATCCTGCAAACAACAACTCCCAAACCTAGTACATCGCGATCGCCCACTATCCCCTCAATGTTTTACAAGAAGAGTAAGGAGGAAGTCATGAAGCCTGGCTCTGAGACTAGACACGATCTGTGTGAGGCACAGACAGTAGGCTGTATTAGCACGGAACCACTCCCCAATATTTCAAATACCATACCTGAATTTAACCAATCTGGTGTTCCTATTTTATGCACAAATAGGTTCTCTGTTCTGGCTGAAATTGCCGATACTCCGTTTTCACAGTCTACTCCCTCTTTACTACCAAATCAACTAGAGAGTACTGAGGAGACGATACCATCAATGCTAGACCTCTACCAGCTTGTCGCCTCTCTTAGGCAGGAAATTGGGGCCATGAGAATGAAGATAGATGATCTAGCAAATACAGTTAAAACACTAGTCTCCAATAATACCTCAAGTAACCAGAAGGCGCCTTCGCCTACAGAGAGTCAACAGTCCCTACAGGTTATGAGATTTCACGCATCCTCTCAGAATGGAGAAGAACGAGCGGGGGGTGGACCACCTGTTCCTTTTGTACCAACACACAATGATGTCCTCTCAATATCCACCTCAAGAAGCCTAAAGGCCAGAAAACAGCACTCCCGAGTTATAGTTCCCCTGCATAATCCTGAACATCACACCACTTCTGTAAGAACGCCATTTATAATGTGCCCTACGCTCGTTAGTATACCAAAAAGACTTGTTTGCCGCAACCAATGGATACTGTAGGATATAAAGTTTGTATGGTTAATGTTCCTAAGCTACATAACGGGGCTAGCCATGAAAGTGAGGATTCATTGATCAACAAATCAATCCATTGGATACGGCAGGTTAGGGGATGTCGCTCACTCATACGGGAGGACATCCTTAGAGCGAGAAGGTGCACAACACATTCAGACTCACGAGACCACATTGAGCTTACTCTGTGTAAAGCAGACTTGGTAGAGAACCTTATTCTACTCGAGTTTCGTACTTCTTCCCCTGACTTCTCAGCAATACAGTTCAGACGATCCCCTCATAGATTAAATGATATACATCAAGTAGGCCCAGGAACAGGCTCTTCCTCATTGGACTGTAACGATTGACTACATAGTGTGACTACCAATATAAACATGATTCAGGCTTCCTCTTTAGCGACTGATAAACTGCCCATTATTGGCCTGAATCATTCTCCCGAACCCTGCACAGCTCTACCCCAAGACCCAGCCCCTTTAAATCAGCTAAAAATCATCTCCTGGAATATTGCTGGCCTTTCTAGTAAACTCTCGTTACCTAATTGGAATGAGCTAATAGAGGGCTATGACATATGTATCTTCCAGGAAACATGGAGCCTGGTTCCAATATATAAATCTGGCTATTGCTGTTATTATATTTCGGCAACCACCGTAGGGAAGGGTCGTCCCTCTGGAGGTTTGATTGTGTGGATTAAAATTGCCTTAAATCTTAGAATAACAAATCACTCAGCATTGTGTCCAGACATTATGAGGCTTACAATTAAAGGACATAGAGGGCGGGAACAAATGGACTTGTTTAATGTCTATTCAAGGGGATTAGCTGGGGGCAAGGCCTCACCTACCATCACTTTGCTCGAACAAGGCTTGACAAGTTGTTCACCTGAGTCCAGGATAATGGTGGCAGGTGACCTAAACACTACCTTCGAGCCTCTTGGCATCGAAGATTTAATTGGGATTGAGGAGGAGGACATGAAATGGGGCATTCCGTCACTAACCTTAACACCGGTGAAAAAATGGTCACAAAGAGCTATTCAACTAAACGCACTTACTATGGAGTACGGTTTAAGAGCAGTGAATGGTAGGACAAAATCTGATACGCAGGGAGCCTTTACCTATAATAAAATATCTTGCCCTTCCCGCATCGACTATATTCTAGTAGATGTTGGCTTTTGGGGACATGTTGTAGACATGGTAGTGGAGAGTACAATAGATAGTGATCATAACCCCTTATGCTTGTTATTAAGGTCACCCTGGGCAGCTATATGCGCCTCATTGATTATTCCTACACACTGCGTAACCAAAGAGTTGATATCTTCCAATTCTGGAAGAGCACTTAAGTGGCACAAGGTCGCTTTACAAGATACTAAACTAGAGGCTATTAAACAAATACTGAATGCTAAAACCGCTGAGTTAACTGAGGGGACAGTGGAGGACCCTACAAATGCACTCTCCATACACGCTTGCACTATTGAGGAGATTAGTACTCATTTCAAAGCACAAAATAGACCCACTGGCTTCGCACCGCACACTAGGAAAGCCCAATCATGGTTTAATAAAGAGTGCAGATTCAAAAGGAGGGCCTTGGCAGTAGCTATTAGAACAAAGAAGGGCACAGCCATTACACTGGCTAGGAAGGAATATAGAGAGGCGCAGCGAAGAGCAAAACTAGACTGGGATGAAGCTAGATGGCAAAAGCTAAAATGTGCGAGTCTCGCAAGGGACACCAATCTATTTTGGACACTACTCAGGAGGACAAATAGAGGAGAAGCAGATCAAATCCTCAATCATATTACCCCCGAAGCTTGGTGTGTTCATTTTGGCAACCTCTATTCTGGGCCTAACAACACATGTATAGATAGTTATTCTTTAACTAATTCTAGGACAAATAATAGAAGCATGGGTGGTGTCCCCTTATTTAATTTTAGGCCTGCTGAGGGTGATCTTTTTATGCTAAAAGAAGTAAAGGTGGCTATAGGTAGGCTGGTTCCTGCAAAGGCCCCGGGACCAGATGGCATACCTGGCGATTTGTTCTTAGTAGACCAGGATAAATGGGCCGAGTATGTCCTCCTGCTAATCAATTCCATCTCTAGAGGATGCCCAGTCCCAGATTCTTGGAAGGGGGCAGAGGTAGTGCCCATTTACAAAAAGGGAGATAGAGAAGACCCTTCCAACTACAGACCAATTAGTCTTATAGACACAATGCAAAAGGTAGTTGGGAGGGTAGTCTTACAGCGAATCCAGACTTGGGCTGAGGAGGAGGATATCCTCTCCGAGTATCAGGCGGGCTTTCGGTCCAATACGAGCACGGTGGACCAGGTTTTTAGATTTCTCATGATTCATGGGAAAGTAGTAACGGTAGCCAAGGGCAGTCTTTATCTTGCTTTTATTGACTTAAGGACTGCCTTTGACTTGGTCCCTAGGAAAAGATTGTGGGAAATATTGCGAGAGATGGGTATCCCTCCAATGATCCTTAATCTCTTAGAGAGGCTCCATGAGGGCAATTATGCCCAGGTAAGATGGGGGTCCCAAGGGCAGCTCACTAAAAAGATCCCAGTAAACAGGGGAGTTCGCCAGGGCTGTGTGATGGCACCCACCCTGTTTTCTTTATATGTAAATGGGGTGGTCAGCTTTTTACAAGAAACCCCGGCTGATGCCCCTGCTCTGGCAGGCAAAAAAGTGCCAACCCTCCTGTTTGCTGACGATACACTGCTCATCTCTAAGACACCCGTAGGTTTGCAAACCCTCTTAAATAGGTTCCAAACCTTTTGTAACTCCCGGGGGTTGATTATAAATACAACAAAAACTAAACTAATGACCTTCAACCCCCACAAATCATTTAGGAACAATTTTACTCTAGATGGGACTCGACTAGAGAGGGTTTCCACCTTTGATTATCTGGGGATTCGGCTATCAGAGAAACTGCAGTGGAGACCCCATCTAGATAAAATGTTACTCAACCATAAAAGGGCCACTGGGGCACTGAGCAGAGAACATCGCTCTTCTTTTAGCAGACCTGTAGCCCCGGCACTTATTGTATATGGAGCCAAGGCCGTAAGCTCGGCTTTATATGGCGCCGAGCTTTGGGGCTTCAAAACCTCGATGAGATCAGCAGATCGGAAAACAAGTTCTTTAGGGACTTGATTATGTTGCCGCGTGGAGTTCCTCTAATCCCTTTGTTCTATGATCTGGGTAGGTTTAATTTTAAAGACTTGGCTAAACTTCGACCTTTGCTTTATTGGGCACGTCTTAGGAGAACCCCAGAATTAATTAATTATGCTGAGGCACTCACTGAAATAATGCGCATCGACACCAAGAAGGAGATCAAATGGATCTCCAATCTCAAATCCTTAATAATTGCTCTTGACTTTAAGGACTCTTGGGATACCCAAATTCCACCAAGCAAAGAGGACCTTAAACGGGCCTATTGGGCCTGGATTGAGGCTAAGGAATTTAGTAATCCTAACATGGGAAGACTTACGGAGGAGTTCTTCCAACATAAGCTCCAGAGAGGTTTAGAATCATACATGGACACAATTCAGGTCCCCAGAGACAGGACATTGTACATTCAATTTAGGTTTGGCTCCCTCCCAGTTCGGGAATATACTGCAAAATGGCTACCACCGCATCGCACTACTGCAGAATGCCCCCTGTGCAGCACCACAAAGGAGAGTGTTGCACACCTTCTGTTTGCGTGCCCTGCACACGCAGGCGCAAGGTCCAGGTGGCTTGTGCCCATATGCAAACAACTAGGCTCTCTGGATTACAGAGTTGCTTTACGCATACTCAAATCGGACACGAGCACCCTGTTTGTTTGCGGAGTAGCCAAGTTTTTGGGATGCGCATGGATTACCAGGCGTGGGGCTATACAGAGGGCAGCCCCTTCTGCCGATGAGTAGCTGGTGAATCCAATGTGTAGGGCCAAGGATCCACGGTACAGAATATTTGGGGTTTTGATTTTGTATAGCATTCAGTCGGTTTTAATTATTTTTAAACTTTTTAAATGAATCTAGAATCTAGTGAAAATAGCTTTAGGTCTTAATGGTTTTGGAACTGTATTTTTCTATTTTTATTGTTTGTATGTGATTGTATATTTTTTTTTTAACTTTTCTTCTCTTTTAACTTTATTTGATATATTTGATGAATTGGTCGATGCTTTTATGATATTTATATCGAAATAAAGCTATTTATGATGATGATGATGAAAACCTAGGGAAGGAGTTGCTGTAAAGGGTTGGGGATAATGCATGATTGGAGGGAGCGTGATACCAGAGCAGGATATGTGCATGAGAGACAGGGATTGTGAAAGAGGGTTTAGAGAGAAGTGTGCGTTAGTGACTGGGAGAAAGGGATGGTTAGGAAAGAATGGGGCAGGGGAGAAGGAATATGAGAATGAGTGGGAAACAGAGGGCGGTTGTGAGTTTGTGAGGAAGAGGCTAGAGCAGAATGGCCCACCCCCAGCTACAATGTTTCCGGCTCTTGGAAGGAAATGGGTAAATGAAAACAACAAAGGAGTTATGACCACATCCATCCAGGTCCTTGGGAGCAAGCACCGTGACGTCACATCTTGCTGCTGATGAAGCGTGCATTATAGCTATGACTTACTCCTGCTAACCTGGGTCAATAAAAGGGTAGAAGGGTGGAGTCAGTCTCATGTCTTGCAGCGTAAGGGCATCAACTGATTTCACAAGAAGCCGTATCCCTGAGAGACTATGAGGTCCCAGCATCAGGCCGTGCATTCAGGGAGATGGTGGAATGCCCTGGCAAGTTGGTGCCCCTGAAGGGTCCCTTGTGCTTCAGCAGAGACTGGGTCCTGGAACAGCACTGGCAGCCTTCCAGAGCTGCTGATAACCCAGACTGTGTGGGTAGGCACATGCCCACCACCTCTTCCCTTATGCAACTATGTAAAGAACTGCCTTTTATGAAATGGTTGCTGCTACTGCTGTGCCACTTCACAGCACTGTAGAATACTGGCCTTGCATTTAACTACTTTTGGCACATGCAAGGCTGAGCTGGCTCCCTGTTAAAAAATGGCGACTGATGGCTGCACATGTATGTATGCGTCAACCCCCTGAGTTATATTACTGTCCTGTTTGGAAATGACATAACATGCTAGAGAGTGTCAGCATCGCTGGATGGGGGATGGGCTAACATCAGACATCTCGTGACACAGTGTCTGTACACGCCTCACCCTCTGCGTCCTCTCTTCCAAGCCACTTTGCCTCATTAGCGTCTTGTTAATTATATCTGGTATATGTGCTAATTTAACCATTTACACTGATGCCAAGCTTGTTTCTGCCACTGGAAGTAAAGATCTGAGAAGCGGTAACACCCAGGAGAATATAGGGTGCCCCCTAGAGGAAGGCTACAGGACATGAATATTTGAACAGTGTAAATACCTGCAAATAAAATAATCAATGAAAGCCGTGTCTAAGAGGGACTGCTCTCCAAGTGAGTGAAGCAACGGCAGGAACCCGTGACAGAGTTGCTTACAATTGTTCAATTAAAAGAAACAGAACTTCCGTTTGAGAAGGTAAAAGACTTGTGTACAGTGCCCAACACCACATGCACAATTGGCAAAGTGTCCACATATAAACAATCTGACTCACTTTTTCTGAAATACAGAGTGAAGAATGCCGACACAAGCATACATGTATGCAACACACAATCACGCAAAATGCAACAAGCACACTGAAAACATGGTACCCTTGAACAATCTGACACTCTCATGCACAAGACTTCATCTACACAAACACCACACACACACCATATAATACACATGCACGTGCTTACAGTTCAACACGTTTATGACCCCCCACTTACCATGGTGAGGAAGCAGGGGCAGAGCTGGGGAGAGTTCCAGTCACTCAGCGGCTGTGACCTGCGCACTGGCTCTGGCCACCTCTATGGGTGAAGGAGAGAACTGGCACCGGCAGGAGAACGAGTGACTCTGAATGATTGTTTGAAACTGACAATGGACTTGGGAGTAAAAAATTACAATTCCCGTCCTTCCTCATTTCCGATATAGTGTGCTTTGACAGTTAAAGAAAATGTAAAGCTGTTTGTTCTCCAGTTCTTTGACTGCCAACGCACACTATACCGGAAATGAGGAAGGTTTATACTGCCAACTATGTCGTTTAAAGCCTGAGGTGCCACAGAAAGACGACCACCGCGTGGGTCTGACTGGGAGGCGTTGAACAACCTCAGCACTGCTTCCTCGTAAGCGGAGACACACAAGCTCTTGGGAGGGCTCCCTCCCCTATCTGATGTGAAGGGGGCCCGAATATTCACCAGCAGCTCTGGTCCACTGCATGGCCCCTCCAGTAGCAGCACAGGCAACTCCTGGCTGACAAGACCCCTTGAAAGGAGGCGCAGCTTTGCATCTGACACCACTGAAAAGTTTGCTCTCTCTTCACTCCCCCCTGCTGGCTGCGAAAAGAGAAGTTGCTATCTCGGTGGCTCCTTTGTCAGACTCTGCCTGCACGGATGAGGCTCAAGATATGTTCAAAAAGGTAATTAGAGTTTTTTTCCGATTTTCTATATTTTTTCAAAATCGGCTATCACTTCTCGATGTTAGTAAGCTGAAAGGACGGTGTCGAAAAGGAGAAACAAGAAGATAAAGGCACGAAAGCAGCGTGCGCATCCCCGCTCTCTCCCGTGGCAATACTCCATGGGAGTGAACCTGCAAGACAAGGTGGGACATGCACCCACCATTAGCCATTTGCAGGCTATGATTTTTAAAGGACACACACAAAAGCCAGTCCAAAGTATGGGAGGAGTCCGACCCCACATAGTACAGACAACAGATCGCCTAACAGCACAAGCGCTGTTTAGACTCGACCTAAAAATAAGTACATAAGAGAGAACCCCACTGAATAAAAATAATACGAACACATCCTTTGCTATGCTTGCCCAAGAAACCCTCTGCAATAGTCTATTTGCCTTTATGGAGGAGATGGGACCTGAGGATTAGGTGGAGCAGGTGTGTGGGCTACTGGGCCGGTGTACATTATTGTTCTGTGGCTCTTTCTCTTCCTCTGATTACATCCATCAAGGACATTATCGTGCCACAAACTGGAGCTAAAGAGCTGAGGAATGGACAGCGGTTTGAGAACTAATGTGTCATTTAAATTTTATTTAAGTTATCACGTTGTCCAATTAGGTGATATTTTATCTCAAATTTACATTGGATCAGATCACCTATGACAAACAAGTAACTTAATAAGTGGAAGGTTAAATCTGTTTATTCAGATTAACTGAACACTGACAGCTAGCAATGCCTCCTCATTTCCATCCAAAAGAAAGCACAATATTTGTGAATTAGCAGCTCCTCCCAAGAGGCGAAGCGGTATTGAGGCCATAATATGCTTGGCGGGCCACTATTGCCCCGCCAAACTTATACGAGTTTCCTCACCACCACACATTTCATGGCGGTGCAACCACCATGAAAAGTGTGACGGTGAGGAAACAAAGGGTGCCCCACGCCATGTGGATGCACACAGGGGGGCACAACATGTGCCCCCCTGTGTTGCATGCACACCAGTACCTGCACTGCATGGACTGCAGCAGTCCATGCCATGCAGGTACTGCCTTTGACGTTCCCATGGTGGTGCCTAGTTCATAGGCACTGCCCTGGGAACGCCAAAGAACCGCCCGCCAGTCAGGAGAAAACTCCTGATCTGGCGGGTGGTTCCTACATGAGTTTGGCACTGCAGTTGCGGGGCGGTCCCGCTCACTCACCCCCAAACTCTTAATAAGGCCCTAAGTTTCACCCTTTGGCTGAGGTGCACAATACAGCCATTTCCTCCATGTAGCATTCCCTGTCCCCAACTCAGCTGCAAAAATTCATTCACTGTACCAATTATTCTCCCTTTTACCAGCTTGGGCACCTCTGATTGATGAGGTAAAAAAAAGAAATGGATTTCCTTTTTTTAGTATTCATGGGTAAAGTGAGATGTATAGTTGGTAATACGTTGTAGTCTATCAGGTACAGTGACTACACTGGCAACCCTGGAGGTGTGCGATGAATGCTGCCTGGTAAACCAGAATAGGGGTACGCATCTGACTACATTTATGAATAAAATAACCAATATTTGCCTAATATGTATTTATAATATTTGTAAAAAGCCTGACATAACTGATGTACAATCATAATCCCAGTAGTGATGTATAAATCTTTACAGATCCCGCTTGGTGTGTCTCCATCTCTTGTGACAAATAATAATGAGTAAGCAAGAAACTCAAATAGTACAAGAAAGAAACAGTGTATAAATAGCTGCGTTTGTATTTCAAACAATACATGCATAAGTTAGAAATAAACATTTAATTAAAACTCTTCTTACATTGGTAAATATATAATAAATGTGCAATGCTAAATAGCAGTTGTTTCTAAAAACATGTATTTTGTAATAATAAATACATATATATTATTTGATAATAAGTCTTATGAAAGTCAGTGTTCTTTTCTAATGAAACTTTAGGTTTATCAAAGAAATGCTTCTTTTAACAGTTTCAGTCAGTGACTGATATTAATGTTGAGTTTCTTTAACGTTAAATATGTCAGTTTGCTTTTGTTCATGCTTCAGCTATAGATCAGATATGTGCTATAGGGGAAACAGCCATTACAATGCGGCTGTTACCACACATAACCTTTACCACGCAGTTGTTACAAAGCGACTACCATTACCACGCATAGCCTTTACCACGCGTGATTTTACAACCAATATGCCTTTATCATGCATGCCTTTACAACGAATTATGTTTTAAAGGTATGAATGGTAAGGGCATATGGGTGGTACAGGTGGTAAGGACACATGCATGGTAAAGGCAATCAGCGTCGTTACCTCTGAAGACGAAGAGACTGAAACCGGCAAAGTCTTCCGCTTTAAAAAAAAACCTGTGTGTCACCCTCGAACTACTGGAACTCGTATGGTCTTCTCCCCTCAAAGAGAGGGGAGATTGCACATGAGGGCATGGGGCGGGGTTTTCAGGGCTGGTCCCGTGGCGGGTCTGGCTTTAAAGCTCAGGGCTGGTAGTGTTTTTTTTAGGGCAGGGGGCCGGGGAGTGGGGTAGCGCCAGGGGCTGGTTTTAGGGCTCAGGGCTGAGGTCCTTTTTTTAAGGGTTGGGGGACAGGGGGGGTTGCGCCGGGGTCTGATTTTAGGGCTCAGGGCTGGGGCTGGGTTTTGTTTTAAGGGCTGGGACCAGGCGGGGTTGCGCCGGGTCTGATTTTAGGGCTCAGGGCTGGGTTTTGTTTTAAGGGCTGGGACCAGGGGGGATGTGCCGGGGTCTGGTTTTAGTGTTCAGGGCTGGGGCCAGTTTTTTTATTTAATGCTGGGGTCAGGGGGAGTTTATCTGCCTTTAACATACATGCCTTTACAAGGAAATTCGTAGTAAAGGCACATGCGTGATAACGGCATGTGTGGTAAAGGCTATGCATGGTTATGGCATTCGCGTTGTAATGGCCGCATTGTAACGGCATGCGTTACAATGGAATGCGTGGTTCCATCATACATCCTTGCAATAGAGCTACAGTCTTTCCTTTGCTAATGTCTTTTTTAATTTGAAACAGTTACTCTTTATGTTCTCAATCAAAAAGAAAGCAGTTCTTCGTATTTACTTTATACACAATGTGCTTGCATTTACTTTGGGCTAGGTCACTGTTACGAGTTTACAAATGTCTTTATTTTGTCAATGATTGCATTTAGAAAAAAAAAAAAAAAAAAATCCTTCTCGTTTGCTTTATTAATTTCTGATTACAAACCGAATTTTCTTAAAGCTGTATACATTTCCCAGCTACCGGCATGCTCCGGTTCTCTAACCAGAGAACCCCCTCATATGGTTGTGCTTCCTAGAAGTAGCCATATTTCTATACTTGCAGTGAAAATTGGAGAAGAGGCATGTGAATGCACCCAAATACTCCAGTAAATAATAATTTACTATTCTAACTCTTACATATTTGGGCAGAGTGTATTTTTAGATGGCTTCCATTGTCTCAGCAAGCATGGAGATTAAATATTCAGTCATGCGTGAAATGCATTAATCTACATAGCAGAGGTCAGAGGGCATGGAACAGTGAGAAGTTTCAGCAGATGGAACACTGTCCTTAAACTTGCCCTAAATCATTGTCTTTTATGGGTGGAAATAAAGGGCCTGATCACGATCTTGGCAGATGGTATACTCGGTCACAAACGTGACGTATATCCTGTCTGCCGTATTACAAGTTCCGTTTTTACTGATTTTTACAGATAAATACAGACAGAAAACCATTTATTTTCCTGTCTGTATTTATTTTTAAATGTGGATAAAAACAGAAATTGGATTGTTTTTGAGTGATTCTAAATGCTGTCAATCATGACTGCCAGGCCAAAAGCTGTGCGGATTGACAGGCAAGGGGTTTAAAAAAAATAGGAATTTTAGGAAAGAGCCTTAAACAGCAGTAGATTTGCACATCCTTGATACTAAAATTACATATTTTCTTATAAGTGCATATTTTACCATCGGAGTGTGTATATATCACTGAAACCTGTCAGGCGTTTAGGCATGAGTGTGCATTAACTGGTTAAATAAATGCAGAAATATACAAATTTCAGCTTCTTTTTTCCCAAAACTTAAAATAAATATGGATAAATACAGGTAAAATTAGCAAAATATAAATATGGATAAATACAGACGGAAATGACAAAAATATAAATACCATAAAACCGGGAGCCCTAGATATAATGAAATTGTAATATGGTGGACGGGATGTCCGTCACGTTTGTGACCGAGTATACCATCCGCCAAGTACCCAAATGAAATAGTCTTCTGGAAACTCTTCCTCAACATGCAGGGGCCACAGGTTTTCATTGTGAGGGTTACAGGGCTTAATTTTTGCTACCAAATCCATCTCAGATTACTGCTTTCCTTTTCCTGTCTCTCCAACAGCCTGTTACCAGCAGTGACCCCGGCTGCACCCTCGGGTAAAACAATGTGTGTGAAGTTGAATGGAGTTTTATATTTCTAGCAGTGCTGTTAGGAATGCTCGGATTCCTTGAAAATCTACACCATTAATTGCTGGGGGAATCTATTTGCCTTATGAAATAGATACATTATAAAATAACATCTCAGCTTCTGAGTTATCGCATTTCACAATACACATATGCTCTCCGTCAGAGCAACAGGGAGATTCAGGGCAATAACGTGGTTCAGAAAACATAAATTAGAATATTCAAAATATTGTATAAGATTATCGTTTTAAAATGTAGCACTTCTCTGGGACTCGGAAGTAACCCTAACATAAGGAGGGCTGATTCAGTAGCCTTCAAAAGGCTGAAAGCGCGGAAAGGTACCCTTTGACTATTCTCAGAGCAAAGCTTTGCTGGGGGAGGGAAAAAAACAAACCACAAAACATCAGTTAACTTTGCCTGAAGGAGGTCTGCCTAACGAGAAGTGCACCAAGCCACAAATGAGTTCCAACAACAGGTGTACACAGTTTTTGAGAAGGGGCACCTGGCTGCCAAGATCACATCTATGAACGAAAGGTCAAAGGTGATTAGCTGTCGCCGCTCAGTCTCCAAGCATGAAGCTGGAAATTGCGAAGAACCGGGTACAGAACCCTGCCCTGCTGTTGTGAAAACAGATCCTTGAGGAAGGGCAGCCTGAGCAAAGGACAGATGGTCATGCCCATGAGCTCCGGAAACCAAACCCTCTGGAGCCACAAGGATCATTCGGGCCTGGTCGGTCCTGATCTTCTTTTGAACCCGGGCAGGAGTGGTGTTGGTGGGAAGTCATATAGGAGTCTTGAGTTCCACTTGAGATAGAATGTGTCTCCAAATGAGAGATGGCTTGAAAATTCCAACACGCAGAAGTGCTGATATTGTGTGTTCTTGGCATTGGAGAACAGATTCAGTTGAGGTTCCCCCCGTTTGCAGAAGAGACCATGCACCACCTCTGGATGTAATTGCCACTTCTGATCTGCTAGGTGCTGACAGCTGAGGTCATCCACCCTGGCATTCTATAATCCTGCCTAGTGGTACACAACCAGCCATTTCCAGAGGCGCAAGAAATCTTGGCACAGGCTTCATAACCTCGCCCTGTCTGTTGCAATACCACATGACAGTGGTGTTGTCTGTGAGCACCTGTACCCCCCTTTTTTTGGACAGAAGGAAGGCTTTTAATTGCAAGCGAATGGCCCTCAGCTCCAGAAGGTGGATATGGAGCTGGGATTCCACTAGAGACCTCTGATCTCCCTCTCCCAGGTAGCCACCCCAACCCAGTCACCACTGTCAGCTCTGGAATACGAAGGGAGGGAGGTCGGCTGCTGACACAGTCATCGTCCAGCAACTTCCACTGCAGATCTTTCGCAGTCTCATCTGAGATCTGGACATGGTCGGAGAGGTTCCATTGATGTTGGACCCACTGACACTGCAGAGTTCGCTTTTACCAAAAGTAGTAGGAATAACAACCATGTCCTACTTCTGGTGCAGGCACCCTATCCATAACTCCTTAAGCCAAAAGGACTTGCACTTCCTGCCACAAAACAGACAGATGGTCCGACGTCAGTCATTGGGGGAATGATTGACGGTATGTCACCATGGAAAGAAAGGGTAGAGCATGCCTCTTCCGAATAATTTGTAGGACCCGCCTGTCCAATATTATGGCCTGCCAACTCAGCAAACATCGTCAGATCCTGTCTTCCACTGGGTGGCTGTGCTCCACTTAGGGCACGCTAAAGGGGCTTAGTAGATGGGGTGTGGGGATTGGGGCAGTGGACTGGGCAGAACTGAATGCAATGTCAGTGGGGACCACTAGTGCCAATAGCCCACCGATGGAATTGGTAATGTCCCAGCCACAGCAAATTGTGACTTTGGCCATGTCACAACTGTCCTGTATAGCCTGGGCAAGGACAGGTCGGAAATCTTCAGGAACACCAGAGAGGACTTGAGCCACAGAATCCCAAATGGCATGGGGATAGTGCCACAGGAGGCAGCTGGTATTCACTGATCTAAGATGCAGTCGTGAGTGTTCTCTGAGAACAAAAAGCAAAAATTGGCTCAGGAGTTGTGGGGGTGAGACAGGGACTGGAGAGCCAAGCTGAGCTGGCCTGGATGCAGTCGTGAGTGTTCTCTGAGAGGTCGGACCCGGGCGGTGAGTGTTTTTACCAGCAGCAGGAGTCTGGGGATGGGCAGGAGCCTCTTGCCCAGCAACGGGGTGCCACGCCACCATGCATTTCCTTGCTCTGCCTGAAGCAGACCTCACGGCTGACTCCCGTTTCCTCTAGTGAAGCCTCCCCCGCCCCCCTTGTTGTATCGGGGTCAGTGGAGGTGTACAGAATGGCAGGATGCCTGGAAGTGACAACTTCATTGCGGTGGACCGGACCTACTCGCACCATGAGAGGCACCAGCGATACAAGAGTAGGCCTGGGCGGTGAACTCCGGTCTGATTGCGGAGTTTTCTGCACTCCATGCTCCACGAAGCTCGCGGAGTGCAGAAAAACTCCACTCCACGTAGTGCAGCAGAGTTTTTGCCCTGCTCACGAACGGTAAGTTTGCGAGCTCAAGCTGCTGCTCGGGTAGAATTTCTACCTGAGCGGCAGGGAGACCAGCGCGAACGGCAGTCCGCATTGCACTTCACCACTTGCGGAACTCCGCGTAGTTTTTTTGTCACTCCGCGGAGAACCATGTAGCGAAAATCCACGAACTACGCCCAGGGTAAGCAGCGGAGCCTGGATTTATGCTCACTTGTGTGGGAGAAGCTGTGAGAGGCATCGACATTTCTAAGAGTTTTGAATGTGGTATAAATATTTTCCACTACAGTCCCACCAAGGATTTCACAAATGGAAACTGGGAATTTACCAGTAAACAAATAGATCCATTGTCGGCTTATTTTTTTGAGGCCGCAGTCACATCAGGTAATGTGAATCTTTTGTTCACTGCTAGATGACTACAAAATATTTTATGGAACGAAATTATTTGTCACTCCAAATCAATGAATAGTGTCTAAACGTTTTCTTTATAAAAAATATCAGTCCCGTCTTGTTTAATTCTAGGGCTTGGCTGTTTTTTCCCACCCAAAGCATTTGTGATCAGCTTATCGAAAGGTAACTAACTCGGACAACAGTTGGGGCCGTGATGTGGTGAGATACAAGGCTCTGCGAGAACCACAAAATGGGACAAACGCAAACAGAAGTCACTCACACCCTCCTCGAAGTGCTATTGGGAACGCCGTGATATTTGTTCGCCAGGTATTTAAACTCAACTGAACGTCAGTTGGGGACTTCTGAATGGTGCGACAACCTACCCTTTTGCTACTTTTTGGCCTCTGGACAAGACTGCGTAATTGCATTGGCTTGTGAGATTGAACTGTTGCTAATATTTTTTGGGGCTGTATTTCCATGGCAATCTGTCCTTTAAAAATACATTATGGTACAATCCACATTTCTCTCACTGGACTTAAAGCTAAAGTCTGTCATTAATAATAATGCACTCTTAATTTCCTCTGCCTTGTTCAGCATCAGCAGTGAGTTATTAAGGAGTGACCCTATGAATTTAGTTCTAATCTCGTAGTATGAAGGCTGTCTTGTTATTACCATTTGTGGCATATCAATAATGTATGATGTGCCAGAGGCGACATGTGAAATGAGTTCTGAACATCATGCTCCATGGTATACACTCTGCCTAATGAGAAATCTACACTATGGATACAAACACTACCCCTATTGATGGATAAAATAAAAATCACAACAGGACTATAAACATATTTCCAGGGTACATAGTGGGTATTCCTGACACTGAAGACTGTATTTCGTAGTTTGGCTATCTTGATGTAGTGTGAAATAAATTGTCGCTTTGTGGTTTTATGAACGGCTGTGCTGGTGCAGCTCTGTGCTGAGTGCCTATTTTTAGGCACCTGCAGTGCCCATAGTGAATTAATTCAACCCAACATTTCTCCAAGTTAGAGCTTGGCATAGACGAGAAATGTGAGAGCTGAAAAATTCTTCACTAGTGCTTAATTGTTGCAACTCCAAATTGAAAGGAATTCCCTTAAAACCTTGTTTCAAAAAAATTTCTTAGGCAGGCTGCCCCGGCAGGGGGCTTCATGGATAGCTCTGTGTTCTTTGTATGTGGCGAGGAGGAAGTTCGGGTGAGAAACTGTGTCCGGCCAGCCCCGGAGATTAGGATGACTTTATTAGGTTGCAACCTGGGGGCATTTGCTGTGTCCAGTCAGATGGGGGTAACATGCTTTGTGGAGTTGCTGTGACTCTCCCAGCCTCTGGTGTGTTGTATTTTGCGGTAGTAAACTTTCCTATGTGAAGGCATCTCTAAGTGAGGCGAAGTGTCCCTTCATTCATATAGCAATCTGTACTTTGGTAGTATCTTGTCTTCTGGGAGGTAGAGGAGGTCTTTCTAGACTGGGTGTCACCCTTTCTTGAGTCGTGATTTGTTTCACTGAGGCAGGATTTTGTGATGGGCTTTGTCTGCTAGCACTCTGATGTGTATCTCTTTTCTTGAGTGGTAGTGCACACTAGTGAGGTGGCAGTTCTGCATGAGAGCTGGTGTCCCTTTGCCTCGGATAAGGTTGATGGAAACCAGGAGGTGAGTCCATTCCCTTAGTGACATGGGGGACCGCTGCACCCACATTGAAAACACACACTCTCTCTCTCACTCTCTCTCTTTTTCACTTTCTCTCTTTCTCTCTCTCTCTATACCTTGGAATGGCTCATTGAAATCTCTTTACTGATGTCATAGCTACAGTTTCACAATTGCTTTATTAACCTTCTTGCTTTCTCAAATTGCTTGAGAATGCATCATTTGCCCACTCTTTTTTCAAAAATTTCCCGGGGGGAGAACCTTCTGCAAACCCTCCATATGGCATCCAGGCTTGCTCGCCACATGGCACTCGTCACAAACTTTTACGTCCCACCACTTTCAAAGGTCAACAGCTGCCGCTGGAATGAGAAGATTCTTACCAAACGTTTCCACCCGTTCACTGATCTTGCCATAAAATCCACATTGAGCAATTCATTATCATTTGCAGAACTCGTGAAAGTGTCAATTTATCTAAACAATGACTTTGGTATCACATAAGGTGACACAAGTCTGCAACAAGCTACACAATATCTACATTTCAAGGTCTGACGGTTTACATGTAATATAAACATGTAGACCAAGTTGACATATTTTCATCATGTTGGTTTAGACCGGTTATGCCTCAGATTATTGGAAAGCCCCCCAGTAAAGGCTAAAAGTCAGTGATCAACCCTAAATAAACCCTATGAATAGACCATTGAATTCATGAGACCTCCACACCAAGTTATCACAAGCGGTTATGCCAGACTACTGTAGTATCCACTATTTTGCCAAGAGTCGGTACAGAGATGAGAGTTGCGGAGTCCAGCTGATCGTGTGTTTTCCTTCCGAGGGAACACTCTCCCGGCTGAAGTTTGATAACCACAGCTAATCCACAGTAAACAGGTATGCAGTGCAGTGGGCTCCAAGAAACTCTAGAGGCAAGGTAGCTACTACATGCTCTTATACTGTTGCACATAGAAGTAGTTTTAGGGTGGTAGGCTGCTAGGACCATTCTAATTATATTAGAACTGCTCATTTTATTCTCACTGCTATCAACATGCATTAGTGCTATTTTAATTTTATTCTGTGTGACTATTTCTCTTGTGCTAAGCATCAGGATGAGACTGTTGAAATAAAACACTTTAAAACATGTACAGTGTGTTTTCTTAGTGCAATGCTTGAGTGTGCCATTCTAAAGAATGAAATTTGGTTTGAATGGTGACTTAATTCCTGAACCCTTTAAAGGACTGTTTGTAACCCAGAAAACACAGACACCACACCACCAATTATGCTCATTGGGTTGTGTGGGGGCTACAACAACATGGGCTCCCATGCTCAAGGGATGATGCACTGAACTCAGGGGCATTTTTACTAGTAAAGTGGCAAAGCGTGTCGTTTAGCCAAGAAAGCTAACCACCACACACTCCTTCACTTTAGAAACGCAGGGCTGCACCATATTTACAAGAATATGGTGCAGCCCTGCATTTCCCCCTGCACTTGCGCTAAATTTAGCTGCCTAGCGCCAACGCAGGCAGCCTTGCACCATAGTGCAATGGTGTCTGCGTTGCAGAGGAAGATTATTTATGTGCAGGATGGTGTGCCTTCCTGTACATAAACAATCTTTAATTTGTGTTTTGTAACTTCTATGTGTGCTGCTCAATGCAGCATACAAGGAAACAGCAAAAATGAGGAGAAATTAAACATTTCTCTTTGTTTCGTCAGGGTAAGACCAGGTTTCCCCTGGCCTTAATCTTGGCGCTGCCCCATATTTATGCCACACTTGTAAATATGGAACAGCGTCAAAATCAATGGGTGTTGCGGTGGAACGCGCACAGCAACACCCATTGCCCTCCCCTTTCACGCTAAGTATAGCGTGAAAGGGTGCCTTATTTACAAAGCCACATTAAGTGGCTTAACGCTGCCTTGTAAATAAGGCGAAGCCCCGATTGCCACCACAACGTCCTGAAAAGTGACGTTGTGGTGGCGTATGGGCTTGTAAATGCCCCTCAGTCCAAGTGATGGAGCAAGGTTTCAAAAATGAAACTTGCTTGTACGCAATCCTCCTCATAGTATTAATTTATTAAATTTGTATTGTCAATACTAACCTTTGCATTCACAAACACAAGAGGGACAGAAGCTTGCCTATGTGTTTTACTAATGAATAACGCTTGTCTGTAATCCAAAATGTCCGCTAAAGCGCGGGAACCTCACTGCGCATGTCGCAACCTGATCACATGGTGTGACGTTTTTCTTTGCTTGGTGGGAAACTTCTGCTTCTGCGCAGTGTGCGCTAAAATGGCCGCTAAATGTTTTCACATGCTTAAGCTTGCTCTCATGTCATTATTAAATTGTCGTTTTCTTAATGCTACTAATGCAGGATAGTATTATAATTAATTGGGAATAGAGTAGGAAAAGTGGGCATACAGTGAAACATTTTATTTGTGATTTTAATATTTTCTTCTTGCACTTTTAGTAATTCGTAAACTTGGGCCTGGGTTGGTGACTTGTAACTCGAGAGACGATGGTTCTGCGCATGTATCCTGTGTGCCTGCCAAGTGAAGTCAACTTGGACGTCTCCCAAGGCCATGACCCATTGGCCGAAGATGCTGTACTTTGTTTCCTGTGGACAAAATGATACTTTTCCCCTGTAAAATGTATAACATTTGTCGTGAGACGGGTGGGAAATAAAGCGAATGTATTAATTTGAAGGGGTGGGAACGTAAAGACAATAGGCTTTACAATTTAGGCCAAATCGATATGGTGCGAGAATCCACCCCCTGTCCCTGTCCAATCAGAAGTAGTGGTCCCATATTTTAGCAACATTAAGGGGAGGTACATGGGCGTAGAAGGGTATAATAGAATATAGCATTAGTTAATTAGTCAGAGCATGCTTTTCACGAAGAACAGGCGTCCATGCTGCGAGAGAGCTCTTAGCTCCAGACTGCCATGCTGATCGGTTGCTGACTGAATCCCTGTCCAGAAGAGGTCCTGAGGAGGGGCGGCGGAGTCCATTAGAAGGAAGGCACGGGAGAATCGAGAGAAGTCGAGTATCAGAGAGGGAACGACGCAGGCGTCGTTGTAGAGAGGTCACCGGTCCTGTCCTGATCCTGGAAGAAGTATTTGCTCTTCATCCTTCCTGGGTCCTATCCTTTCCAACTCCTTGGCCAAGGGGCTTGGTTCTCGCATTTAGGTAACTATACTGCAACCTTTAGTTGCGCTGCTGTCTCTATTCTCTTCCTTTCCTTAAACACCGTCATTTATTAGCAAAATCATTTCTATGCTTTTTTTGGGTATTTCAATCAAGTACCGTGTTTTCTGTATTTTACTCTGCTAAATCTTTAGATAAACATTTTAAAAACTTCCTGACTCAGTGGTTATTTCAGGATTATGTACTATAATGAATGTCACTCATTTTAAACTTCCCAATTAGCAAAGGATCCATTGGTAAGTTATTACTCTTCAATCAGAAGGTAATTGGTAGCAGGGACTTTGATAAAAGAGTACATCTGACACCCAGCGTAAGCATTAGTGTAGTATGAATGTATGGGCCCAAGTGAGTATATGGTGTATGAATGCTGTTGGCTAATATTGCGCTGGATCAGTTTTCTGGTAAGCAGAGGACGGTTATGGTTACTCTTTGTTAATTGGGTAATGAGAATTTTTATTTGTATTTTTATGAACTAACATCCGCTTAAATATTGAGTTTTGTTTTATGTTGTCCAGAATACCCCGGGGTAAAAAGAATAGCGGGTGGCAAGTGGAAGCCATACTGCAGTGAGGTTATCTGTCAGGCAGAAATAGTACTGAGAAGTTAAGCAGGACTTTCAGTACTCGTTAGGGACTCTATGCGTTTGAGTAATAGCAAAAAGGGTACGCTGATAAAAATTTGATGTTATATCACCTAGTAAGGGTAACATTGGAGAAGTAACAGGTACTTCTGGAGCTTGTGTGAAGAGTAGACGGAAGTGTTTTACTCGTAGTGTATGTTTTAGTAAACGGAAAGGTTTTACTAAAGTGTGGAAGAAACTATCCTTTTCAAAATTAGTGGAAACTGGCACGATAGCGAATGTTTTATGTTGTTACTGAAATTTAATTAAGATTTATAGAGAAAATAAGTTTGCGTAAATTTTTGTAAAGGGAGGGTCAGTTGCCGGAGAGGGAGCTGACGTCACAAAACGCCGCGCTGTGGTAGCTTGAAACAGCGGGTGTGGAGAGACTCTTGTAAAGGAGGGGTCAGTAGTCAGGAGCAGTACTGACGTCACAGGTGCCGCGCTGGGATTGGTTAAAACCAGCGAGGACAGAAAAGAGCAGATTGTAAAGGAGGGGTTGACAGAGAAACGTCACCAAAAGGCCGCGCAAAGATTGGCTCGGAAATAAAAGATAGCAGACATTTGATTGGTCAAAATTATAGAAGCGAAATTCTTAGTGGATAAGGATTGCATGTTAAAACGCGATCCGACTTTAATAGGAACTCGTCCGGATAGGAGATTCCTAGGTTTTGCAGAATATAATTTTGTACACCGAAGATTAGATAGAATGTACGGAGAAAGGAGAAAAATGTCATTTTTGCAAAAGATTAAGAATTATTTTAAAAAGGACAAACCAATCAAAACTAGAGAAGGAATTATTATTCCACCAGCTAAAACGCCCGCTTCATTCATGATGATGGAGAGAGGTTATCATACTTGTGTATGGATGGAGAATTGGATAGAATATACCAAAAATGATGGAATACTAGCATTTCCCGAGAATGGCACGTTCAATGGGCGAATTCTTCAGAATTTGAGACTGAGGATGAATGACTTAGAACCCAGACCTAGATTAACTCAGTACGAAGCTCTAGAGGAATGGGAAACCGAGGCATTTGAGCGGGACCGATCTAGAAGTAATAGGAGTTATCCAGGATTTTTTCCCAGATATCTACGTGAGTCTAGGGACGGTCAGATGAAACAATGGAGAAGGGCAATGATTACAGAAGGATTATATCCATTGTTTTCAGCAGAGGAGAAATTAGGAAGTAAATGCACAGAAAAGACAAAACATTTAATGAGAAATGAGGAGTCTCAAGGCGAATTTATGGAGGAAATGTTAAGAAATCCCCCACCATATCAGGAAGGGACAAGTGGATGCACCCCAAGTGCACCACCAAAAACTCCATTAGTGCCACAGGTAATGCATGAATTCACCCCGAGTAGAATACTTCATGACAAAGAAAAAGAAGCCCTAGAAAAGACCAGAGCAGAATTAATACAGAAAATAACTCAGATAAAAGTACATCCTGATTCGTTGACCATACCAGTAACAATTGGTCCAGTAGTTCCATTATATGGTACTCAGGGAAGCTGTCCTCCACCGGTACTTACACCTACTGCTGTGAATAATCCCAAACCTGAAGCTCCAGTTATAATTGAGGATCGATTTAGTGACTGTGAATCCACAATATCACTCATGGACTTGCCTATTCGAGGTTCTGTAAATAGTACTCCAAGAAAAGATGTACCTGGAGGTTCAAAAGATGTAAGTTTAGTAACTTCATCAGGAGCAAAAAGTGCCACCATAGTAACACCTGAAGATCTAGAAAGATGGGTACAAGGGTCAGTTAAACAGTGCACACCTCCGAAAATAATGGACATTCATAAATTGAAAGTCGAATTAGAAGAAATAATAGCAGGAAATGTAGGACTAGAACGCTTAAATACCTATGATGAAGAAGAATTATTATTCCTGTGTAGGAGTATCACCAGAAATGTAAGGATATTTCATGAAAAATTATCCAATTTAGCACTACAGATGGGAATAGAAATAGGGAGATCAAAGGTACTACAGAAACCTTATAGAGCAGAATTTTCCGACAAAGATTTAGAAAATATGAATGCCTCTGGAAAAAGACTACAAATAAGAGAATTAATGTTAGTTTTGCAAAAATGGGGAGACCTAGATAAAATGGGCCAAGAAAAAGGAAGAAGCACGAACAAGTAGAACAGCATCTGAATATGTGATGAAGGAAGCAGGGAAAGCAGACCAGATGTATCCAATGCGAGAAGTTGCGGGAGGAGGATATGTACATGTCCCATGGAGCAGACAGGATATTTTATCATTTACGAATGATTTTCCAAAACTGAGGGAAAAGCCAATTGAATGGTACAAGCAGGTTGAAAGGTTTGTGAAGGTGTCAAAGGTATTGTTGAAGGATTTGGATGGTTTGTTTGACATAGTGGTACCTGCCGATTTATGGACAGATTGTAAAATTACAGTCGATTGGCCTAGTGATGAATATCCTAGAGATCCGAAGACAGGTGCCCCGTCAAATGATGTGATGAAAAAGTATCAGCAGGTGATAACATACCTGAAAGGGAAAATACCCCCGAAAGAAACAGATTGGGTGAAAATAGATCGAACCACCCAAGAAGCCAGTGAATCAGTACATTCCTATTATGAGCGTCTATTGCAGGTATTTAAACAGTATATTGGATTTGAGGACATTGGAGACAAGAACATGAGTCAGTTTGTGTATCGATTTGTTTATGGTCTAAAGCCAGAGATTAGCCAGATGATTAAACAGCACATGCTGTGTTGGCAGGGAAAGCCCATAGATGAAATTCTGAAATATGCTAAATATTGTGGAGACGATATTGAGGATAGACACAAGAAATTACAAGAAAAGGTGATGTGGGCACAGGTGAAAATGGCAGAGAAGCAGGGAATTAATTTGGAAAATCCGAGTGAAAATCCAGGAAAAGATTCTGGAACGAGTGGTGATACGGGAAATGGTGGAAAATTAGAGGACGAATGAGTAGAGAAGAAGCTAAAAAGAAATTTCCTTGTCGTGGATGCGGAAAATTGGGGCATTGGAAGGACGAATGCAAAAAGATTCGGAATAATAATGGCCCAAATCAAAACTTAAATCCACAGACGCAGAATGACTCACAGCAGGGTGTAAATCTCCAGAGTCAATTGCCACCGCCACCTGTTCAGGGTAATGTAAGCAGAGCAAAGCACGGTACAGACATCGGATACCCAGGAGGAAGTGTTAAGAATGATTATATGACATCACAATTTCTTTTGCAGGACAATTTCTGTGAATTCAACTCATGACGGTGCCTAGGAGAGGGAAGAAGGAGTGCGTACTTGGCGCATCCTTACAGGTAGATCAGTTTGGTCCATATGTTGAAGGGAATGTGAAAGGTAATGATATTACTTTCCTTTTGGACACTGGTGCTACCAGGTCTACGGTGAGATCAGTAGACATCCCAGACCTTCCTCTCTCTGGTGAAGATATCCAAGTAGTAGGGGTAGCTAATCAAAGAATTAGAACACCTCTTACAGAACCAATGGAAGTCAAAATAGGAAATTTTAGAGAAATGCATCAATTTGTAGTGTGTGATTCTAGTCCAGTGAATTTATTAGGTAGGGATTTATTGTGCAAAATGAACTGTACAATTTTCTGCACGCCAGATGGTGTGGCAGTTCAGACACCAGATGAGGACCATGTACATAAAATTATGGTTGCAAAACAAGGTACAGAAATAGACGAAATGTTTTTGTTAATAACAAAAGATGAGTTGCCAGAAGAAATAAAAGGTACAGTAAACCCCATAGTATGGGATTTCACCGGAAAAGAAGTAGGACTTATGGCTAAAATAGATCCAGTTAAAATTACGGTAAAAGAAGGTGCAATTTTCCCAAATACTAGACAGTATAAAATGAGTGCAGAAGTAAAACAAGCATTGGCATAGCCAATAGGTCTCGCCTTTGGGACCTTATAAGTATTTAGTTATGCAGCACAATATCTTTACTGCAACAACATTAACTGTTGCATGGCTAAACACTTATAAGGTCCCAAAGGCGAGACCTATTGGCTATGCCAATGCTTGTTTATGAATGAGAGGGGGAAGCTGTGAATGGAGCTGGCGGATTCACGCAGTGATTGGCTGCGACGCAGCCCGCCCAGGCGAGCCCTACGCTCCCATTGGCTCAGGCGTCCTGCACAGGGGTTTCCATTCACAAAGTCTATTCAGACAAAGGGCGGGGGCAGAGGGGGAAAAGAGAAACAAACAGACCAATCCCGGCAGGCTCAGCTCTCCCGGGCCAAGAAGTGGCTGAAGGAGCGAGAAAAACAAGTCCGGCCACCGCGAGCTCTTCCAGCCTGCAGAGGGATCCAGGTGAGGTGGGGGCCAGAGCGGGAGCTTCGTGTGCGCTACAGACGTTGGGGAGCAAGAGGGTACCCCGCATGGTTAATGTTGCTTCTACGTGGCCAGCCCCGTCCGACCCGCGTCTGGTCCCCCCTTAGCTGCACTGGAAGTTGGTGCGACTGTGCTGGGCTCACACAGGCCCCGGGCAGCGCAGGCTGCAGCAGTGGGGAGAGAGTTCGGGGCGCGCGCGTGGCTCAGAAATCGGGAAAGGAGCACAGTGCATTGCAAATTAAGCACAGCTGCGACGTTCCCAGGAGATGGTGCATTTGAAATTAGAGGCGTGGAGGGGTGCGAGAAACCTCGGAGGTTATGCAAGATGGGGTATCTAAGAATCGGGGGTACTTTAGCATGAGTGGAGCATGTAATTCGTAATGTAAAGAAAGTAGTCGAGAAGCTTGATAAGTAGCTGAGAATACACTTTGGGTGGTGGCGCTTATGAACTTTAGAAGGGCGCTTTACGAAGGAAATGGAAGCGAGTGATCCAAGTGTTGTGCACGTTGGGGCAAGTGAACATCAGAGGGGCCCAATGCAGTTTTCGAGGACGTAATGGGGCTACAATCGGGCTCGGTGCAATTCTATGAAATAAGGGCACTCAGCAGTCAAAATCTGAGGTAGAGTCGCGTTTGGTGTACGCCAAGAGCATGAAGAACGCGCACAAAATGTGCCCCAACCCACCAAACAAGCATTTGAAGGCACGCGCGGGGAGGAGGGGGGGGCGACGCGAGTGGTGCGCGCGCCTCGCGCTGAAAGTTAAATAAAAAAAATGAAGCTGACGTCGCGTGCGCTTGTGCGCTTGCGAGCAGCAGGCGTGACCACACGCTCGTGCACCATGGCCTTTTGCTCGCGCGTAACCGCCCGAAAAAGGCCACGACGCACGAGCGTGTGGTCAGCTTCTGAAACCCCCTTACATAAAGTCTTCGCCAGAGCAGCGCTTGCGCGCTACTCGAGGCTCGACCTAAACAGGAGTTATTGAAGAAATCAATCGAATGGTAGAACAAAACATACTAAAAGAAGTAATGAGTAGCCCATGTAATTCACCAATCATGGGATTAAAGAAACCTAGTGGAAAATATAGGATTGTTCAGGACCTGCGTAAAATAAATAAGATTGTGGAACCATGTTGTCCCATAGTACCAAATCCTGCAGTAATTCTATACCAGATCCCTTGGAATGCAGGATGGTTCACAGTAATTGATTTGTGTCAAGCATTCTTTTCAATACCATTGCATCCAGACAGCCAGTATCTTTTCTCATTTAAATTTGAGAACAAGGTCTATGTGTGGAATCGTGTTCCTCAGGGGTACACAGAAAGTCCTTCCATCTTCAACCAGATACTGAAAAAGTGCCTGGAAAAACTAGTGATGCCAGGAAGCTCAGTCTTAGTCCAATATATCGACGACTTATTGGTGGCGTCGACCACCAGAGAAGACTGTGTTGTTGACTCCATAGCATTATTAAATCTTTTGGCTGAGGAAGGGCATAAAGTCTCACCTGAAAAGTTACAGTTTTGCAGGACAGCTGTTAAATATCTGGGACATCAAATTGAGAGGGGAAAAAGAAGAATAACCTCTGAAAGAGTAGAATTAATAAAGAGAATGCAAATGCCTGTAACCCAAAGACAAGTGCGAATGTTCCTAGGAATAGTAGACTACTGTCGACAATGGATACCAAATTTTTCCATGTTAGCTAAGCCCTTAATTAACATGACGAAAAAGAAAGCAAAGGACCCTGTTGAGTGGGAGGATGAAAGTGTAGAAGCTTTTGTAAAATTGAGAAACGCACTTTGTTCAGCACCTGCCTTAGGCATGCCTGATTATAAAAGAGAATTCGCATTATTCTGTCAAGAGAGAGAAAATTGTGCACTTTCTGTCCTAACTCAGAGACATGGACTAGACAGACGTCCTTTAGCGTACTTTTCTGCTATATTGGACCCAGTAGCAGCTGCGTTGCCAGGATGCTTAAAAGCAGTGGCAGCAACTTGTTTGAGCATTGAACAAAGCGAGTCAATTGTGATGGGACATCCTGTAAAAGTGTATGTTCCACATGCAGTTGTGATTCTGTTGACAAGAACCCGAACTCAGCATCTTACTCCTAGTCGGCTGACTAAATATGAGAGGATAATAATGGGTGCTGAAAATGTGACCATGGTAAGGTGTACAATAATAAATCCAGCAACTTTATTGCCGGACCCACATCATGAAACAAATAAAGATGACGAAGAAGATGAACATGATTGTGTACAAATTACAGAATTATGTACAAAACCACGCCCAGACATAGAGGAGCAGCCTCTTAAAAAGCCAGACAGGGAGCTATTTGTCGATGGTTCATGTCAAAGACATGAAGATGGTAAACTAACTGCTGCCTATGCGGTATGTGAATTAACTGGAATAGTCGAAGCATCCTATTTACCAGGAGTAAAATCTGCACAAGTAGCTGAATTGATTGCTTTGATAAAAGCTTGCAAAATTGGGAGGAATCAGAGAGTAACTATATTTACTGATAGTCAAAATGGTTACGGGGTTGTGCATGATTTTGGCCAACTGTGGATGCAGAGGGATTTCATGACTTCTTCAGGATCTCCCATTAAAAATGGACAATTTGTAAGGGAATTGCTAGAAGCAATACAATCACCAAAAGAATTGGCTGTGGTGAAATGTGCCGCACACCAGTCAGGAGATGACTGGGTGGTAGTCGGCAACAGATATGCGGATCTGGTGGCTCAACATTGTGCCAAAGCCAGAATGTCAGTCAATAAGAGGGTGGAAAGAATGGGTATCAGCTGCCAACTTATGCTGTATATGCCACCTGAAACTTGGAATGAGGTGAAGAAATTGCAAGATGAGGTTGATGAAAGTGAGAAGAATTTGTGGATCAAAGTGGGTTGCTCCCAAAGAGGAGAGAATGAAGTGTGGATCAGTGCAGATGGCAGACCAGTCATGCCAGATTGTTTGCTCTCACAAATGGCCAGAATGCATCATGGAGACACACACATAGGGAGAGATGCAATGATTAGGCTGTTCACACAAAATTGGTACAATCCCAAATTCAGGGCTGTTGCAGAGAGTCTTTGCCAGAGATGTCTAACTTGCCAAATGCATAATCCAGGCAGGAAAACGATAATTGGGTTTGGAAAGATTGGAAAGGCAGAGGGCCCATTTATAAGACTCCAGTTCGACTTCATACAGTTACCACCATGCAGAGGACAGTGTGTCTGTTTTCAAAGTGGGTAGAGGCTTACCCTACTAGGAGAAATGACAGTATTACAGTTGCAAAACTGTTGTTACGTGAGCTCATACCTAGATTTGGTTTCCCAGTATCTTTGGAATCAGATAGAGGAAAACACTTTAATAGCGAAGTGATCCAGATAATCTGTGAAGCATTTCAAATCAAACAGAAATTGCACTGTGCATATCGCCCAGAGGCTTCTGGAGTGATTGAACAATTAAATGGCACTATAAAGTCAAGATTGGGAAAAATGTGTGCATTAACATCATTAGAGTGGCCAGACGCATTGCCACTTGTCTTGATGGGACTCAGAAGCGTACCTGACAGAACGACAGGATTAAGCCCCCATGAAATAATGATGGGAAGAGCAATGAGACAAACACATGTTCCCACAAACAAATTAGTGAATATATCTGATGATATGGTTCTGGATTATTGCAAAGGATTGGCTGACCTAGTGCGTTCTGTCTCTCATCAGGTTGGAGAAGACGCAGTTTCCAGGCAGCCTGAACTAGAACATGATCTGAATCCTGGTGATTGGGTGGTAGTGAAGAATCACACCAGAGAAACGTGTCTATCACCCAGGTGGAGCAGACCTTGTCAAGTTATATTGACCACCAATACAGCAGTGAAGTGTGCAAGATTTCCTAATTGGATTCACGTAAGCCACACAAAGAGAGTACCAGACCCTGAAGAGGAGAATTCACAGACAACACCAATCACTGAAGAAGCTGAAGGTTGCCCAGCAGAGGAATCTCAGGCTCGAGGTTCGAGAGAAGCTGACGGAGAACAACCGAGCACAAGTCAGGATTGGATACCAGTGGTAGAAGTTCCTGAAGTATACCACAGAACAAGAAGTCAAGCGAAATTGGAAGAAATAGAAGAAGATCAGATAGGTGAAGAAGAAGCAGCTCAGGTACAAGAAGAAAAGACAATAAGAGAACCTGAGCAAGGTCAGATAGGGAAAGAAAATTGGACTCAAAACAGTGAAAACTTAATAGACTTTGAACAGGGACAGACAGATCTAGAAGAATCCGGTTAGGCTGCAGAAGTTCACAGTGCAATAAGCCCTGATCAGAACAAGTTAGATCAAGAAGAGTACACGGACGAAGAAAACCTTGAAAAACATGAACTTAAAGAAATAAATAAAGAACAAGGTCAGTTATTGGAAACTCACAGCGGAGCTGTTACAGAGAAACCAATTAGACCTGAAAAGGAGCAAACAAGAAACACAGTAATTGAAGAAAACGAAACAGTGCTAAGAAGTGAAATTAACGAGATCCCTGAAGACGAAAGCAAAGAAACAGTGCCAATAAAGAAAACAAGAAAAGGAGATCATTGGCCAAGTGTCATTAAAAGAGTAAAGTACCACATAACAACCAGAAGTGATAATCCAGATCAAGTACCTGAAGTAACAAGTCAAACTGATCAAGAGAAAAAGTCAGGGAAAAGAAAAAGCAAAAGACTGAAACTTGTGAATAATAAATTCAAGGGTCCTGACTGGACTTATATCATTCTTGAAGATTTTGAAAGCTCAGAGTCAAGTGACAGTGGTGGCGAAGGAACAAGTGCAGAACTAACATACGAAGAAGAAACAAGACCACCCTGACTAAACAAAAGAATCCTCTAAAGAAAAGAAGAAGAGATAAGAAGAGCAATCTTCCTTGTCGAAAAATGCCTGACGATAGAGTTACTGGGAGACCAAAACGAAATTGTTGTAGGAGATGCTGTGCAATCTGCATATGTAGTCTAGTATTGGTGCTTATAGTATGGTTAGTCCTGATTGTAGCAGTTCCTTACCTTATGATAATAGATAAGAAGATTAATAATGAAACTAAAGGGAGGACAGCAAACATGAAGGGCAATAGAGTAGAATTAATGACAGAAGATGAGGCAGAAATTCATCATGAAATAGCTGATAACGACACTAGTTTAAATGTTTTCACAAAGTTATTGTTTCAGTATGTAGACACAATGGAAGTTAGTAATTGTTATGTCTGTATGAAGTTACCTGAATCAGTAGCGGAAGGATTAACATACCATCATTTACCACTGACATATGGCATCTCATGTAGTGTATTAACAAGTTTATTTTATAGAACAGGTAGACTGCAGTATTATTATTCAAACTTAGATGTGATATTTTCTGAGGTTCCGATTCGCAAGAGTATGAACCCAGTGCTTAGTAGTCAAGACGCACAGTTTATGGGAGAATTTTTCTTAACAATGAAATCAATAGACATAACACATGCACATAGACACAATCTAACATGTTCTTTACTTGAAGAAGAAAAGATATTTTTGAATTTAGTAGAAGATAGAAGACAAGATTTTCAAAAGAAAGCTTCTGAGCATAAGGCTCATTTACCGCCTTGGGCTGAGAAAGAAGGTATTTACACACCTCGCAAGGCTCAAGCTGCAATGGCACTGGATTTCGTAAAGACAGGGAAAATTTGTCTTAGTAGGTTAAAGACTGATTATAACAATGTTTTCATCGGTACCAGTAAATGTGAACACAATTTTTTAATTCTTGGAGGTTGGGGACACAAAGGAGGAACAGATTCAGTTTTTCCTGGAATTTATTATGTATGCGGGAATAAGGCTTACTTTAGGCTTCCTGCACGGTGGTATGGAAGTTGTTATTTTGGAATAGTTTTTCCAAAGATATACCACGTAAAAAGAAACACTGGGAGCAATGAAAACAATAGCGAATTAATACGTAGTAAAAGAGCTAGTTTTTCAGAAATTGTAGGTGATATATTTGGTGCATTGATACCTTCAGTGGGAATAATTCTGAACTCAAGGAAAATATGCAAATTGTCTACAGTAGTTGATCGTTTATCAACGGATACTGCTGGAGGTTTTCTAATGATTAATGCGGAGATGGTTGCGATTAGATCTATGGTGATGCAAAATCGACTTGCTCTTGACATTCTATTGGCAAAAGAGGGAGGAGTCTGTAAATTATTGAAGACGAAACATTGTTGCACTTATATTCCTGATAAGAGTGCAGAAATTGGAACGTATATTCAGAACATAACTAAACTTGAGAAAGAACTTAAACCACTGGAAGTTGTTAGTGTATGGGAAAGATTGACAAATATTATCTCGTCAATTGGAACCTGGTTTGCTAATGTAGGAAAAGGACTTAAAGGTCAAATATTAGTACCCCTAGCAGGGATAGCAATAATAATATTGGCAATAACAATATGGTGCAAATGCTGTAGAAAGAATGGAACATATAAAGTGACAGGAAAAGGAAAGAAGAGAAAACTAGATGAAATAGAACTTGAAGAATGGAGAAGTGAATTATACAAAAAGTTGAAAGGGGATGTGAAAAACAGAAAATGTAAAAATGAGAATGAAACGAATTGCTAGAAGTTGGCATCTGATTGAGGGTAGTGTTTTTGATGGCTCAGAAACGCCATCAGAGAGGGGATTGATGGAGCAAGGTTTCAAAAATGAAACTTGCTTGTACGCAATCCTCCTCATAGTATTAATTTATTAAATTTGTATGGTCAATACTAACCTTTGCATTCACAAACACAAGAGGGACAGAAGCTTGCCTATGTGTTTTACTAATGAATAATGCTTGTCTGTAATCCAAAATGTCCGCTAAAGCGCGGGAACCTCACTGCGCATGTCGCAAATGATCACATGGTGTGACGTTTTTCTTTGCTTGGTGGGAAACTTCTGCTTCTGCGCAGTGTGCGCTAAAATGGCCGCTAAATGTTTTCACATGCTTAAGCTTGCTCTCATGTCATTATTAAATTGTCGTTTTCTTAATGCTACTAATGCAGGATAGTATTATAATTAATTGGGAACAGAGTAGGAAAAGTGGGCATACAGTGAAACATTTTATTTGTGATTTTAATATTTTCTTCTTGCACTTTTAGTAATTTGTAAACTTGGGCCTGGGTTGGTGACTTGTAACTTGAGAGACGATGGTTCTGCGCATGTATCCTGTGTGCCTGCCAAGTGAAGTCAACTTGGACGTCTCCCAAGGCCATGACCCATTGGCCGAAGATGCTGTACTTTGTTTCCTGTGGACAAAATTATACTTTTCCCCTGTAAAATGTATAACATTTGTCGTGAGACGGGTGGGAAATAAAGCGAATGTATTAATTTGAAGGGGTGGGAACGTAAAGACAATAGGCTTTACAATTTAG
>CAWUFW010008613.1:825000-868056 GCA_963921515.1 Calotriton arnoldi
TGGTTTAACAAAGAATGTAGTATGGCCAAGAGTGCTCTGATTACTGCTATTAAGTCCACTAAGAGGGAAGACATTCAGGAGGAGAGAGTTACATATAACTGTCCTTATAAGAGCAAAGAGGGAATGGGATAGCCAAAACTGGGGACTCTTCCTAGCAGCCGCAAGGGATAATAACCAAACCCTATTCTGGAACTTAATAGCCACCAGGAACAGGGAAGGAAGATCGAAAAATTGATAATAATTTTGAGGCAGAGGTTTAGATAGCCCATTTTACAAACATATATCACCTTAAATTAGATGAGGACCTAGTTCCGGAACTTCCAGTTACCCACCTGTATCTTGGGTCAGAGAGGGCTATTGCTGCTTTTCCCTTGATAACATGTACAGAAGTAGAAGAGGCCTTACGAAATATAGCACCACACAAAGCTCCAGACATCGATAAGATCCCTGATGATTTATTTTTATCTGAAAAAAATGTGTGGACAACATACTTTTCTGTGGTTTTTAATGCTATTTTAAATGGAGCCAGCAATCCAAAAATGTAGGCTAGGGCTGAGATTGTTCCCATTTACAAAAAGGGTTGCCCCTTGCACCCTGCCAACAAACAATAGGCCAATCAGCCTACTAGATACCACCAAGAAACTTTTTAGCAGGGTGATATTAAGTAGGCTTCAGCACTGGCTAGAAGAGAGTAACATAATTTGTCCCCTTCAAGCGGGCTACCGAGCCAATACTTCCACTGTTGACCAGGTTTTTAGACTACAGTTGATCTACTGGAAGGTCGTAAGCTTTGAGAAGGGCAGGCTTTATGCAGTTTTTGTTGACCTTAGAGCCGTGTTTGACCTGGTACCCAGAACTCGCTTGTGGAAACGTCTAGCTGAATAGGGCATCCCTGCTTACCTGTGCAGAATAATAGAGAGACTGCACAAGAATAACTTTGTGCAAATCAGATGTGGTAAGCTGGGTGAAGTTTCCAAGCCCATTCCTGTAAAGCATGGCGTAAGGCAGGGCTGTGTTTTGGCCCCCACCCTTTTTACCTTGTTTTAAATGATTTAGTGTAGTGATAATGATGCTCCTCGTCTGGCAGGCATGAGGGTTCTGGCTCTCATGTTTGCTGACGATACTCTTTTACTTTCAATGTCACCTATGGGGCTCCAGAAACTACTTGATGGTTTTAGCAGATTCTGCGGGATGAGGGGGCTGGAAATTAATATCAGTAAATCTAAATTTATGGTTTTCAATCCCTGCCCTTCCACGCACCCAAACCCCACCTTGGGCGGTGTCCCTTTAGAGCAGGTACACATTTTTTACTATTTGGGGCTCACCCTGGACGAGAAGGTAGACTGGTCATCCAAGTTGGTAAAAGAAGACTAAAATTGGAACAGCAAACTGGGGGGTTGTTGAAGCTATACAAAGGGTCCCTCTGTAAATTTGTATTGCTCGTTGTCCAACTATATTCGTACAGGCTCTTGCAGGTGCCCTTTATAATGCAGAGATATGGGGTCACAAAAATAAAAAAACGCTGACAATGGTAGAAAATAGATTCATAAGGCAGCTTTTGTGCTTATCGGTAAGCATTCCCCTACTACCATTGAGGTTGGATTTGGGACTCAAGCCGATCCCTGACAAGATAGAACTTCGACCGTTAATTTTTTGGAGACACATTTGAGCCACCCCTGAACTCCTGTTATTTCGAAGTGGGCTAGAGGAAATTCTCAGGGGCAGATTTACAAGGACTGGCGCATCTCTGCATATTAGCAGGGATGCGCCAGTAAAGATGCGACACGCAAAAATACCCTTCGCCACCACGGATGCGTCGTATTTACAATGCGGCGCACCGTGGCGCAAGGATAGACAGATGCGTGTCGCAACTTTTGTCGTAAGCGCAGTGCTGGAGTCGTGTCGCAAGCGCGACGCAACTCCAGCAATGCTCAGGGGCGGCCCATACTTATTGTGCTGCGTCACTCTTTACGCCTGCATCAAGCAGGCGTAAGGTTTTGACGCAGCAGCGTCGTAAAAGTGACTCAGTGAAATCTTGTAGATTTTACTGCGTCACTTTTACGAAGCTTTCTTGCGACGGAACGCCCACCCTGCATACATTATACCTGACGCAGGTATAATGTAGCACAGGGCTTTACAACGTGACGCATCTCGCTAGATGCGTCACGTTGTAAATATGTCGCAACGTGGTGCATTGTTTACGACATCGCTGCGTCACAGAAGTGACGCAATGGCGGTGCAAATGTGTCGCAAGGGGCTTGTAAATCTGCCCCTCAGTTGCTCGAATGCAACCAAACTCCCCTGGATTAAATTTGGCAAAGACTCCGTAAAGGAGATTGATTTGGCAAATCTCTGGGATAATGCAGTGAGCAGCTGTCTGTCAATTACTGCGAAGGCGATGAAAACCCAATTTAAAAACTGCAAACACAACAATCTTTTAATACATGCACAAGGCACTTTATCCACGTTATATTTAGCGATAAAGGATAATTGTCATCTTTAAAAAGTTTGTGATGACTGAGCAGAATCTAGCAAAAAATCTCTATGTCAAGTTCAAACATGGACGCCTACTCCTCAATTGCTTTAAGTCAAAATGTTTAGGACCTTTGAATAGTATAGATCTTTTGTGCTATATGTGTGGTTATAAGAGGGAGGCTGTACCCCATTTCCTATTCTTCTGTCCTGCTTATAAAGGACCACGTGTAAAATGGACGACGCCTATTTGCATGAAACTAGGCACTGCAAGGCACGAGGAAGAGCATAGGATCCTTCAAGCTGATACAACTCTATACCTGGTATTCGCACTGTCCAGATTTCTGTTTCATGACTGGTTGATAAGAAACAAAAAGTATGTTGATCCGAACTAATCTGGCACTTGTTGTTGGAACCTTTAACCCATGCACTTATTATTATTATTTTTTATTACTTCTTACCCTTGCTCTTACTGTACTTATAGACCTGTAACAGTTACATTTGAATCTTATCCGTAATTTTATGGCCTGGTGGATTGTTTTATCTTTTTATCCTGTTGACATTGTTTTTAACTTTCTGTAGATACCGTATTTTTTAATGTGCATCTCTTTTATGGTATACTACCAAAATAAAGAGTTTTGGATTGGATAGCTGGTGTTCTCATTCTTTTTAGGACTCTGACATCAAACAAACAGAAAGAGGGGTTCACACCGAATACAGAAGAAGAGAAGAATATAGCAAGTAGAAAGATGAATCAGGATGAGAGACTGAGGTTAGTGTGAAGAGAGAAGAGAAACATTGAGACTCACAGACTCAATTTTAAAAGAAGAAAGTGTCAGGACTTTCTAAATAAAACATGCCATACCAGCCACGGATACTTCTGCGGAACAGGACTTGGGTGAGAGTGCTTCTAAACAGCTCAGCAGAAGTAATAATAGTGCTTAAGACTCTCCAGGAGTTTCTGGTGCTGTGTCCAACTGACGATTTCATACAGATTGGCACTCGAGATAAACATTTAAATTCCCCAGAAGGGGTTTATATATTGGATATACAAATTGAAGTGGATCTACCGCGTGCAATTAAAGCAGTTCCTGGCCACATTTATTTGAAGCTTATGACATCACATTAGCAGATGGTGACTGGCCCTAGTCTTCATTAGGACGGCACTCTGAGCAGAGGAGATAATTCAGGTGGGCTGCTAAACAAGCCCCAGCCTTATACAGAAACTAAGCAGGATGGGATAAACACACTATCCACATGCTATTCCCTAACGCAGTGAAAACCCAAGCGCAGGCTAAATATTCAATGAAGACAGAAGCCAAGCGCGATATAAAAGCAATACTACATTAACTACAATATCAGGGCATTATAATGCCTTTTCTTTCAACAATAAACACTCTACTGTTTTCCATTTTAAAACCTGACAGATCATATAGAGTAGTTTTCATACAGTTTCCAATGGGTTTTCCGTCAAAACATAGTGCTTAAAAGCAGATATCTAACCGCCTTCAGCTTTGATGGAATTCAATATTTCTTCAAAGTATTACCTATGGGGTATAAGAACAGCCCTGGCTTATTATCAGCACGTTATCATGGAGATCTTACGATCCGATCCAGAGTCGCTATTATACATTGGTGACATTTATCTCACAGATGACTTAAACAAACACCTGACTAGGGTGGACCAGATAGTGACAGTTCATAACATCACTCAATTACAAAATTAACTTTAAAAGTCTAAAATTGACTACCTGACTGTGACTTTTCTTGCATATGGATTATCCAATAAGGGAAACAGACTGAGACCTGATTTCCTTCAGAAATGTGCTTCTTTGTAGCTTCCCAACACATTGAAGAAGTTAAAATCCCTGTTTAATTTCTTTACTTCAGGCAGATTTACTTGCCACACTATACTGAGCTAGTGAATCCCTTGTACACACTAATTTCTCCCATGTTTTCTTCAAAACAATGGAAAAATACACCAATGTCTGCTTGCAGTGCATGCTAGATATGCTAGAGACAAATTATTTACAAATTAGGGATAAGACAAACCTAGTATTAAGAATGGTACCAAGCCCCACCTGTCCATATATAATTTACAATGAAGGACAGCCAATTCGCATAGCACACAAATCACACGTTTATTCACCAGCAGAAGAACGCTTTGCTCCCATAGAGAAAATTCCTGCTGATGAACATACAGCCATTTTGAAAGAGCACTCTTTAGCTCAGAGAAAATGAAAGATTGTGGTTTCTCCCGTTCCTACACTAGATGCGGGCAGTAAAGCAAGCATTCCCAGTGCTCATGTTCAACACCCGAGATGGTTCCAGTGGACTTCCTTGTTAAGTGCAGTTGATATAAAGTTTGAATATTGAAGCATTTCTCTAATATGAGCAGAATATATCTCAGACTCCGCGCGCTTTACTCATGGAGTCATATCAGAGCATGTTTTATACAGATGACTCTGCACAAACTGCAACTGGTACAAAACAAAAGTACTCTGCAGCCTGCGCAGGAGTGCAGGGTGTGGTTAAAAACTGTGACTTCCACCTGCAGCACACCCACACCAGCTTTCTTAGTGACAGTACCGTACAACATGTAGAAATTCATGACTTGATGCTTGCATTACAGAGGGCTGATCCATCAGTTCCCACACTAAGGGGCCGATTCCGATGTCGCCAAAAGTGCCTTCCCAATGCTATTCGTAGGCTTACCTTACGTCCGACTCGTATCCGGAGCTTTTTCCTACAAACTAGCAAGTACGGTGCGTATAACAGGCAAATCTCCGACCGAATCGTCCGCTCCGATTCGTGCACTATGTCAGTAGCGAACAGGCTCAGGAAACACAGAAAGCGAGTCGTAGGGAGGCGCAAACGAACCAATTTCCGGATACGCAAGTACGATGCGTCCCCAATACGCGTCGCACAGGGCGCCGGCTCCAGCACGTCACAGCATCCGGACGAGGCGTATGAATGAAAGCTCCGAGTCGCGCCAGAACACGAACAACAGGGACGAGACGGAGCAGCCATGTATCCAATCGCGCATGTCTTCCCTATACTGTACGCCCAACGTTACCGACGCGCACGACGCAGAAGGTAAGTCAGACACCTATCACACACCAAAATGTCACGAGTACACGAAAGGAAACACCACCATAGGGGGGTGGATGATTATCCCAAATAGCATATCCCACCATCCCTCCCATTATTGTACACCCCAGAGGGGGGTGGATGCCTATCACCCACAGTATTGCCCACCCCAGAGGGTGGTGGATGCCTATCACCCACAGTATTGCCCACCCCAGAGGGTGGTGGATGCCTATCACCTACAGTATTGCCCACCCCAGAGGGGGGTGGATGCCTATCACTCCCAGCATATCCCACCCATAGGGTGGTGGATGCCTATCACTCCCATTATTGTCCACCCCAGAGGGAGGTGGATGACTATCACTCACAGTATTGCCCACCCCAGAGGGTGGTGGATGCCTATCACTCCCAGCATATCCCACCCATAGGGGGGTGGATGCCTATCACTCCCATTATTGTACACCCCAGAGGGGGGTGGATGCCTATCACCCACAGTATTGCCCACCCCATAAGGTGGTGGATGCCTATCACTCCCATTATTGTCCACCCCAGAGGGGGGTGGATGCCTATCACTCACAGCATATCCCACCCACAGGGTGGTGGATGCCTATCACTCCCATTATTGTACACCCCAGAGGGGGGTGGATGCCTATCACTCCCATTATTGTAGGGGTGGATGCCTATCACTCCCATTATTGTATACCCCAGAGGGGGGTGGATGCCTATCACCCACAGTATTGCCCACCCCAGAGGGGGGTGGATGCCTATCACCCACAGTATTGCCCACCCCATAGGGTGGTGGATGCCTATCACTCCCATTATTGTCCACCCCAGAGGGGGGTGGATGCCTATCACCCACAGTATTGCCCACCCCAGAGGGGGGTGGATGCCTATCACTCCCATCATATCCCACCCATAGGGGGGTGGATGCCTATCACTCACAGCATATCCCACCCATAGGGTGGTGGATGCCTATCACTCCCATTATTGTACACCCCAGAGGGGGGTGGATGCCTATCACCCACAGTATTGTCCACCCCAGAGGGGGGTGGATGCCTTTCTGAATGACCATCCCCACTCATAGGGGGCAGGATGCCCATCAACACCAGGATACACACACATAGGGAGACTAAGCAAACCACCCCTCTACCATCTTTGCCACATTGCATGTTTTAATGTGACAAATGCTCACAACACAGAATGTGGCATTGGACATACAATGTGACTCACAACACGTGTGCCCAAAATGCAAATGTGTGTCACTAATATCCTGCTGCAACTGATCACCGTAGTAATGGGACATAAACCCCCCATCACCACAGTGACCAAAAGGTCATTGTGTCCCTGAAAATAGCAGCATCTCCAAAACAGCATGCATGAGTCCGTGTACAAATTGCACAAGCAATGTTGTGGCAATGTAGTGGATGTGTCACATACAAACATAGAATTGGTTTGGCAAATATTGCCGTATATCACAAGAACCACCCCTGCCATGTGCAGACAAGCAATGGCCATGACCCTTGACAATGACTCCAGAGAACAGTCAGATAATGTGCAAAGTGAGCACCATGAGGAATACACACATATCAACACCAACAGACACACACACACTAAGGAATCCTGTGGAGACTGTAGATGTTATGTGAACAAGTTCCATACCATGTCAGCAATGGGAGATACCAAACATGATGAATGTGCAGGCCGATGATCCAGGAGACACAGGGACACTAGGGTAAAACCTCCCAAAAACACACTGTCATTGGCCGGGAAAAGACATAACAGTGCAGTGTTGCTGTAGCACAAACACAGACACCATTACAATAGCAAGTTCATGATACACATCATCAACATCATGTACATAATATGCAACACCACTGGATAACAAAAATGGCTTTATTCAGCAATAAAATCTCCATGAATGTTCATGCCACGATGCAAAAAGGCCAATGGCCAGTCCATCAAAGAGTCCAACCAGGGTAACTGTTGAAAACTTGTAATCCATTCATTGCCTGCACTGCTATGGACCAGGGACATCTCACACCTTGGAGGGGCATACATAGTGGCAGGCCAGGCACCGCAGGGACAGGATCAGGGTACAGGAGAATGGGGCAGGGGAGGTGTGGTGGGTGCAGGAGTGACGCCAGCAACTGCAGTGGAGGGGTCTGACACAGTGGGCGCCATCACCACTGCTGGGCACAAGTCAGATGTGGGGTCAACCTGCACCACTGCAGTGTGCAGGACAGATGTGGTGGACGGGCTCTCAACTGCAGTGCCCAAAGCAGACGGGTGTGATGTCCCTCCTACTGCAGTGCCAACATCAAGAGGAGTGAAATGGGGTTCAGATGAGGTGGGCAGGACAGAGGGGGGAGACACGGTTTCCACACCAGTGGCAGGAACAGGCTGAGCATGTGAGGCGGGGTGGAAGGGGGGGGGAGGGCCTAAGCATCCTGGGTATGCGGTATGGGTGTGTGGGTGAACCTGGTGCAGGGAATGGCCGTAGGACCTGTGTATTGGCTTCCGGGGGGCTGCAGGATGGAGAGTGTGAGGTGGAAGCCTGTGCCTTTGGTGGTGTCTTACCCTTCCTGGTCCGGGCTTGCGGGTGGGGGCCTCAGTGTCCATGTGCCTGGGGGAGGGTGTACGTTTAGCAGGGGAACTCCCCTCTATGCGGGGTGACTTCCTCTTCCCCCTATAAGTTGGAGCAGATGGTTCTGTGGGGAAGAGGCCAAGGTCACAGAGGAAGAGCTGCTTGGAAGTGGGGGCAGTAGGTGAGGCAAGGGAAGGTGTTTTGGAGGGAGATGCATCTGAGGAATGCGGAGTGCATGTGGATGCCTGTCTGTGTGTCTGTGACCCATCCCCTGTGTGTGTGCCATCAGTCCCCGGAGTGTGCGTGCTTGTGGCTCGAGACTTTGGCATGCATGTCTGTGTGCTGCCATTGCCTGATGTGGTGCGTGCATGTGCGGGTGTGTGTCTGTTGGACAGGCAGGGGAGTGGTGACTGTGGATGTGGCAGAGGTAGCAGGGGTGAGGGCCTGTTGGATGAGGGACACTGCTGCCGTTTGTGTGGAGGCCATGGCCTGAATGGTCCGATGTAGGGCAAACATGCTTGATGAGATGCCCTCCATGAAGGACACCAGTTGTGTCAACAGACTGGTGTGGGAATGGAGGACACTCAGCATCGCTGTCTGACCTACATGGAGCTGCTTCGGTAAGTCCACAGACTCCACACTCAGGGCAGCAGGGGAGACAGGGGCAGGTGGTGCGGTGCCTGGCATGAAGGAGACATGCTCCCTTACACGGGAGCCTCCACGGACATCTGGAATGGGAGCAGAAGGGAGGGTGGAGATGGTGGTGGTGGCGGAGCCAGACCTGCTAGGTGTTGACTGGGGGCTGCTGGCACCCGCCTCCACAAGGGAGTCATCACTGAAGCTGGCGTGTTCCTCAGCCGAGGTGGACATAGCCGAGGTCTCCTCAGTGTGGCCCCCTCACCCTCCGTTCCACTGGGTCCCTCCGAATCCTCCGCAGCGGACCCTGTCTGGCGCTCTGGCTCCTCATGGTCCGTGTAGCTGTCTCCTCCAGAGTCCGTAGATGTAACTGCAAATCAACATGGCAAACAGAGAAACATCAGTCACCTGTATAGACATCACACATCACAGTCAGAACAGCACATGACAGTGCACGTTTGTGCATCATTTGCAGTAAATACTCTTAATTGCAGACACATATTTGCAAAACACACATGTCAGTCTGCCAGCAAACCATGCCCCTCATATCCTACATGTCCATGGAGACATCAGTCTGGTGCATGTAGCCAGACACGACTCATTTGTGCACACATGCACCACATAAACAGTTGCATGAACTGCAGGATTTGTGCTGGAAATGTGTCAGTACACACATATACCATCTCCTGCCACTGAGTTTGTACATGTGTCAGGTAAAGGGATGGACAAAGTAATTGTCAGTAATATGGATATGCTTCCTTCACCACACACCATGATGTGCGCATGTCTTGCTGGACGATGGCAGAATTGAGTGCATGCAGGACAACTTCCATCACTGCAGGAAACACTAGAGCAATTTAAACAACATGCTTCAGGGCAGTCTGGGTAATCAGTCATTGCTGCCTTCTGTCACTTGGGCAGTGCATCACAAAACAAACAGTCTGCCCTGTATCTCAATCATGTAGTTGTGGGGAATATAAGCCCTGCATCTGTCAAGTGCACATGTTGCCCCACTGCTACCCACATGTGAAGGCAAATGATGATCCCACTCCCAACATATGCCACAGTAGAGTGACAGCAAGCACAAGTCTGGCAACATGAGCACATCACAGTCTGATGACAATGAAGTACAGCTGTCTGCACTTAAATTTTGGACACACCATCAGGCACAGTCAAGTGATTACACACCTATGTGTGACCCCATCGTGAAGATCCAACACCCACATGTCAGCTGTCTGACCACCCAAAAATAATTGACACCCCAGGAGTCTAAAAAGCCAGCCCACTCCACAATGAGACAGAGGCTGACACCTGATTGCACATTGCACAATGCATCCAATTTACTTTGATACACATGATTATGAAAACTGAGTGTACACCATGTCCGGAGTAGACATACCTGACCTGGTCCATGTGCAACATGGGATTAGCCCGAACAGTGGGCATGTGTCCATGCATGTGTGACACACATGATGGACATACTTCAGAGATCACAACATTGTCACACATGCTGCATGTGTGTGTGGCTAACACCCCAGGCACATATGGCGAGGCAGAGCATCAACTAGGACACGTATGTATGGCCCACACAGAGTGCATGTCACATATCTGTCAATGTGCAGATACATGTCAATAAATTACACACTCCTGAAGGCTAATACATACTGCCAGTAGCAGATGCGGTCCCCCACATCAACCTTGGACAACAGCAGGCCCCCCGTGAGACATGTCACTGACAGAAAGGGACACACCTGTGTATCAGATGAGGAAGGGCCATTACAGAACTAAAGGACATGATTCTAGTTCAAGCAGACAGACAAACTGCGGTAGCGTAACCAGGCTGAAGGAATGCAAAGATCATGTTAGACACAGTTCACAGACAAGGCATGCACTTACCCCCTCCTTGCTGCTGTCTGGCCTTTAACAGCCCATCCAGGGCAGGGAAGACCACTGGCAGAATCCGGCGCATGTGGGGGGTCAGGGTCTGGTGTCCGCCCCTGCTGCGAGGAGGCGACAGCTTCAGCAGGACTCTGGCAATGCGTCTGCTCCAGCCACTTAGGTCCTGCCACCTCTTCTGGCAGCTGCGGATGCGACGCCTGTGGACCCCCACAGATCGAACTGCCCTGGCAATGGTCAGCCAGATCTCCTGTTTCTGATGGGCATCAACCTGTGAGGATGACAAAGTGAAAGGGCCATTAACACACATACAACATGTTTGTGCATCACACAGTTGGAGAAACATGTGCTATTCACAAGAGCATCTGATGTACACAGTTAGTGCAACTATGTGGATGGACACTTGTCCTGCATCACCAACATGGAAACATTGGCTGGGTATTATGACCGTCTCTAAATGCACTCTCACAGCACAGTACCTGTTCAGTGCAGGTACCTGCACACTTTGGGTGTGACAACTACAGAGTGAACATGCTAGCCAATGCTTCACACAATGCCATTAGTGGTAGTCAGACAAGATGCAAACTGAGAGAGGATGTGGACTGCACACTCACCTGCTCCCCTGGTTTCCCATACAGCTTGCTGTACTGTGGTAGGAGGCTGTCCAGCAGGGCCTGGTTTTCCTCCTCTGTGAATGCTGGGGCCCTCTCCACAGTACGTGCCATCCTTGGAGCCAGAGGATACAGAGACAGCAGCAGTGGTAGCAGAGATGTCTGTATGGAGAATTCAGTGCAGGCAAGTGAGCTCTCAGGGCAAGACACAGCCTTATATCAGTGCTGCAGAGGCAGAATCGGTCCCATGCGTACAAAACGATAGGTCAGACTCGTTCGCATCCTATGAATTTGTCCAATCCATGAGATAGGACGCATCGGACAAGCCTACCGCAACTTTCAAAATACCTGCATCATGACAGTTTTGAGTTTGATACATTTGTACCAAAAGTTAACCGAATCGTACCCTCCGCGAATCATGCACGATGCAAAATGCGTGTCTGTCACCATGACAACCAACAGGCAACCAGTGCGTCCGGCTCGCTCAGGATGTGGCAGACGCGTGTATTGAAAACTCACCGCGTCGTACAGCATTGATTCAAGCATGCAATCGGTCAGTCCGGCTCGCTCAGGATGTGGCAGACGCGTGTATTGAAAACTCACCCGCGTCGTACAGCATTGATTCAAGCATGCAATCGGTCAGTCCGGCTCGCTCAGGATGTGGCAGACGCGTGTATTGAAAACTCACCCGCGTCGTACAGCATTGATTCAAGCATGCAATCGGTCAGTCCGGCTCGCTCAGGATGTGGCAGACGCGTGTATTGAAAACTCACCCGCGTCGTACAGCATTGAATAAAGCATTCAATCGGTCAGTCCGGCTCGCTCAGGATGTGGCAGGCGCGTGCATGCAATGCCCACTCATCAACTCAGACAATGTATGTATGAATAATGGCATGCTGTATGCCCTGTGTGGATGTAGTCCTGCACATGTCAAATGGGACAGACACAATAGACAAGACTACTGACATTATGATCCTAGCTTACAGTGCAACTATAGCAGTGTGTGTGAGGGACATGACTAGTGTGAGTGACCACTTCACAGATCATCCTCCTATGCTTGGCCACTGTCCCAGGGGATCAATGTGTTGTGTAGGTCATACATCACATCATGACAATGTCCTGACCATGACAGTGTTGTGCATGGTGACAAGCTGTCTGTATGTAGTATTGTTGCTAGGTCGGAATACCTTGTCCATGTCTGTGTACATTCAATGCATGTGCAATTTGACCTAAGAACCTATGGCTGATACTTAATTGTGTGTGTGTTGTGCATGTTACAATTGATCACATGGACAGTGTCAGAGAACAGTGAGTAGTCAGTACTACACAGGAATATTTGGTAATACCTTCAATAATTGTGTGTATGTTCATGCTCACATTGCTGTGATTTCTGGATTAGGTCAACCTCAGACATCTGACTTCACTGAGTCATCATTGTAAGTGCCACGCAATCTGTTGATACTGTATTAATTGAAGTATAACTCATATAGTAATATGTGTACATACTTTGTCATGTGTTCCTCAGGGCATCAAATGTCCACAGACCCTTCCCGGATCTTGAAACCATGGTGGAGCGTGAGTGCATGAGGAAATACAGGTTCACAAGGGCATTAATTTTGGAATTGACAGACCAGATGTCACCACACTTGCTACCTGGACGCACATATCCCTTTGCCCTGACCCCCAAGGTGAAGGTGATGGCGGCACTACATTTTTTTGCAACCGGTTCGTTCCAGTTTACTGTGTCTGATGCTGGTGGGATGTCCCAGACGATGTTCAGTCGAGTGCTCCGGGACGTGTGTGAGGCCATGTTGAGGTTCCTCGACCTGTACATACATTTTCCCACATCGCCACAGTTCCGTGCCATTAAGGATGACTTTTATGCCCTGGGACACATGCCACATGTGATTGGATCGATTGATGGGACACATGTGGGTTTGGTAGCACCACGAGCCCATGAACAGGTTTACAGGAATCGTAAACACTTTCATTCAATCAATGCCCTTGTGGTATGTCTGGCGGACCAGATCATCTCCCATGTATGTGTGCGTTTCCCGGGATCTGCACACGACGCATACATAATGAGGATGAGTCGGATCCCCCAGCTGATGTCCCACTTCATGAATGAGCGTGCCTGGCTTGTTGGTGAGTCAAGTTGTCAGTGTCAGTTGTGTGATCATTGTCTGTCAGGTTGTACCCTGTTGTTGCTCAACTGATCCTTCTTATTTGATAATTTCAGGAGACTCTGGATACCCAAACATGCCCTGGTTGCTGACACCACTCAGGAACCCGGTCACACCTGCTGATGTCCTTTACAATGGGGCACATGGCCGGACCAGACGTGTGATTGAGCGCACATTTGGGCTGCTGAAGACCAGATTCCGCTGCCTTGACCGGACAGGAGGTGCCCTTCAATATTCCCCAGAGAAGGTGTGCAAAATCATCATAGTGTGCTGCATGCTTCACAACAAGGCTGTGAGGAATAAGCTACCGCTCATTCAGGATGACAGGGACCAACGTCCTCCCTCATGGGAGGATCCAGGCCTGGGGAACGGTGCCAGTGAGGAGGAGGAGGAGGAAGAGGAGGTGGATGTCAGGAGACAGCTCATTGACAACTTCTTTGCTTGTGTGTAAGTATGCATGTATGTCTGATGATGCCTTTCCTAAGCGTGATTTGTGTAAGTCGGACAATATGTTGTGATATGTGTGTGGGTCAGCAAATTCACAGGCTCCTTGCCGTTGTACAGTGTATGTTAAGTTATGATGCTCTCCACTACATTGTTGTATTCAACCCTAGCAATTGGTCAGAATTTACAATGGACAATAGTGAGTCAATGATTGGATATGTCATCATGGCAAGTTGTGATTAAGACTGTACTATGTCTCTCCTTCACAGGCTCCTTTGGCTGTTGGGTGGGTACACACCACTCCGTTCCATAATGGATTGTCAATTTGGACCAGTACTCTCTGACAGTCAATCTATTTGGTCAGATTTGTCTTTTATTTCTTTTTATTTGGATACTTGGAACTGTAATCAGTTTGCTTTTGTGTTGAGCAGAACTTCTGCCTGTGTAATAAACCTGTTACACACATTGATGTTTGCCTTCTCCGTTGCAAACATATGCTACAACCGTTCATATCATGTTTTTCTGCCATGGTGTTAATTTCATTAGACAATGGTCTTTGTTTGTGCGGTTCAGTGGATTTAATTTGACAACAGTGTGTGCAATGTTTAATGTTGCATGTGCTATGTGTGTTGTGCTGACCTTGCGTGGCTATCTCTGGTATGTGTTATGTGACATTTCTTCATGAGGCGGTAGATGAATTGTAAGCTGGTCCCTAGGATCATGCTGTATTATGCTAAAGTTACCGGAGCCAAGCTGACATAATAGCTTTGTGTGTGACATTTTAGCACACATTCTTTCTGTGATTTTTGTGCAAGATGCCTTTGAGTCCAAATGAGATCATTTTGGTACTGTTGAAGCGCTGCGCCACAAGGCTGAAAGACAGGACTCTTTGTAATGGTAGATCTAGTCAGCACGGATAGTGTCGCCATGAAATGCTACACTTTGTTACACATAAGTGGAATACTTGCATTACATTGACGCACAGGGCAATAATCTACACAGATGGAAGATCTACATATACGAACCAGCGCTTTGCTGTGCATATGCTGTGACCTGTACTGCCACAGAGTTCTTCAATGGTTTGTAGAATCTGTCACCATCACAGGGAGGGTGGTGCTTTACACACTGAGGTTGTGAACACATTTCACCTGTACTATTATGTTTGATTATGGAATTGTATGTTGTTTGGGAATCATGTTTACTGCTGCAGGGGCTAGCTCGTATGCTGCATTGTAGGACAACAGTCAGAGATTGTTTCTTTCTCAGACGTGAATTATTGAACATTACACACACTCTGATTCCTGATTGGGTGGACAAGCATGGGTGAGTGAGCGTGAATGTGTGCATTGCTACCTTGCTTCGGAGATGTTGTTGGTGCTGGCTACTGGGTGGTAGAATCATTGGGTGTCTTCTGCATATATTTTGTTGAGATGATGAAACCCTAGAGGTAGTAGGTCATTGGATTGTGTGTTCTGATGTGAAACTAATGTCCAGCCATCCTTCGACAACGGCCTATTTTGCCGTGCATACTTCTGTATAAGAAGAATCACTACCACAGAACTCATGCACCTCTGTGTGAGACAGTGCCAGGTGATACAGATCATGAGCTAAAAAGTGGGTACAGTGTACAATTCACAGATGACACAGGGTTTGTGTGAATATGAATTTATTAATGTGCATGTGACAAAATCTAACAGGTAAAGGTAATTGCATTCCCAAATTTATCATCCACAGTTCATAGAGGAGTTGGAAGTGTTGTCAGATGAAAATCCTTCTGAGCGAGATCCACAGTCCATTTGGCATTTAGTCCAACTTACATGCTCCATCCCATGTGGGAGAGTCCAGGGACTGTCAACAAAGTGAATGATTTGCACACAGTGGAGGATATCCAGAGCATTTATTTGGTTCCAGGGGGGATGCATGTCCATCAATCTCTCACTTGCCATCCTTCCTTGGACGGCCCCTCCTCTTCTTTGTTGGGGGTGGACCCTCAGTATCAGGTTGCAGCGGCGGAGGGGACTCTACGCCAGACTCCTCATCCCTCCCTGTGGCAGTTGCCGATGTAGTGGCAACAGGTGTGGAGTGCACACTGGGAGGTGTGGTAATGTTGGTGGTTATCTGGCGTAGGCATGTAAGTATGTCCCTATGCACCGCCGTGAGATTGTCTATTTTCAACCAGTTGGACTCCATATGGTCCATGTGTTGGTCCATACGGTCCATGTGTTGGTCCACACGGTCCATATGGTTGTCCATCCGGTCGAAATGTGCAGCCTGCTGATGTTTCATGTCCCTGAGGATCCCGACAACCTGGCCAAAGTCTCCGGTGCATTCGCGATATACATCGAAAATGCGTTGTAACTCGGGGTCAGCTTGTTGTCCAACACCAGCTGTGGGACGTGCCCTCCCACCACGCACCCTCACACCACTCCTTTCCCTACCCGCATGGACATTGCCTGGCGTAGCACGCACTGACAGCTCCTGTCCTCCTTCATTGTTGACAGGGCTGGTATTTCCTGCCAAATCCAGATTGGGCTGTCTTGCTATGCTCCCAGGGTTTTGTTTTCTGGGTGTGTCCGAGGGGATCCGGGGCGTCTGGATGTTACTGGATGTTGCAGGAGTGGTCGCTGGGGCTGCTGATCGTACTGGTGCCGCATGCTGACCCACACCGGAGGTGCCAGGTTGGTTCCTATCGCATGAGGAGGTGTGAGAGTCATCCACACTGGAGGTCTCAGTGTCCGACGTTGTGCTGGAGCTGCTGGTGGACTCTGAATCTTCTCCAGATGATGTCCTCTGTTCTGGAGGGTAGTAGAGAGACACAATGTTAGTTGTGTATTTTCAGATGTAATGTTGTCATGCACAGCCAAATGTGAAGATGTTGTGGATCATGTTGCATTTCCTTCTTATTTCTACTCATCAATCGTCACAGTCACTGAGCTTTTATGTAATTGGACATTGTTATTTTGGAGACATGTGGTTTACTGAGCATGTCCAGCTCTGTGCATCAATGTGCATGTATTTAAATACTTGACTGTTCTTATTAGTTGTTTGGCAAGTGTCACACTGTGCATGATCCAGGTGTGTTGTTATTTCACACACCAGTGTTTTCACTATGACATACATACTGTAACTAATCTTATGTTTGACAGGAATGGGGCATCTGTGCTTGCCATTGTGGAGTTTCTCACAGTTACATTGCTGGTGTGACATGCAAACTCACTCTCCTGAATATGTGTCATCATTAGATGTTTTTGCTTGGATGTATGTGTTGATGTGAGCAATCAATGACATTCACATGTGTAACCTTGTATGCAATAGCAACGCGTTTCTTCTGACAAATGCATTGTTACATGGCAGGCCTTGAAACACAACTAATTACATTGGCATGCAGTAGGGGAGTAACTGACCTGAGTAGCTGTATTATGCGATAATAGTATGATCTGACATTCCCTAATGTTGCCCACACTGGACTTGTAATGGTGAATAATCCAAGTTTGTACTCCTGCGCAGAGACTACAGCAAGTTTGTGTGAGGTATCGCATTGTGCTGTTCTGCTATGTCCCAACATGGTGGTTGTTATGCGTGTGTATTTTTTGCATTGTTTGTGAACGTATGCAATGTGAGTAGTCATATTTATGTCAATATTTTTCTTCACTTTGCACATATGTGTCTATCTTGATGTGGTGCTATTGGTTGCTGCATACTTTTGCACATGATCACTTCATGTACATTCTACTTGTTCTCCATGGACAGAGAGATCTTTCCCACGGATGGTCTTTTGCCTTTTCATGGTCAGAGCTGTGAGGTACAGTGTGTTTAGTGCTTGAGTTAGGCTGTGTTGACTTCTAGCCCACGTTCCAATGGCTAACAGACCACCTTACTCATCATTGTCAGAGGAGCAATGACAGTGAGGGTGGTATTTTTGAAGGATGCTGAGACCGCTGACTGATGTTGAATTGCAATGCTACACACAACAATGCCTTGTGCACATGACACAACGCAAGAGTATCAGCCGTATTGCATTACACCTCACATCTACTGTCCGTGGGCATTGTCCCAGATGTGTGTTTATCTGTGTGTGTTTTGTGTTATGTGGTGTGACAGCTAATTAGAGTGTGTCCTGTCCTCCACATACATTTGTAGCATGCACATTGAGGGCACATGTGACTGATCTATACCTGTCAGGGTGTGTAATGTGTAGTTAAGGTCATGGTCTGTAGTTGTGTGAGTAGGCCAAGAACTGGCAGTAGATATTTCCAGATTTCATACAGGGTGGCCCTGTGTAGCCATCTTGACAGGGCATTTGCATTCACTCTCAGGGACAGAATAGTGACAGGTGTGTCCTTGTTGGACTGGGGGGGGACTAGTGTGTGCTGGTGGCAGTAGTCATTGCTTCCACTCCTCCTCCCACCCAGGACAAATGGGCCAGCATGTTCCAGGGTTCCATGACAGTGTGTACAAAGTTACATTCAAGATGTCTGACAGTGGTGCCTGCAGTCATGCTGTACAGGACTGCCTACAGGGCCTTGTGTTCCCCACACCGTGGCCAGTGTCAGCCATCTTGACAGGTCGTTTGCATTCACTCTCAGGGACAGCATAGTGACAGGTGTGTTCTTGTGGGACTGTGGGGGACTAGTGTGTGCTGGTGGCAGTAGTCATTGCTTCCACTCCTCCTCCCACACAGGACAAATGGGCCAGCATGTTCCAGGGTTCCATGACAGTGTGTACATAGTTACATTGAAGATGTGTTGCTGTGGTGTCTGTGGCTGTGTATTTGGGGCGAATTTAGACTATTTGTACATGTACTCACCAGGTTCAGGGATTCCAGCTAGTCCAGTTATGGCCTCCTGTGGGAGGAGGTCCCGCACCTTCACCTCCCAGGTGGTGAAATTCACCAGTTTATGACGTCCACCGCTAGTCTTGGTGCTCAGGGCATGTTCTCTGGCAATGAGCCTCTTTACCCTCCTGCGAATGTCTTAATACCGGTTCCGGATATCCTCCTTTGTGCGCAAGGTAGGTGAATGAGCATTCACCTTGTTGACAATCCGCTCCCACATCTTGGTTCTCTGGGACTGGGAGGTCTGTTGGGCCAAGCTGCCAAATAACTGTGGCTCAACTCGGATGATTTCATCTATCATCACTTCCAACTCAGCAGCTAAGAACTGTGGATTCTTCTTTGGGGGCATGGTGATGGGTGTTGGTGGAGATGTGTGTGTGTGTGTGAAGGTGAGGGTGAGTGGAGGTGTGTTTCTTTGGTGTAAGTTGTGTGGATGTTGTTTGGTGGATGGGATGTGTGTGTTTGTGGTAGCTAGATGGGTTGTCTGTCTAGTGGTGTGGTGTGCTTGCATGTCTGTCGAAGTAGCAAATGGTGTTGGGAGCTTTTGGCTCCCTTTATATTGGTTGTGTTGTGGGTGTGTCTTGTTATTTGAAAATGTCTTTTTTTGGAGATGACAATGCGTTTTTTGGTAGTCTTGTTTCTGTTTCCATTGTTTTTTTTAATTTTCATTTTGTAATTCGTTTTGACAGCACTTGATGCTTGTTCTTGAGTAATTTGTTTTGGACGAGTCTGTTCCATTCATACTGGGCTATGTGGCATCGTTCGCGTACGAGTCGGTCGGGTCGTGTTGATGCTTTGCTATGTGGCATCATTCGCGTACGAGTCGGTCGGGTCGTGTTGATGCTTGGCTATGTGGCATCGTTCGCGTACGAGTCGGTCGGGTCGTGTTGATGCTTGGCTATGTGGCATCGTTCGCGTACAAGTCGGTCGGGTCGTGTTGATGCTTTGCTATGTGGCATTGTTCGCGTACTAGTCGGTCGGGTCGTGTTGATGCTTGGCTATGTGGCATCGTTCGCGTACGAGTCGGTCGGGTCGTGTTGATGCTTGGCTATGTTGCATCGTTCGCGTACGAGTCGGTCGGGTCGTATTGATGCTTGGCTACATGGAGTCGTTCGCGTATGTGTCTGTAGGTTGACGCTTGGCTATCTCGATTTTTGCACGTACGAGTCTATCGCGTGAGCCTCCTTTCCTGCTGATTCGGACGTATAATATATTTTCCGGCCGAGTCGGTTGTAACTTTCAAGCTTCGCATCGTACTCGGCAATTTGTATGGCGTGTGTACGGTTCGGTCGGAAAAAATGATGGGTCCGTGTCGGGTAGTACGTTTTCCGGCCGAAATCGGAATCGACACCTAAGTGTGAGATTCATCCTTATCTGTGCAAGGATACAATGTAGATTTTCAACACTGGTGCCTGAATGGATCCAAAGATTCAAAAGGGAAATCGGCTCAGGATAAACAACTATAGACAAAGGTAGCTGTCCTACAGGATAAGCTTTCCCTGGTCCATGTGATACTTACTTTGGGCCATCAGTGTGACGGGATTCATGCCAAAGGAAACTGTGCAGTTGACCTAGCAGCAAAGGCTGCAATGCAGACTGTTAAACTAGCAGACATAGACGAAGATCATCACCGATATACTAGCAGCGATATAAGCAACAGTAAAGAGTGAAACATCTCCATCGGCTTTCATCTGGAAAATACTCCTACATGCTCAATTTAGATAAAACTCCTATGACTTCCATATCTGGAGTGGGAGATAGTATAATTCCAAATAAGCTGTCTAAATTAGACCTAATTAAAGCAGCTCATGAGGGGTTAGCGTCTTTTAGTGCTTAGATAAATGCAACCGGGGCAATGTTACAGCAGTGCTTCGGGTGGCCATGTTTACTTAAAAGAGCCAGAGATTATGTTCGACAATGTCAACAAATTAAAGCCTCTACTGGTAGAAGACCCAAGCAGACCCTCCTCATGGTCTGCAATCTACAGTTTAGAATTTTATATTTGGACCACGTTGAGCCAATAGATTCTGTTGATTGATAAAAGTACATAATGGTGGCTATCGATTCATGTACTCAATTCCTTTGGGTCTGGCTGCAGAGAAATGCAGGTGCCCGGGCGGTCGTGAAGGACTCGCAGTGTCTTATAGCCATGGGAGCAATCTATGCATTACATTCAGACAATGCTCCTGCGTTCACCTCAAAAGCTTACAGTGACACCATGTCTGCTCTGGGAGTATGACTGTAATTCAGCAACCCATTTTGATAGCAACAGGCAAGCAAGCTAAAGGCATGCTTAAACAAGCCTTGACTGCTAGGCTGCTTAGTTCCAATCTTCGTTGGTACCATCTCCTGTATGGATTTCAGAGAGCATTGAAAAACTTGCCTAAACGAGACTGGGTGGCCTCACTCTATACGAGGTACTCATCGCAGTGCATATGTATATAACTGACCTAAATATTCTGGGAAGGTGGCAGAAGAAAAATAATTTGATCTGGCACAATGTTTACCTATTTTACAGAAAGTCCAAGAGGTCAAAGACAAGTTATTTAATTAAGAGCATTCTGAAGCTACCAACGGCTTAGAGAAGGTATCATCAGCTGCTGACGGGTGGGTTCCCCAAGTAGGTGATCTAGTTTGAGAAAAGATCCATGATAAACAAGCTTTTGGGCCTTCTTACGGACAGTCCATTCCAGTTCTGAGGGTAAAAGGCACACAAACCTTAATCCTGCCTCCACTGTCTGGTTCAAAGAAACCAGACAATTGTTCATTGACCACATTAAAAAGTACTATGTGGCCGATCCTGTACAGCAGACCCTGACACCAAGAAGAATTCAAAGTAGAGCCTCACAGCCTCTACCTACTCTGAATGAACTATCCCTTGAAGAGTACAGTAATATCATCAGCTTAAGTCCCCAGCTGGGGAGATTTGAGCCTCCTCCGTCACTAGCTTTACACCAAACAACAGATTCTATGGAGGAATCTGATGCTGCAGTTTCTACAGTGCAAATGTTCTAATCAACACTGTGGTTTACTATGAAACCCTGCATGAGTCAACATCGGTCAATCGAGATGAAGCCTTTCCAAGAAACAGCACTTAATGAGAATGAATCTGAGTTCTGCACATTACACATTTTAGCACACTCCCCAGTCACTCTATGCCACTGATTTATTCTTGCTTATCGTTGGTTTCATGACAGGTATTTAATACCACTGTGGTCTTATGTTTGGATTGTTACAGGAATGTTCCTTCTCATCATGTGGTTTATGATGCGGACTGGCATTCTGCTACTACTGAATGGAAATTACATCCTGAATGAACAGTATCACAACTAGTGGTTCAAGAACTATAAATGCATCTTTCGTCACTCAGAGCTTGACAAGGTCTCTACACTACAAACATCATAGCTTATCATGTTCTTTGGGAATGGTTTGGGAAAAGGTCCCTTATCAGGTTATGGGACCCAGTGAGACATTGCAATTGCCGTATGTTTTATAATTGCACCCTCAAGAATTCTCTTGTCCATTCAAATACAGAAAGATACAGACCATCGCAAACCTTAAGTGGAATGTTGGAACTCCCACTTGTAAAGGGTCATCCTAAATGCAGAAACTGTTCCGTAAGTAGGATAGAAAGAGAAACAATTTACCTACAATAACATCACTGTCAAACAAATTGAATTTGCCAACTGTGAAACAAAAAATGTGGTATACTGTGTTCTATGCCCGTGTCAAACGGCGTATGTTGGAAAGACAAACCAAGAAATATAACAAAGAATTAGCCAACACAAATCCAGAATTAGATGCTGTATGTTGAAAGCCTCACTGGTGAGCAATTTGTTTGGAAAATCAGCATTTGATCTCTGATTTGAAGTGGACCGTATTATGGCAAGGTACAAGTAAGACTGATGTGGAGAGTGCCCTTTTAAGACTGGTAAGACATGATATGAGCTTACGCTCCGTGGAAACGGGCTTAAATGAACTTTCAGAGATTTGTAACATCCTCAGATAAAATTAGACCACAACTATCAGAATGCACCTTTGTAGTCTCAAAGGACTATGTTCTCCCCTCGATTTTTCTCCTTTCAAATGTTAGAATAAGGAAGTGTCCTATTTGACTGGAGTTTATAGGCAAGTGTGTTCCTTTAGAGGCTCAGAGATTTATAAGATTGATTTTTAATTGTCACTTCCCCAGAAATGCAGTGCTTATTATGAACACAACTACATTTCCCAACCCACATTTATCCAACTGACGTCATAACGAGGTGCTCGTTGGCACACAAAACAAAGCAATTTCCTCAAAGAACACACAGCCAGGCCTTGACACGTGCACAGAATCCAAGAGGCACATTTTGCAAGAGGCCCGCACGTGTTTGACAAACCACATAATGTATTTAAAAACGGAGAAAATCAATGTAAAGCGTAATCCTCACTTTTACAATAGCCCTTTATGACTAAGATCGACTTGTGCATTCAGGGGCAGATTTACAAGCCCCCTGCGCCACCAGTACGTCACTTTTTGTGACGTACTGGAGGCGCATTCCACTTCTCCATATTTACAAGGAGAGGAAAAGCCACTCTGCGTGACTTTTCCTCTCCTTGTAAATATGGCCCCTTCACACACAGCACTTTGCATGGAAGGGGCGTTCCATGGGTGTTGCTGTGGGTGTTCCCACGCAACATCCATGGAACGAGACACATTTCCAGATTTACGAGGAATTGTAAAGCTGGAAATGTGTGTCAATGCTACGCCTCCCCAGGGGAGGCGTAGCGAGGCGCAACGAGGAGAAATGTTTTCATTTCTCCTCGTTTTTTCCTCTTTCAAAGCGTGCTGCATTCTACAGCATGCATTGAAAGAGGAAATCACCTCTAATGATTGTTTTTGTTCAGAAAGGGTTCCCTTCCTGAACAAAAACAATCTCCCCACGACGCAGGCATCCTTGCACCATGGTGCAAGGGTGCCTGCGTCGGCGCATGGCAGCAGTTTGAGCGCCAGCGCAGGGGGAAGCACAGAGGTGCGACATATTGTTGTAAATATGTCGCATCGCTGTGCTTTCCAAACTAACGCAGCACGGCGCAGCAAAATGACTTGCTGCGCCGTGCTGCGTTAGTTTATTGTAAATCTGCCCCTTAATTTCTAGTACCGTATGGACAAAAAGACCAGGGAAACAATGAGCGTTTTTAGACTTTTCACCGTAGGTAATCGGTTACTGGTAATGAAGCATATACATACTTGAACACGAAAACATGTTTTTCCACAGGGATAAATGTCTCATGCAGGAGTTCTTTAGCACTACAGAACCACACAAAAAAGGACCTTGGGGTATGTACCCAAATCTTGAGTTTATAAACTTTTATCACTTTAAATCTTCATGGTATATTCACTTACAGTGCTTTTATATACTTTCTTGATTATTCAGTGTTCAGTTTCAAATGGGTAATCGCCCTGATGATGACCTCATATAAATAATCCTGGGGGATATTCACAAGAACGTGCAATAAACATCGCCAAAATAGGCTAACACAATTTTTTTTATCGCCGTCTAGCGCGGGGAAATAACCCCGTGTCAACGTCGTATTCACAACACGGCGGTAACATGCAATAGTTTCCCGATAACGCCTCAAATGTCCGCGATACAACTACCACGACGGCGATAAAGGAAACGCGAACGCGAAAAAAGTTGCGATGGGCCCAACCGCGATAGAAAAATCGGCGACAAGCAGCGCCAGGCTTGCAATTCCCACGTCACTCGGGAAAAATCACCATAAAAGCAGCAAAAAAAAAAAACACATAACAACTGCGAAGCACAATGGAGGCAGCCGGAGCAAGTACAGAGGACAACCCGAACCCCACAAGCCCCACGGAGGACCAGCCTGGGACCTCGGGATCAGGGAAGGGCAAGGAGAAGAAGAAGACGCGGTTCAGTCCGCAGGAAAGCAGGATCCTGATAACGGAGGTGGTCGAACACCATCAACAACTGTTCGTCACCTCCACTGTGTCATTGGCAACAAAAAATGGAACATGGCAGTCCATCGTGGACAAGGTGAATGCAGTCGGAGTGCTGAGGAGGACAATGGACGAGGTCAAGAGGCGCTGGAATGATGTGAAGCGCAAAACCAAGCAGAAACTCGCAAACAACCGCAAAGCAGCAATGCAGACTGGGGGTGGGAGCCCTGCGCCACAGGAGGAGCTGGATGAGATGGAGGAAATGGTGTCCACAGTCATCAGTGTGGAGACGGTGGCAGGAGTCGGGGGACCGGACACTGCTCAACATGACCTGACACAACAGCAACAGGGTGAGTAACCACCAGGGACTAGGGGGACGGGGGGAGATGGGCACAATGGCACACATGCACAATGAAGTATGGCACACTGCACAACCACAATGACTCAGAATCATGTCCCTGATCGCTTTGCCATACTGCAGCACACATAGAAACAGCAAGTAGTCCCCCGTCCACAATGTGCCCAGAGGGGACTCGCCCCACACATCACCAATCTCACATCAAACACATGCACATGTGCTGAACCCAACAAAGCTGCGGATCCGTGAGCCACACTGACAATGCAAGTGACACTGCATGACGATGAGCATGTCTGCAGGCCACTCATCATGACATGTTGCACGCCACAACACCGAGGTGGCTGAGTGTGGTCCACATCCGGAAAGGAGCAGGTCACACACTGACACATCCACGTGCACAAACAACCCCTGACGGCAACAAGACATCTGCGGACAAACCATGCCCAAGAGTCCCAACTCCCACCAAGAGCCCAATTCACCCAAGTATGCAACATCTCAGCACTGCATAAGCACAGAAGTCAAAGGCACACTGCCTGAAAGGGAGAAGGCCACGCAAAGTCTGAGCTGCAGGGGCGGCTCTCCCACAATGCAGCACACACACAAGAATCAGAGCACATCAACATTGACAACAATGTGGTACAAACTGCAACACTTTCACAACAGAACAGACGACACAACTGGTGCCGCTTGTGTGTAGAAACTGGCCAATCACATTTGGCATAGCAGGAAACTGTGACATGAAAATGGACAAGTACAACCCCACATCCCTGATGGTGCACAAATGTCCACTGTCCCGCTCCAAATAGGCAGCTCCTCCTAAACAGTCACAATGTACATTGTCATGCAGTCTGTTTGGAAACTTGGCCAATGCGTGAACATACATGGAACACACTGTTAAACTGCATCTCCCCTTTACATTGCAGAGGGAGAATCATCCCCTCCTGCAGAGCAGACTGAACACCTCCTCACTGATGACGAGGAGGACCTCCCCACCTTCGACACCGACGCCCTCCAAGAGCTCATGGACAGCTTCGGCACCCCACTTCCAGGAGCAGGGCAGCCCAGCTGCATCGAGGAGACCCCACCCCCTGCACAGACCACACAGCAGGAAGCACCCACCACCCCGGCTGTCTCCCAGGGTCCCCACGACCAACACATGGCATTTCAACGCTGTGTGTTGGAGGGCCAGAAGGAGATGGCTGAGCAGGTGCGGGTGGGGTTTGACCTCATGGCAGCCAAACTTGATGCCATCGATGGGTGTCTACGTCCCATTAGGGACCACTTACAGTCCCTAACGGACACCCACAGTCCGCTCCATGGTCTCCAACGAGCCATGGCTGACATCGCTGGAGTCATGACTCGGAGACAAGAACACCTGTCTAGTCAGAGTGGCTCCAGCGATCTCAGCCGTGAGTTGGGACACATGTGGAGGCTCATGGAGGACTCGGTGCGGATGGAGGCGGAAAGGATGGCTGCCACGGCTGCACATCAGCGAGATGTGGCTGGGATCTACCATGCCCTGCAGATCCTCATCATGGCATTGCTGCCACATGGCCTGGCGCAGATGAATGCTGCTGCTCCTACACCATCCACATCCCCGCCCCTGATGTGTCAGTGCCCCACAGTGCAGCAGACATTCCACCTCCGGCACCTGATGTGTCACTGCCACACAGTGCGGCCGGCAATCCACCTCCGGCCCCTGATGTGTCAGTGCCACACAGTGCTGCAGCCGAAACACCAACACCCACAGGTGAGGCACATCACACATCAGAGGACGATGATGTGGATGAGACTGCCGTTGTGGTAATGAGGAAGCGGTAGCATTCATCTCCGCCATATGGCCAGTTTCAGCTTGGTTCGGCCCTTTGCATCATCACCTTCCACTGTCCTCCGATACACTCTGCGGCACTCACCTTGGACCTCGACATGGACTGCCATATTCTGTTTGGTTACCAATGACACAGCAATCAGACTGCGGACTGAACTCTTCCTCTTCCGATGAACTTGTCCTTCCCTAATGGACTCTGGCTGGCCCTCCACGGGGCAACAATGTCAAGTGGGGTGTGCATGGCCCTGAACTGCTCCAGCTGCAACACTCCACTGGATGTGAATAAAACATTCAAATTCACACAGATGTGTCATGTCTATGATCCTTCAAGTATGACAGTATGGATGAATGTAGGGTCACTGATTCCCCCTCACGTCCATTTTGCACATGTTGTGGGGCTTGGGTCACAGGGTGCAACATTGCCGATTGCGGTCCGGGTGGCGCAGACACTACAACGGAGAAACACGCATTGGTTAATTCCTTGTCCAGGCCAGAACTGAACCACGCCCAGGGCCCCGGGCTCATTGTTCACACCCCTACGCTGGACTGGCATACGCCAGCCGAGCCCACTCCGCTTACGCTCACAGTGGGTGGCGACACAGCTACATGTCCCAGGTCTTCCCTGTAGTGATCTGCTGGTCACTGGTCTAGTTGTCAGCATGCCACAGCCACTCCCTGAGGGTTGGTTTACACCCACACCACACCCATCCAGCACAGGCGTCACGGGACATGTGACCCTGCCAATAAAAGGGGCCCACCACAGCACATCCCCCACTGCCGGAGGTGACATGATGGCGTCCACATCCACGGAACACAATCATAAAGGGTCCGTGACTTGCGTTGCCCTGAGTTGGTGGCACCCGATGGCCTGGGTCCGGCACAGGCCTACCGCCACGTGGCGATGACTTGCGTTGCACTGAGTTGGTGGCACCCGATGGCCTGGGTCCGGCACGGGCGAACCGCCACGTGACGATGACTTGCGTTGCACTGAGTTGGTGGCACCCGATGGCCTGGGTCCGGCACGGGCCTACCGCCACGTGGCGATGACTTGCGTTGCACTGAGTTGGTGGCACCCGATGGCCTGGGTCCGGCACGGGCCTACCGCCAAGTGGCGATGACTTGCGTTGCACTGAGTTAGGCCCACCTGAAGAGCTGAGCGGGTGTGCAGCCTGCGATGATGCGTTGGCCTCGATACAGCGTCCAGCATATCAGGACTCGATTTGATTTGTGAGCCCTGCTGGACTGCAGTGTACGCGCAGGCAGCAGTTAGCACACACATGACTCAGCGGTGCGGTGCCGCAGGGTGCGCTGGGGGCCTGTGGCGCTGGATCCAGCCTTCGGCTGAGGAGGGCCCTCTTGGAGACACGCCGGTGGCGGCAGGTGAGCATTGAGGCCTGGGTGCGCAGGGGCTGGCAGTCATCGCTGGGCGGCGGACCGGTCTGGGGACCGGTCTGGGGACCAGGGCTGGGGTGCAGCAGGCGCACAGGATCGCGCAGGCACCACCGGTCACGGCGGCGGCCTCGTGGCTGGGTGGGGGGCGCCACCCTGGCAGACACGGCCCTGCATGCGCTGATGAGATGTGCGCGGGTTGGCTTGGGACGTAGTCACCTTGTCTCCAGTGTGAATGCGGCCGTTGATTGTGGTCGGGCACGTGTGTGTAGGCCTATGGTCACGATATGGCGGACACAGAGACACACGCAGTAGTTACTGTGGTGGCCATCCCGGAACTGGACCACGCCCAGGGCCCCGGGGTATTCATTTGCGACATATGCCGGCCAAGACCGCTCGCTCAGGCTTACAGGGGGGGGGACCACATGGCTACATGTCCAAGGGCTTCCACACTGCCTGGGGTAACCTGTTTGCGTCCACTGTCCGCTACACTGCAAACACCAGCAGTAGATGTCCACATGGACATGTCTGTGCTCTACATACTGCAGTCTGTCCAGCACATCTCCGCAACTCTTGGCATTGTGTCCTTTCTTTGTGCTGGGTCACTTGCCTCCTTCGCACATTCTTGGTTCCCACCTCTCCCCACATTCTGCAATTGTGTGGCAGAGGGGCTCTGCCTTTGTGGATGGTTTGTCTACATGTCTGGCCCCTGTTACCACGGTTACTTGTGTTGTCGTGTCCGGTAGTTGGGCATGTTGTTTGGCATGTTGTATGTGATTTTGTTACGTGTGCTCTCCCACAGTTGTGAGTTGTGTGATTGTGGAGTTGAGGTGTGTGGTGTGTTCAGTTAGTACTTACCAATGAGCAGTGCATTGCCATGGGTGCCATCCTGGAAGCGCTGGTTGATGATGGACTGTCGGAAGATGTATGTATCATGCACACTGCCTGTGAAGTTGGCGACGACATTGGTGAACAGTCCCCGGTGGTCCACTATCGCCTGCACATTGATGGAATGCGTGTGCATTCTGTAGCGGTAATTGTGTGCAGGGTCGGCAGGGGGCACAAGTGGTACATGTGTACAGTCAATTGCCCTCGACACGTGCGGTAAGGCAGCTATGGCGTGATTCCCTTGCATGGTCTCCAGATGTTCATGCACAACGTGGGGGAAGTGAAGGTGCAGGGGTATCAAGATGATACATACCGTGATGTTTACAGGTATGATGAATCCTACATGATGAGACCGTAACAGATGTTTGTGTGGTCATAACCTTCCTTTTCTTTCCTGCGGAGGTTACGAGCACACAGACTTCTGTTACAGTATATTTGGACTGGATTCATCATACCTATATGCATTCCGGTTTGTCCAAGTGCAATACACTGTACCAGTTTACGTTTGTGACTATGAGGACGCTTGACCATTGTCACCATTTCTCCAACAGGTTTCTGACTACTGATTTCGGGATATGGAATGATATTGGGGAGTTCCCACAGCATTTGCAGTTTATTGGATCCACACGTTTCCCTGGTGAAGTTCCCCGTTGGGAATGGAACGCGTTGGCTGTGCTTTTTGTCTTGTTGTTTATGTATTTGTAATAAAGTTCTATTTTTCCACTACCGTTGACTACTGGACTTCATGACCTGGGGTGATCCGGGGGGTGGTTGCGGTGGGTGTTGTGGCCCTCTTGGGTCTCCAGGCTGCATGATCATTGTCTCCATGGCATCTGTTGGTCTTCAGATGTGGCTCTAGGCTGGGCTCCCTTTCATACTGAAGGTTGTCGTCCTGCTTAACACCAGTAAGAGGCAGGTGTTGTATCCCTGCTGCTAACGCGCATTATCGCCTGTTTTCAGATCGCATCGCTGATCTGGCTGCTCGTTGGGAATATCGCGAAGTGGTGTTTTCGTGTGTTTTTGCACGGGAACGCCTACTCTGCATATCATTAGCGTTAGTTGTCGCTCTCATCCGTGGCGATGTGTTTTGCGGCAGCTATCGCAGGAAAACTGGCGATGTCGGCAGTTTGCACCAGCTTGTGAATGGGGCGATAAGTCTATCGCCACTTTTGCGGTGCTAAAGTGCCGATAAATCGGCGATGACTCCTTGAGAATATGCCCCCCTGTGTTGAAGTAGGTCATAACATGTCGGCGGTAAACATAAAGGAGCATGGAGGAATATTTGTGTGATCATTTCAGAAGATCCACAGGGGTCTGTTACTCCACAGAACCCTATGAATTTTCTGACTTCTTAAAGGTGGAAACATCTATCTAAAGGAATATTGCCAGCGCTGGGACTTCATTTTTTGTTTTCTCTAAAACATCACCTTATTGTGTTTTCTTCTTGTTAAAACAGCTCTGTTGCTGTTTTCTTGGACACTCTAAGAGTTGCTATGTGATATATTTGTTGTGAATATTTTATTAAAGTGAAGAATTCTTTAAAAAAAATATTTTTTATTTGCATTTTGCATTTAAAAAACACAGGGAGAGACACAGCAAATAAGGAAACAAATATAATTTCATTAAGATCAATACAAACTTCCAAACAATCAACAGCATGTCTGCAAAATTCATAGCAATAGATTTAAAATTAAGGAAGGTGAAAATCATCAAAGGTAGAAACCAGAAAGTATGCTCTTTTAAAAGAGACAGAGTAGATAGAGTGCAAATTTACATGATTCTGCGTAGATATTCCACATAGCTCTCTCCGACCTAAATGCAATATTATATAGAATGATTACCAATTACCTTGAATATAAATATTTCATAAAACTATTTACAATTCCATTATACCTGAAAAATGCAAGAAAGTTTCCGTAAACAAACACGCAATAATCAATCCCACACTGTACCATAGGGAATGCCAGAAAGGCTAATGAGCAAAGTAGGCAAACAACAGTTATTTGATCCAAACCCTCAAAAAAGTAAACATTCTACAAATAACAGAAATAAAGTGCCAACTATGCATCTCTATCCCTACAAGGATCATTGCCATGTTATTGATCAGTCCGGAGACCTGTGAGAACTCATACCCAAATCCACCTACCTCAAACGGATCTCCCAGGAGACTAATCAAAACAAGATTCAGCTATATAATCCCACATAGTGTCAATAATTCCGATTACTGGGTGTTAACCCATTTCAGAAGGGGCACCCAGATCTTTTTACCCTTTCATTTAGCCTTACTACCTTTACGCTCATATAGCATATTTTCTATATTAAACATTGACAGCAAGCGCCCAAACCATTGATAAAATGTGGGGGGTTGTGGATCTAGCCATGCCGAGGCAATACAGATGTAAGCCACACCCATGGTCACAAACACAAAATGCTGGTCAGGCCTAGCCATACCTTCATTATACACCCCCAGAAGCATGATTTGGGGATCAGAGTGAAATCAGATTTTAAAATACTCCCAATGTAGTTCAAGATCTCCTGCCTGAGTACGTCTTGGGTCAGACATGTACTAAACATATGAACCAAGCCTGCTTTGAGGTCGTGAACAGCGAATACCTATAGTACCTGGCCCCATACAGCAATCTTCACTAGAGTGAGATATAAGTCGAAAATCGTCAAAAAGCATCTGCAACTCCGCCTAGCAGAACAGAGTATGGGCAAGATCCAGAGACTCGAAAAAACTAAGGGGCCCATTACGATGGCGGGCGGAAGCACAACCGCCGTGCTGGCGGATGCAAAAACCACCAGTTACCGCCGGCACGCAGCAGTCCACACGCCCGCCCAATTACGATGCGAAAAGCAGACCAAACACCGCCGGCAAGCCAGCAACACCGTCCGCCATCAAAGTGCGCCCGCACACGTAGCGGCGCAGCCCAACTGACACACACCGTCCGACGAAACACGTCCCGCCCGGCGCATAAATTACGATGCCGCAAACAAACGGCTCCCACGGCCAAGAGACACCGCACGTGAAAGAGAGGCGGAAACACGGATGCAGAGCACGGACAACGAAGAAGCGGCACCCCGGGCATGAATCCAGCACTGCAGGCCCTTCCCATGCTTCTGCTGATGCACCACCAAGGACGCAACGTACCGCGGAGACGCAGGTAGGCACACACACAACAAGTGCACGCAAACAGCGCACACAGTGCAAGAGGCGGAAAAAGCGGACAACCCCCACCAGCGCGTGCACACTACACATCCACCATTGCATCCACATATGACACACAGGCCAAATCCTAACATCGCAGAACACATGTGTACACACCACCTGGGACTAGGAACCAACCACCCCGTCACGGCCCCAAAGCGCCGATGACGCCGCCACACATGCGCACAACGCAGAGGCCAACCGCAGCGCCATGCATGCGTCGCACACAGACACAGGGACACAACCAAGCAGCACACACACCAGCCCCACCCCGAACGCACATGACACGTGACAGGCCGGCCACAGACATGTCCCCAACGCCCAATTCACGGACAACACCCAACGCCACACAACCGACGCACACATGTCAGTGAAGTCACGCAACAGCAGGACACACCCCAGTGTAACAAACATGGCGAAGCACACAGCGGCGGCAACACCAACTAGGAGAAGCAGGGCTCCTTCGGGAAGAGGAACGCCAGTACCACACTGAAAAACCCATACCACCCTGCACATATGAACAAGACACATGAAACGGAACACCAAAGAGCCCGGTGACCGACAACAGGTGGCCCAAGAATTACATCCACACACAAGGCCCAACGCAGAGCGGAAAGGCAGCCTGCCGCCCACACAAGGGAGAGCAGACAGCACTGAATGACCTTCCATTCCAACACCGAAACCACAGCCCTACGACAGAAGCCGGTGAATACAGCCATTGTCCAAGAATAGACCAACACAGGCATGCCGAGGAGACCGACCACAGGGCAGATAGCGCATATCACAGAAGCACACAACGGACGGGGAAGAAAGAAGAAAACACTCCCCCATGTCGGCCACATGCAAGTTAATTGGAAGGAGTCACACAGCACCGACCTTGAACTGTCTGAGAAGCATGTGGGAAGAGGGCCCGTGTCCTCCAAACAAGCCAACAGAACACAAGTCCTGTCTCCCCACGACTACACAGAGCTCACAGCAACCCCGGAGCGTGCACATTGCAGACTGCACACACAGCCGGAGCACGCCACCTCTACGAACCGCTGCGAAATGGCAACCGCAACACACCTACCCAACTACGCCGAAGAGCTCAAGCTGTACCAAACCAACACGATACATACATTGGGATGCGATCTCCTGTCCCTGCTGAACGTAAGTTACCGACTGACTTACCGCATCACATTGTTCAGCTGCGTCATGCCCGTCTTCTACTGTCGGAGGTGTCCCTACCAGCATCCCGTCGAGATATGCCTCTCCAACCCGGCATGTCTGAAGGCGGACCTGCTACCACTACTCCTCCCTCTGGACGCACACGACAGGGCCTGCTCTGCCTATGGGGGCATGGCGTATGTGGCCAACATCGCACGCGCACTGAAATGGAACCACTGTGCCTCCACACGACGGATCATCGAGAACAGCTACATCGAATGTCACCCAGCATGCCCCATCATGGTCCTCCAAGGGACAACCTACGAACAACACCTTGACAGCCACCATCCGCTTCATTGGCTGGCAAACATGTACACCACCAATGACATGGAAGCCCTGCTGGACGGCATCGCATACCTGACAACCTGTAAATACGTCGGACCACAACGCAGGTTCCCCGAGTGACCTATGAAGTCCAACCCCGCACCCATGCTCAGCTTCCGCACGGACTGGCCAGTCACCACCACAACAGCCATACCAAACGACCGGCAACTGTAACCACACCATCAACGACATCGCCATGACATCGGATATGACCGGGACATGCACACTGTTCCCCATCACATCCAGGAACACCGCATGCATCGTGGGAGGCAGTGGCATGGGCTCTGTGTATCGCACCCACATGGACGGAACTGCACGAACAACCAGGACACGACATGGATCCAGCGCACATGGACACACACACCGCTCAGTGGACATGAATAGGTCGCCTGGAGTCTGTGGGTGCTGCACCCTCCCACCCCCGCCCCGGGAATCCCATACCAGGACCTTTGCATGGACGACAAGTGCATACAACAACAACACGACCCCAGTGACTGTGACATGTCCAGTAACCACCACAGTGCAACAACAAGTGGCACGCCGCTGCATGCACGCAAGCACATGCCCTGATGTCATCTCACATGCACGCGTGCATGAGGAACAACCGCAGCAAACCTGTCACATGGAACTGAGATGGACTGTGCCCATGATGCCGAGCGGTCTGGTAGGCTACATGTATACCGTCTGTGTCAAAGTCCGCAGCTCCGCAGCTATACGTAAATGTACATTAGCACAGCCTTGGCCAAGCAGATGTAACCCCACACCCTATCCCATTTGTAATCATGCTCAGTATATCCTCAACATGTATTCCGCTGCCAGTAGTGTCCACTATACTGCATCACAGAGGACAGAAGACTCAATATAATGTCTGAAACCAAAACTGTCTCCGCTGACTCATTTCACAAGTACGAATGAGAGAGGATGAGAGTATGTGAAGTACACGGCAGTCGTGACATGACCATGTAGTCCACTGGTATTGGATGTCAACGCAAATGAGTAGCACTACTGTGGAAGACACACATGTGTCGTGTGAAGTCGTATGGACGCAGTGCTCAGGTGGGTGGGTGCGACGGGTAGATGCGCACATGCCAAGTTGGAGCACGCCGTGTTGGGAGGGGTCATGAACAGTACACCACCGCTTCCCTGGGCATTGTGAGAGGACACCTGTCGGGGGAGTGAACACGTGTGTGCACAGCAGCCGGGCACACGTACAAAGCGGTACCAGGCGCACCTCAGCCCACCCTCTGTGGACAAGCTGGATCCTGTTGTGCGCCCGCCATGCCCCTTGACAAGGCACACACAGCCCCAGTCGACCAGGTGTAACCCCAACATAGTCAATCCGCACAGGCGATACAGGGCACGGGATGGCAGTGGAGCATGGTGTGTGAGAGGTCTCCTCGCGCTCCTCCTGGTCATATCACGCAGGCAATAGAACCTCAACGTCTAGCATGGCACAAGTCAAATGGAAGTGTAGGGGGGACGCACCACAGCACGAGCAGCACTGACGTCACGGGAGGTGGCTCGCACCATCCCATCCATTGCCCATCATAAAAACCACGCCACATGCCATTGCGACTAAGTGCAAGCGCGTGCGCCACCACCCCCGAGCCCTCCCCAGAGAGGCCAAAGAGTGAATGTGTGGGCCAACAGCCACAGACGGACGCGGCCTGGCCGCAAGGGCAGCCACAGCCACTGGGTGTCGCAGGTGGCGGATCCGGAAGGCGAAGACTGTGATGCATAGTCCATGCAGGCCGGGTCTCCATTTGGGGCACCACGCAGGTGGACGGCGTCCCGCCACACATCATACCCTGAGACAGCCCACTCGTGCAACTGGACCCACACATTCACTCCTTGCCCTCTCTGGTGCGAGCTTGGGGCTGCCTGTGCAAGCGCTAGCCTCGCAGGTGAGCATGCATATTGGGGGGCGAGGGGAGGACATGAGGGCTGGGGCGAAGATGACTGTATCACTGTCAGTTAGTACAAGGGATGACCCAGATGTGGAAAGGAAGAGACGTGTCCCGTGTGTACTGCAACTAGTCGCCAATCCAACTACCCCCCATGTCCGGAATGTAAGCCCGCACCTAGGCCCGCCCATCCGCCACATCGAACATACCACCAGCACGACAACCTTCCCATTCGAAACACTGACTGGGGGTGGCGACCAGTGAACAATCATGTGTAGCCTACCCACGCGTACATGTGGGCCCTCCATGATCCATGTCACCTGCGGCAAAGACATGACATGCGCAATGAGGGAAGTGAGGAGAGCTGTCCGCCCCACGCGCAGAAGGTGCATCAGCTCCACAGACCCAGCAGCGAGTCCAGCAGGGGTCACATGTGCAGGGGCAGCTGTGCCTGGTGTGAAGGCACATGCATATAGACAGCACATCGACCAATGTGTAGTCTGCCCACATCCACAGTCCATCATCATGCGGACATAGGAATTGAACACAGGGCAACACATCTTAGTTGGTGCACCCACCGTGACCAACAATGCGCAATCATCGACGTACCCGCCCTGTGCATGGCCCCCCACCCAACGGAGGCACATCCAGTGCCACCATCCCACACACACAAGCCTTCCACGGAACATGCTGTGTCCAATGCTCAGTACAGAGTCAGCGCCCATCTGGTGGATCCTGAACAGGAGACACATGCACACACATGCCAGCTCCCACTATGTACGTCTGCCACCTGGCACGTGCAATGTAACCTCTCACCTGTGACGTGTGACTGCAAGCACACAGCCGTCTTGGCATGGGGCTGTCAATGTGGACACCAGTCAATGTTTCGGGAGCTGTGATCCGTACAGTGCTGTACATAGGGTGCAGTGCTGACACCTACTACTGTCTCATATCCCCTCGTGCCACAGGTCCCACTTGTATTGGCCGCTCAGCCCGTGCCCACATCGTCGTCGTCGTGTGCCATACTCATCCAGCCTCGGAAGCAGTTCCATGCTCAGCAGACACTCATGTTGCCGTGGCGTTGCCGCTTGACGAATATGCAGTCAGTCCCCATCAGCACGCCCCGCAAGTCATTGGGGCCTAGATCCCCATGTGCATGCACATGGCAGTGGTATGTCTCACTTGCCATTGCCATTGTTGGGAGACCTGTGTAAGTGTATTGTGGCCGTGCCGTCCCAGCTTGACAGCTGGGCTGTGGCTCATGTGCTTGCTCAGTCATGTCAGTGATGTGTATGCGAAATTGCTATGTGCCGTGTTGCTTTGACATGTGTCCTCTGCCATTTAACCCAGGCGGAGACCGAACATTGACCGCCCATACCAATTGCTGGCGGACATGGACGATACAGAGGTAATCAGGAAGTTTCGGCTGGACAGGCCAACTCTGCATCGACTGTGTGCCATGTTAGAGCCCCATCTCCGTCCCCGCAGGGTGTATCCGACTGCTGTCACCCCCACGGCTAAGGTGATGGCCGCCATGCATTTCTTCGCCACTGGGTCATTCCAGCACACAGTGGGCAGTGGAGGAGGGATGTCCCAGCCCATGTTCAGCAAGGTGCTGAGGGATGTACTGGCAGCCATGATGCTGTACCGGAACAGGTACATCAGATTCCCCAGGGCTCGTGAATTGGCGGCAGTGAAGGGTGCATTCTATGCCCTTGGCAGAATCCCACACGTCGTGGGAGCCATTGACTGCACTCATGTTGGCCTTGTTCCACCACAGGCCACTGAGCACCTGTACCGCAACAGGAAGCACACGCACTCCCTGAATGTGCAAGTGGTGTGCCTTGCGGACATGGTGATCACCCACGTGTGTGCCAAGTTTCCAGGCTCGGCCCATGACGCACACATAATGCGCAACAGCATCTTGCCACGACTGATGGCCAATCTGCAACAGGATCGTGGCTGTATTGTCGGTGAGTATGTGGAGTGGTGTAGCGTGCTGGTTGTGCGATGCTGTCCCCTGTCCAGTTGGAATAGCAACGGTTCTCTGTGTCCCTCACACCCAGGTGACTCTGCGTATCCGAATGGGGCATGGCTGCTCAGTCCATTGAGGAATCCTCGCACCCCAGCAGACGATCGATACAATGAGGCACATGGGAGGACCAGACGTGTGGTCGAGCATACCTTTGGCCTCCTCAAGTCCAGGTTCAGGTGCCTGGACCGCACCGGGGTGCACTGGCGTACTCCCCACAGAAGGTGTGCCAGATAGTGGTGGCGTGCTGCATGCTGCACAATCTGGCCATTCGGAAGCAGATCCCCCTCATTGTGGATGACGGAGATCAACCAGGGCCCCAGCCCGCAGACCAGGACAGCTCGAGTGAGGTGGACAGCGGAGAGGAGGAAGCTGGGAATGTGCGCCAGCAGCTCATCGCCCGCTACTTCACTTGACGGTGAGTGTCCATGTACGACGGATGATGTGTCTGTATCTATGCAGGTGTGTGTGTGCTGTGTCAGGGTGGCCGTATGTTCACTGCGTGCAGTGTGTCAACGCTCCATGGCCAGGGTAGTATGCCACTGTTGGTGACTGTGGCATTGTGCCCTATTGCTCTGTGCGATGTGTGTACATTGCTTGTAGTTGTTGACATGTACTGTGTGATGGGTGTGTGACACACTCATTGAATGTGCTCCTGTTCTGTCTCCCACCCCTAGGTCCCTACAGGCCCTCCGGATTCCATTGCCATGCCACGCATCAGGTGCCCTTCCGCCCAAGGTGGCCGTTGTATTCCGTACAAATAAAACACAGGGCACAAACAGCAGTTAGTGAAAAAGGTGCATTTATTATGAACTGTGACATGTGATTGTGTGTAAGGTGATGACAAAAGTGGTGCGTGCAGTGACAATGAGCTGTCGGTCATGGCTGCGTGATGATCAGGGTGTACCCACTGGTTCTATGTCCATAGTCCAACACACACATGCCATCCAGCTGGCTGTGTGGAGTGGGATCGTAGAGCAAGTCAATGCAGTGGCTGGTCAAGGAAGGCTGGCGGAAGGCTGGCTGGCTGCCTCACTTGCGACTGGAGCGTGCGAAGTCCTCCCGGGAGATCTGTTTCCTCTTCGGACGGCCCCTTCCACGTTTGGGAGGGGGTGTGTGGTGGCGACCTGCTGGTGGTGGGTGAGGTGTGCTCACTGGCTGTGGACGCAGGGGAAGTGGACACTGCTGGCCGACCCTGCGCCCTAGCAGGTGGTGGCGGAGGTGGTGTTGCTGGCCTTGCCTGTGACCCCACCGCCACCACCAGCTGGCCCATGAGGTCCACGAGTTGGTCCATACGGGACACGAATTGGCCCATATGGGCGTCCATGGACCTCAGCACCCCCAGCACCTCCCGCGTGTCAGTAGCAGACCTGGCCCATTGTCCTTGGGCCTCTTCATAGGCCCCAAGGACTCTGGCCATTTGAGGCAGGGCATGGCTCCCAGGGGAGGCTGGCGTTTCCCTGACCCTGCTCCTCCTACCAGTCCTGCTGCCACCGGCCTGCCCACTAGCCACATTGCTCACCACGGTCCTCGCTGTGGCTCCCAGGGTGGATCCAGTCGGCCGGGCCACCACCTGCGCTGGGGCTGGTGCCAGCGAAGACGTGGTGGTGGTGGAGGCGGTGGTGGTCGGTGCGGCGATGGTGGCGGTTGCGGCAGTGGTAGTGGCCGCAATGACCGTGGGTGTGGCCGCAACGACAGTGGCAGCAGGGGACTGGGACTGTTCAGCATCCCTGGATGATGGGTTGGTGGGTAGGAGGGGTCCTGGGGAGCGGCTGGGCCCTGCCACGCCAGATGGGCCAGCTTGGTGGTCCGTGTCCGAAGAGGTGGACAGATCCTCCAGATCCGTGTGTCCTCGTTGGGGGCTTGTAGGCTGGCTGTGCTGGCTGCTGTCTCCATCCCCAGCGTCCAGCAGTTCGTCACCTGTGGAGAGAATGAGATTTGTTATTGTGTTGCACCTGGCGAAGTATGTATTAGTCGTCTGACATTGGCAGTTCGTGCAATCTCGTACATGGGTTTCCCGGAGGCGAGTGTGTGGCTGTGGCATCTGTAGTTGTGTGTGCTAGGCAATGGGACTGTGTGCTGTGCACATGTGGCATGGGACGGATTGGCCATGCCGATGGGTGTGTTGCTTTGCCCCTACTCATTGTGACTCTGGTGTATGCGGGCTCCTGGCCCATCCTGGGTCTGGTTTGTACTTTGCTTTTGGGGTTCAAATGGCACGCTTAGGAACGCATATGGCAACATGGGGGCCATGCCCCAGATTCGCATTTGGGAGGGGATATGCTTTTGGGGTTCAAATGGAATGCTTAGGAACGCATATGGCAACATGGGGGCCATGCCCCAGATTCGCATTTGGGATGGAATATGCTTTTGGGGTTCAAATGGAACGCTTAGGAACGCATATGGCAACATGGGGGCCATGCCCCAGATTCGCATTTGGGATGGAATATGCTTTTGGGGTTCAAATGGAACGCTTAGGAACGCATATGGCAACATGGGGGCCATGCCCCAGATTCGCATTTGGGAGGGGATATGCTTTTGGGGTTCAAATGGAACGCTTAGGAACGCATATGGCAACATGGGGGCCATGCCCCAGATTCGCATTTGGGAGGGGATATGCTTTTGGGGTACATGCTGTGAGCCATGGGTGCCGAACGTGACATGTGTTGTGGCAGCATGACAGTGCATGGTCTGAGGTGTGTGCATGCCTGACATGCCCTGCATATTTGCTGTCTGTTGTGGTTACTGGACATGGCATTGGACGCATCGTTATGAGTGAGTGATAGTTGTGTGCCAGCCAACGTATTGCAGTTGTCCCATCTCCTTGGTGTGCGTGCTGCCCTGTGCCATGTGCATCACTGCAGTGCTCGGGGGGTGTGGCCCATGTTGTGTGTTGTTGCTCACAGTGTGTCGTGCGCTTAATTGACTTCTGGCACATGGTTGGTCATGGGCATGTGTCTTAGCGTGACTGCTGTATGTGTGGCAGCTGTGCGGATGACATGCCTTTCATGTGACTGGGGCTGACGGATGGGATGGATGGTATGTTGTATGTGCATGGTGTGTCTGTGAGTTTGATGGGTTCAGTGGTGTTCGTGTGCATTTCTGTTGTTCCGCTCTGTTGCGTCTAGTGTTGTTTGTCTTACATAGGCGTAGTTGTGGGGTGTGGGGTTGACAGGCAGTGGGGGCTACATGGACAGGACTTCAATGGTGTTTCGGTTGTGTGTGATGAGTTGCACAGTGGCTGCCGTGTGGGACTATATTCAGTGTGGCTTGTGCATGCAGACGTGGCTCCTTGGGTGTTGCTATGTCTGTGATGGGTCATGTGGGGTGTGAGTCTGCTGTTCATGTCCGTGTGCACATTGTTCACTTGTTCGTGACGGTGGGCGGTGCTGCGTGTCCGTGTGCTACGTGACATGTCCCATGTGTTGGTGGTGTTATGGTCCTCATGCCTCCAGTAATCCAGCCCTGTCCAGTTTCCCACCTGCAAGTTGTTCGTGCGTGCACTGTACTGGATGCCACATGGCTCTAAGCGGGGGTGCTCCATGTTGCAGGTCTGTGGGGGTGGGGGGTGTAGTGGGTCGTGGGGGTGGCTGTACACCCACTGACACCGATTGCTGTGGACCGTGATGTCTGCCTTTCGGCTGTCGTTGTGCACTGCGGTGGCTGACACGTGGCTGTGGGGTGTGGGGGATGCTCCTCCTTGCTGTGCTGTGGGACTGGGGCCTGGTGTGTGTTGTACTTGGGCTGTCCACCGTCCCACCCACTGCACTTTGTGTTCCTGCCACTTACCTGTTACTTGTCGGTTAGTGCAGCTGTGGCGGACACATGGGTGTGGTGGGTGCTCGTTGTGGCGCTTCTGGCATATTTGGGGACCTGTTGGTGGTTACGTGGCTGGCTTAGTGTACACATGTCCCCACGCATCTTACAGTTGTTCGGTTTGGGCTGTGTGTGGTAGTGTCTGTTGCATGTGTGTGTGATGTGTTGTGTATTGTGTGCTGGACATGGGGGTGTTTGTCCCTGGGAGCTGTGGCATGGTAGTTGCGCATGTGAGTACATAGCGGTGTGCTGGTATACATTAGTTTGTACTTACCAGCCTCCACTCCCCTGCTAATCCGGCGAGGATCTCCGGATGGATTACGACTCGCACCTTCTCCTCCCACGCTTTGAAGGTCTTAAAGAGCGCGGGATTCCCTCCGCCAGTGACGGCAGCCAGCTCTCTGTTTTTGCCCTCCTTCTTCTTGACCAGGCTCTTTACGTCATTCCAACGTTTGTTTATCTCGGTTCTGTTCCTGGGCAGGGTCCCGACTGCATTGACCTGGTCTACGATCCGGGTCCACATTCTGTTTCTGGTGGCTAGTGGTGTGTGCTGGACCATGTTCCCATAGATTTGTGGGTACACCTTGATGATCTCGTCGACCATGACCGTCAGCTCCATGGGCGTGAACTTGGGCATCCTTTGTGGTGCCATGGTGTTTGTGGTGCTGGTGCGGTGTGTGTTGTGTAATGTGCAGGGGGTTTGTGGTGCCGGTGTTTGGTGGTGGTGGTGGTGGTTGTGATGTGTGCGTTTCTGTGGTGTGCTGCTGTCCTTGCTGTGTCACTGTGTCCTCTCCTCTCCTCTCTGGTTTGCAATGTAGCAAGGGGTTGTGGTCTGTGGGAGTGCTGCTTTTGTACTCACCTATGTGGGTGTGTCCTCATGGTCTGTTGTTTTCAGGTGTGTTGTGTCTGGGGTTCTGGCCTTTGTATTTTTTGTTTGTCCGGGGGGTGTTTTCGGGATGTGTACTGTGCTTGTGTATTTGTGTGTGCCTTGCTGTGTGGACTTGTTGGCCATGTTGTGTGCTATTGGTTTTGTGTGCGGATGGTTTCTGTGCAGGTACGTGGGCGCCATGGCTTCTGCCGTGTCGATTCTCATCGGCGTTGTTTGCGCTGGCGGGCGGTATATTTGTTGTTTTTCCCCGCTCATGGCGGTGCGATCGTAATTTCACGTGCGGTGTGTCGGCCGTGTGGGCGGGCGGTTTTGTGTTGTCGTGCGTGTTTCCGTCCGTGGCGGGCGGTTTGACTCCGACTCGGACGATGGCGGGCGGTATTTTGTGTGATTTTTCCGCCGATGGCGGTTTTCGGTTTGTGTACTCATAATGGCGTGGTCGGTGTTCAGGCGGTGTGTGCGGGCGGATTTTTGCCGCTTCCATGCCTGGCGGATTTTTTACGCCGGGTATCGTAATGAGCCCCTA
>CAWUFW010008614.1:0-2500 GCA_963921515.1 Calotriton arnoldi
ATCTTTCTTTTCTACTAACTCCATCATTTCCCATCATGGCGAAAAACAATCTGAGGATGGAGTCGATGCACATGCGCACTATCGTCCAAGGGAGGAGTCACCTATCTCCTAACTACAAAGACTTCTTCCAAGACAACAACAAAGTGCAAGCATCCGAGCCCAACACCAGATGGCGATCTAATGCTCAGTGTGAGGATCTGCAGCTCTACATGCCAAGAACAGATGCATACTGGTAAGTAGCATTTTCCTTCCTTGTTCACGAGTGTTGAGGTTGTGGTTGACAGTGATTTAAATAAACATCACGTGACTTGTGACTGTAAAAATGAAAAGTGAAAACAGACTTCCAAATAACAAGACGTAATGCACCATAACGTAATTGAACACAATATTCAGTCATACTTCTATTTACAGGTTATTAGTACAAAAAATGCTATTATTCATGCATGGGTGATAACTGAGTAACTGGTACAAAAAGTGAAGAAAACATGTCATACAGCCAGCGGAGCAGAATGAGTTGGTGTTTTTTTCTTTTCTATTCTTACTGAACTTCATTGTTCCCCAGATGGCTATTGAAAAAATATTCACTAATTTTGTCATGTCTGAATGGAAGTCTTCCGGTGTGCACACGGTTTTTAATTGTGTTGTCAGTTCATCTATTTCGATTGCTAGTCTCTCGCAATCTTTCCTGGCATATTTTACAAGTAGACCCAACATGATTGTGGAACAGTTGTGGCTGTTTCCCGCCCATTCGTCCACCAGCTCAGGGTCGGGGTTATTAAAAGTCGGAGTAATAAAAATCCTAAGTCCTCGTGGGACCCTTCCTACGTCGATATACTTCTGCAAGGTGGTAGCCTCCCACCATTTGGTTTGTTCCGACTTGAGGGCTCTCCAGAGTCTCTCATTTTGGGTGACGGGTCTATCGGGCGCCCCATTTGTGAACTCAGTATCGTCATTAGTGGTTTCGGCATCAAACATTCGTGTGGCTGCCTCACTGCGCTTCGCATTCCTCTGCAGTGCCATATTTTTAATCTCAAAGTTTATAGACGCCCGTACTGCGTCTCTACTTAGAGCGGTCTTGGGAAAGTCTATGATTAATGACGATCCCAAGGCTTCGTCTGTCCTCTCGCTGAACAATGTCTTTTCGCAGCAAATGCAGCGTCGCGCTTACCCTGTTATCAATGCCTCAGTCCAGGAATTTTCACGTCGTGTTTCGACTACTCCTGTATTCGGCTCTCACATACGGTAAAACGCTTCAGCTCAACCTATCCCGCGAACAATGATGATATTAGCCGCAAGAAACGCACTAACGATTAACCTAGCGGTGACGACACTTATTTCCTAAATGAATTCCGTGCATCAATTTACTTCGTGCATAAATTTACCACTCCAAATCTCTTGACTTTGAGATTTAATGAATATTTTTTCAATAGCCATCTGGGGAACAATAAAGTTCAGTAAGAATAGAAAAGAAAAAAACACCAACTCGTTCTGCTCCGCTGTCTGTATGACATGTTTTCTTCACTTTTTTGTACCAGTTACTCAGTTATCACCCATGCATGAATAATAGCATTTTTTGTACTATTAACCTGTAAATGGCAGTATGACTGAATATTGTGCTCAATTACGTTATGGTGCATTACGTCTTGTCAACCACAACCTCAACACTTGTGAACAAGGAAACTTGGTTTCCAAAACGCGTTGAGCCGTGCTTTTGCCAAATAAAGTCTGCTTACAGCATTTGAGTGCTGTGGATCATTGTTTGTGGCATGGAAACGATGAAATATGGATGTTATGGGTTTCGCTAACCCGCCACGGCCCGCCGTCCCAGGAGGCTTGAGTTGAAGCGAAGAACTGTTGTGGATATATGTGTATGTGTGTGTGTGTGTGTATGTGTATATATATATATATATATGTGTATGTATATGTGTATGTATGTATATGTATGTATATATGTATATATGTGTATGTATGTATATGTGTATGTATGTGTATGTATATGTATGTATGTATATGTATATGTATGTGTGTGTATGTATGTATTATCTACTGGCGGTCGCCAGTAGATAGTTATAGTTAGGACCTATTTTCCATAGGAAATTCGCAACATTCTATTTCCAATACCTTTGGCGCCGGTTGACGAATCTTCGCGAAATTCTCAAAACTTATGGCCCGCTTCGGTCCGCTCCTATCCTGAACGTTTCGGGGAGATTCGGCAAGCGGGGCCCCCCCTCCCTTCACCACTGTGCAAACGTGCCCTGTAGCGCTTTTTAAGAGGTAGTTTTAATCCCCCTGCCCTATTATGTACTAGGGACTTACAGAGGAGGTCATGCTAATCACAGGGGTACCCCAACGCATAGTGTTCCCTAGTGTATGTAGGTGTTTTCACTGTATTCTAAGTGTCTTTTAGCATAGCACTGGCTCTGGTTAGTCAGAGTCAGTTACCACCAGTACACGTCTGAAAAAGTTGTGGGCACAGGATGATTTTGCAACAAGGCCTCTT
>CAWUFW010008614.1:7500-87500 GCA_963921515.1 Calotriton arnoldi
GGGCCACCACTAGCTGAGTGTCATCGGCATAGGTGATAATTTTTATGCCAAATGGGTGGACAATCTCAGCTAGGGGGCTCATATATATATTAAATAGTGTGGGACTCAGGGAGGAGCCCTGAGGCACACCGCAACTGAGTGGCATGCTGGGGGAGGTAGTATTGCCCTCAAAGACCTGGAATGAACGATCTGCTAAGAAGGATTTGAGCCAAGTAATGGCCTTTCCTGATACTCCTAAGTTGGTAATTCGATGTATTAATATATCGTGATTTACAGTGTCAAATGCGGCACTTAGGTCGAGGAGGATGATTGCCGCAGAACCTCCTTGATCAAGGATCTTCCTGGCCTCCTCGGTTACTGTGAGAAGGGCCGTTTCGGTTCCATGCATGGGACGGAATCCCGTCTGGGAGGGATCGAGTAAATGGTTACTCTCCAGGAACTCTGAAAGTGACGAGTTGACATGTTTCTCCAAGATCTTGCTCAGCCATGGTAGCAAGGAAATCGGCCGGTAGTTACTGGGATTGTCTTGGTCTAAGTTAGTTTTTTTTATTAAGGCCTTGACCATGGCGCGCTTCCAGGGAAGAGGGACAATGCAGGAAGAAATGGAGGTGTTGAGCAAGTTAAGGATGGTAGGAAGGATGCTATAAAGCACGTGGAGGTGCCGGGTCAAGGGGGGAGCCGGATTTCACCTGGTTCATAATAGATTCTAGTGTGGTGGGATTGAGAAGGGGAAAGGTATCCAAGGTGGCTGGCGAGCGGACTCCTATGTTTTTAGAGAGTTTGCAGTGGAGATATCAAGTTTGGTGGGGGAGAAGGAAGTGTATATAGTCTGTATTTTCTGAAAAAAGAAATCAGCTAGGTTATTGCATCTACTTTGAGCGTCGGATGGGTTTGGTACTTTCTGAGGGAGTTTGAGGAGAGTTTTTGCAATTTGGTAGATTTTTTTAGGCGAAAAGGCAGCTGCTTTAATTTTTTCTTCAAAAAAGATTTATTGAGTGATTTTAATTTCATTTTTGTAGTTTTTTTTTCCTCCCTATATACAGCTTTACTGGAGGGGGAATAGTCCAGTCGCCATTTCCTCTCTAACTTTTTGCAAAGTCGCTTGCTTTCCCGTAGTTTAGGGGAATACCAGGGTACAGTGGTGGTCCTGCGCTTCGTTTGAGAGCATTTTAAGGGGAGTACGGAGTCTAAGGAGTTATGGATCCAGTTATTATATTCCTCATTAGCTAGGATAGGATTGGGGTTATTGGGTGGCCTTGAAGTTTCAAGGACCGTTAACCAGCGGTCCTGGTGAAGTTTGGACCAGTTCCTTTCCCTACGGGTGATTGTTTTAGTGAAGATGTGGGGGTCGGGAGTGATCCAGGAAAGAGGGATCAAAAAGTGGTCCGACCACGGAAGTGGAGAAGGGGTTCCTGTTGTGAGATCTGCACAGTTACTGAAGACTGGATCATGACTTTGATATGAGTCGGTTTGGACACTAATTGCTTAAATTCTAGTGCCGAGAGGCTCAAGGTCAATTCTTTTGCGATGGGATCAAAAGGGTCGTCAAAATGAATATTAAGATCCCCTAGCAATGTGAAATTAGATGGCCTGCATGCCAAGTCGGCTATGGTAGGGGGAAGAGTGTGAAGGAATTGTCCCAGGTGGACGATATATAAGTAACCCGGATATATAAGTAACCCGGAGAAGGTACTTATAGGGGAGAAATCAATGGAAAAAAAGACTTTCGCAATCTGGTACCATGTTGGGAGAGCTGCGACATTTATAACAGTCCTTAAAAATGACTGCTAGGCCTCCTCCTCTACCCTCTTTACGGTCTTCTCGTTGGATATGATATCCATGAGGGAGGGCTTGGATGAGGTCTGGATCTGATTCTGCATTGAGCCAGGTCTCTGTCAGAAATAAAGCGTCCGGTTTAAATTCTTCTAGGAACATGGAAATTTCGGTGGAGTGTTTGGAAAGTGATCTGCAATTGAGGAGATACATATTTCGCTGGGTATTTTTGGGGGAGGGAGCGGGTTGAAAGTGGAATCCACAATGTGGACAAGTGTTGTGATCATCTGCCGCATTCCAGGAATGAAGACTGCTAATAGGGGCCTCTCCCCTAAATTTAAGAAGGGAGTGGGAGCTGTATCTTCTAATAAGCGGGGAACATCGGGCAGAGATTGTGGCCCCGTCCGGGCGCAGACGGGCTTGCCTTCGGTGCGCCGGCGGCGCGTCCGCTGCGTGAAGCAAATGGCATCCCAGTTATGTAGGAGGAGGGAAGGTCAGCTGCAGGTCAGCTGACTTGCCTGGGTGCGCCGGAAGTCCTGATTGCTTCCTGTGGTGCCTGGGTTTCCCTCCACGCAAACCGAACAATCGGCGGTGGACCGGGGAAAAGCACCTGAAGTGAGTACTATCGATTTAAAAGAGTGCAGAGTGGTTTTTTCAGTGACTGCAATTATAGAGAAGCAGCAATATGGCGATCGTGGGTTAAAACAATTCCTATCTAAAAACAGTGAATGGGCAATGCGATATGCAGTTTTTAAGGAGCCCTTTACCAGGCGCTCCTAATTAGCGCTAAGTAGTCTCTCTCACCGCTGCGCGCGTCCGCTGCGCGAAGCAAATGGCATCCCAGTTATGTAGGAGGAGGGAAGGTCAGCTGCAGGTCAGCTGACTTGCCTGGGTGCGCCGGAAGTCCTGATTGCTTCCTGTGGTGCCTGGGTTTCCCTCCACGCAAACCGAACAATCGGCGGTGGACCGGGGAAAAGCACCTGAAGTGACTCACCCTGTCTCCTGGAATCCCCCAGCCCCTGTCACTCACAAAGCCAGACACACAATATACAACCTAGCAGAGGCAGGCTTGGACAGTTAGACAAGAAAATACCTACTTTCTAAAAGTGGTATTTTCAAACACAGAATGTTAAAACCAACTTTACTAAAAGATGTATTTTATCATTCTGAGTTCAGGCATACTAAATTCGTTTTTCTACCATGTTCCCTGGGTCAGTTAGGATTATAAGATGTTATAATCAAACTGCCCATTCTGGCCTATGGGGAACAGGTAGCCTTGCAATAGTGAAAAACGAAAATGGCTGTAATTCACTATTAGGACATGCCACACACACCAGGGCATGTCCTACCTTATACTTACAATGCACCCTGCCCTTGGGCCTACCTTAGGGGTGTCTGATATGAAGATAAGGGAAGGTTTAGGGACTGGCAAGTGGGTGCACTTGCCAAGTCGATATGGCAGTCACAGACTGCCCACAGGCTCTGCAATGGCAGGCCTGAGTCGCACGTTACAGGCTGCTTCTGTGGGTGGCACAATCAGTGCTGCAAGCCCACCAGCAGCATTTGATTTACAGGCCCTTGGCGCACGTCGTGCACTGTACTAGGGTCTGACAAGTAAATCAAACAAGCCAATCATGGAATCACTAATCCATACAACAATTTATCATAGCGAGCATATGCACTTTAGCACTGATCAGCAGTGAAAAAGTGCCCAGAGTCATAAAATCAACAAAAACAGGTCAGAGAAAATACAGGAGGAAGGCAAAAAGTTCAGGGATGACCCTGCAAAAAGGGCCAAGTCCAACAGTATATGTATGTTATGTTAAAAATATTTATTAAGCGCGCGTACACCAAGCGGTTTCTTGGCGCTGTAAGCAAAGAGTAGGCGGCATCGACGGGACAGAATTCATATGCCTGAGAAAATAGCCAAGTCTTGAGCTGTTTCCTGAACTGTGCATAGAGAGTCATAGACCTTAGTTCCGCAGGGAGCGAATTCCAGAATTGCGGAGCCAGGACCGCAAATCTGAGGCCCCCATGTTTTTTACGTTTGAATGAGAGAGTGGTTAACAAGTTCAGGTTGGAAGACCGTAATTCCCGAGAAGGGATATAGCGCTCGATCCTTGAGGAGATGAAAGCTGGGCCATTCCCGGCAAGGGCTTTAAAGTTGGTACATCCCAGTTTAAAGGCACAGCGTTTAGCCACCGGAAGCCAGTGTAGACTCTTCATCAAAGGTCTAACATGGTGGTGTCTGGGTTGGCGATAGATTAACCTAGCCGCTTGATTTTGCACCAGCTGCAAAAGATGTAATTGATATGCTGGGATACCCACATATAATGAGTTAGCATAATCAATGCGGGAGATTACCAAGGCAAGGATAGCCGGGGTCAAGGCCTCAGTGGTCAAAAATCTACTGATCTTCCGGATTCTGCGCAGATGGAAAAAGCAAGCGGAGACCACTGAGCCAATCTGGGCTTTCATGGACAGATCATTGCTGATCACAATCCCCAAGCTCTTAACGGAGCTGACTGGGCTTGGGGGGGGGGGGGGCTACCCAGCAGCAGTGGCCAGAAATTATGATTCCATGGATTTGCAGTTCCTCCTGTTAAAATCAACTCTGTTTTATCGGAGTTCAGTTTCAGTTGGTTGTCATTCATCCATTCACTGATGAAGCACATTGTGGACTGGAAATTGGACACTGAAGAGATGGAGGAATTGATATCAAACACCAACTGAAGGTCATCAGCGTAGTTAAAAGTTTCAACCATTCTTTCACGCAGAGACCGAACCAAAGGTAATAAGTATAGGTTAAAAAGAAGGGGTGATAGGGAAGAACCCTGAGGAAACCCGCAGGTCAGTTTAATCTTTTTGGAGGAGAAATTGACAAGGCGAACTGCTTGGAATCGATTGCTAAGAAAAGAAGAAATCCACTTCAACGCCAAACCCTGGATCCCGGCATTGCTGACACTGTCGATCAAGAGACCATGATCGACCGTGTCAAAAGCAGCTGACAGATCCAGGAGTACCAGAGCTTGGGTGAGGCCTTTGTCGGCCCCCCTTCTGAGTTCATCCATAACTGCAAGGATGACTGACTCCGTTGAGTGTGCAGGTCTAAATCCTGCCTGGTGGGAGTCAAGGAAGTGGGAGTGTTCAATGAATGAACTGAGACAGCTGGCCATGTGGGCTTCTAAAATGTTGCCCAAGTAAGGTAATAGGGAAATGGGACGGTAGTTGCTAAGAACCAGAGGGTCAGAACCGGGCTTCTTCAGAATCGGCACAATTTCGGCGCTTTTAAAGGTGTCTGGGACAATGCCTAATTTAAGAGAGTTGTTCAGGAATGAGAGGGGTGGATCTGGGCAAATGAGGTAAGCTTCCCGTAAAATATGAGGAGGACAGCAGTCAGTAGGGGAACCAGATCCAACTTTTTTAAGCAGTGCATGGAATTCTTCCCTTGAGATTAAAGGAATTTGGTCAAGAAGGAGCGGGTTTTTGCATATGATAGGAGAGGTCATGGAAGGGATGGGGATAGGGATGCTAGCCTTGATTGTGGAAATTTTCTCAATAAGATAAGAGTTGAGAGAGTCGCATAAGGATTGTGAGGGAACAGGTTTCGCCATAATTCTGTCCGGTTGGGCGAGCTCATCGACTATAGAGAAGATATCCTTGGCCTTGTTAGCCGAGTTTACAATTTTTGCGGAGAAGTAAGCTGCCTTGGTCTGGAGGATGGCATTTTTATAGTCTTTGAGCATATATATGTATGTGTATATATATGTATGTGTATGTGGGTATATATATGTATATGTATGTGTATGTATATGTGTGTATGTGTGTATATGTGTATGTGTGTATATATGTGTATGTGTGTGTATATGTGTGTATGCGTGTGTATATGTGTGTATGTGTGTGTATATGTGTGTATATGTGTGTATATATGTATATATGTATGTGTGTATATATGTGTGTATATATGTGTGTGTATATATGTGTGTGTATATATGTATATGTGTGTGTATATATGTGTATATATGTGTATATATGTGTATGTATGTGTGTGTATATATGTGTGTGTATGTATATATGTATGTATGTGTATGTATGTATGTGTGTATGTATAAATATGTAGTTTGTATATGCTCTGCGGTCCGCGCACGTGGGTGGGACTATTCAGTGCTTATGACTTTGAGTATACCCCTGGAAGAGAACTAGGATTACAGATAAGTAACTTATTCTTATTGCTATCAACTTAATCAGAAATTTCTATTTAATTGTAGACCATGTGCTTGTTTAGTAAACCCTTTTGCCTGTTTTGTTAAACAATATTACATGAAATATTTGTTTTTAAGTCCCAAAGCTGAGCGTGGTGGACCTGGCATGCTGGTACTTGCGCCCACCCGTGAGCTGGCACTTCAAGTGGAAGCAGAATGTGCGAAGTATACCTATAAAGGGACGAAAAGGTAATTCTCTCTTCAGAATGGACGAGGATTTATTGATTAAACTAATTCCTGCTCGGTTGCTAACAGTACTGAACGCTAAAATGTATGGCATCACATAGGTGCCCTTCCTTGCTTTTTATCTTTTGTTTTACTCAAAGCAAGAATTAAGTAGAATAGTTAGCTAGATTTTAGTCACTGTTGGACCAGTTTGGTAGACCACTGGACCATCTTACTTTGCCTCCACTCCAGCACTTGACATTGGCGTTGCAGCTTCCAAAACCAGTCGTCCTATACCAACTGGCACTGACTCCTGATCTTTGTTCTGGGTGCACTAGCTGGACCTATAGTAGTGATTCCTTTGTGTACCCATCTTCCAAGCCCCTTCCTCGCCAAGAGTTCAGCTGAGGGAAATGTGAACTGACTTGAGACACTGATCCGGAGACTGGTTCTGCAGACTACATGGATCTGTATCATACCATGTGCTGCCATGCTGTAATAGCCAGAGCTTAAGAGGCGCTGCCCATTGGATACTGGTATGTTTTCTGGAGAATGAGTTGATTTAGGCATTGGTTCCAGCAACCACTCACTCATGAAAGTCAGACATGACGATTAAGCAACAGGTTGTCAAGGGAACTTGGATTTCAGGTAATCCTTTCTCTGTTGATGACACTGCTGTCTCAAAGTCTTGCGTCTTAGAATCTCTTGATGGCTAACACGTTGGTGCTGAAAGCTTTAACATCCAACTGTGAACCCCAGAGGTGCAAGAATGTGTGTAGCGATGATTCCTCCGAGGCTTTCTCTCCCTGGATCTACCTTTCTAAGTATTCTTTTCACAGCAGGAGTGGAGGTCTTGTCCTTTTTTTCTCAGCATCTTCTTTTCTTCTGCTCTGAGATTTTCTAGTTTTCCTCTCAGGCGAATATCTTTCCTGTCCTTCAAAGCTCTTTTTGACATGTTATTACAATGAGTGCAGTCTTTTATATTTTGAGAAGGTGGAAGGCAAACTACACAGAAATCATTAAGATCTGAAGAAGACTTTTTGCTGCCACATTTGGGACACCTCAAAAATAGTGAAGGCATATTGAAGAGAAAAGAAAACGCAGTAAGATGGAAAAAGACACAGGAATTCTCTTATACTCTTCAAAAAACATCAAATGAAGAAGTGGGAAAGGATTAATTTCAGAAAAAAAAGTCCTCCGATAAAATGAGATTCAATCAATCAATCAGGGGTTTGTTAAAGCGCGACTACTCACCCGTAAGGGTCTCAAGGCGCTGGGGGGGGAGGGGGGGATGCAGGTTCCATCCATCAAGGAGGGGGTCTGTCGAAAAGCCAGGTTTTGAGGTTTCTTGCGAAGATGGGGAGCGATGTTGTCTGTCTGAGGTGGAGCGGAAGGGTGTTCCATGCTTTGGCCGCGAGGAAGGAGAAGGAGCGGCCTCCCGATCTGGTCTTTCTGGTGCGGGGGACCACGGCGTAGGAGAGCTGGGCTGATCGTAGGGTCCTTTGGGGTGCGTGGAATTTGAGTCGGCTGTTCAGGTATGCTGGTCCGGTGCCGTGGAGGGCCTTGTGTGCGTGGGTGAGCATCTTGAAGGTGATTCTCGCCTCGACAGGGAGCCAGTGGAGTGTGCGCAGGTGCTGGGAGATGTGGCAGTGTTTTGGCAGGTTGAGGACCAGTCTTGCGGCGGCTTCAGAGATTAAGAACCTCTGAAGTGTTCTGAGATCCAGTGAGCACAAGCCGGAAAAAGGAACTGAGACTATGAAACAAACTGGTGTCTCTCCTAAATTTACAATGGACATTGAGTGCATCAAGTGCACTTTTGATGCAACAGGCACCTTTCCCTTCATTGTTTTCTATGCAACTAAAGCAGGCATTGTATAGTAGCGTTTCTATTCTGACACGTTTCAAAATTAAATGCTGCAACGTGGTTTAGAATTATAACTATACCATTGTATGTTTCTAGAGAAGAAATGCAATTAAAACTGGCTTGTCACAGACTTATGGAGTTGTCACCAGACTGAACAACATTAAGCTGGTTACCTCTAACATCGCAAAAACAAAATAAAAAATATATTTAATATACACACACACACACACTCTCTCTCTCAAAAGTAGTACAACTGCCAGTTCAGCTGCTATGTTGCAAGTTTGGGCTGATCCATCAAGCAGAAGCCGAGAAAAAGGGGGTCCCGAAATGAGTTTTCTCCATGCACTTTCCCTCAGGGATTTTGAACACGACTACAGCCTTAACCGCTGGATGGAATTACATCAGATTTGGCAGAAAGCTAGCTCTTGGTCCAGAAAGAGCCCTTTTTGTGATTTTGTGTAAATCCGTTCAGCAGTTTTGGCGCTAATAATGGAAAAAGAAATATAGATATCTAGGAATGCGAATCCTTCGCGGATCAGCTGCGGTTTGGCTGCAGGACCTGGCTTCAGGCCAGGCCCTGTGGTCAATACCCCACCGTGCACGGCCCACCCAAAGACTCTCTATTGCCTCTACCCTCAACATCAGGTAAGGGAGTCAAGATTTGGCATACTTTTTTTTCTAAGACATTAAGCGACAGAGAGGGAAGGCTACTCAAAATTCCAGCTTGTCTGATGCAGCGATTCTTCTGACAGACCCCACAAAAGATCAGGATCCTCTGACCATGGGGCTTCTGAGGGGAGGAAAAATGCCTTGAAAGCACACCATAAAAAAAAAAACTAAAAAAAGAGAAACTTAAGTTAATCTCCACAGGGCGGCCTCTTCCAACCTTGTACTCTGTCTGCCAAAATATTGGAGCTAAAACATTTTCCCTCTTCAGAACAGTCGAACGAGAAATCCTCTCAGCACACCATCGACGACGACACCAGTATCAACAACAACAACAACGACCGTCACCACAGTCTCTTCGACGAAACCATCATCATCATCAAGAACTTAAACTATGGCAGCGATAAATGCTCTCATCTCGTCGACCAAGGTGATCTCCTCTAAATCACTGTTGACTTCTGAATTGCCTTTGGCTGTTCCAACGACAAAGAAGTCTCCATCGACAAGCACATTGTCGACAGAAACACCATCGACAATTAAGCAGTCCGCAATGACATCGATGGCAGTGCCACCTTCAGCACTGTCGACAATACCGTTAACAGGGATACCGACAACAGCCGCATCATCATCGAAAGCACCGTCAACGACGGTACCGTCGACTAGGGAATTATTACCGCCAACGCCCCAGTTCACTTTTGTGTCGTGGTCGACGAGTAAAAATGACCAAAATAACCGAGAGTGCATTAAGTCCTGAAGTGACCTCTCCAAGTAAGGTCTCACCTGTACTTCCTAGCCATATACTGGATGTGGAAGAGTGTGGTGATGACTGGCCTTTTGGGGATGCACACAGTCTTCCAGAGCTCCAGGTGAAATACCAGGAGGAAGACTCGGATGATGACGATGAAGAGCAATACTGTTGTATTCACCTTTAGGGGTCCGTATATAGGTTTTCCTGAATCATGTCCTTATATAGGCACAATTTGCATTGCCCTTATATAGGCATAGAATCCCTGTCCTTATTTAGGCATTAACGGGGCACTCCAAATACAGGCATGGTCACCGACATCCGTCCACCCTAACGTCACAACGAGTTCTTAGAAACCAGACCCTTAAGCTTCGGGAGTTCCCCTAGCACAGGACTATTGATTTCTCCAAGAACTGATCTATTATGTATGAACCGTTATACCTTAAGGGTTCATTCCTGACGTCTTCCTCTGTCCGACTTCACGTCAATGCTAACATTCCAAGACACCTACCAGGTATAAATATACCTTCCCTTGCCCAAGCAAGTTAGAGGAGACCTCGACTTCAGAGGAGCCCGTTGTTAAATATCCGCCAAAGCTAAATAGGACCAAAAACCCTATATATTAGCTATTTTGGTTTAATCAACGTTGAAGGATACAGTGTTCCAAAATATTGTGCACCTTATCTTTTGTTTCCTTGAAACTTGTTCTACATTTTTCAAAAAACAATGTCTGACACCGAAACCGGTGGAGCTGCGGCTCAACCAGTCGTAACAGCTTTTAACATTACAGGTTTAAATGAAACCGAGGAGGGTGTTCTAGACATCCATCCAAACTTAAGAAGAGCCATCACTCTAAAACTTATAAAACACGGCCTACCACCGAGAGGAGGTAGCGCAGTTTTCGTGATAGAGGCACACGAATCATTTCAGACAGAGGTATTCTATTCATGGATAGTATTCCCAGAATCAAATCCAGTAACAAAAGTGTTTCACTTCTACAAAGAAGATGAACCACCAGAGGAATATATTCCTTTCGAGGATATTGAAATTCCACTAACATACCAGGAGCATCAGCTCTGGTTTAAAGGCGCCCTAAAACATCACAAAAACATTACCAGGCTCGGTCCACTAGGTAGACCAGGAGCAACATGGCTGATTCTAGCCGGCTACACACCTCATCCTGACATCGATGTAATGTCAGAAGAGGAACTACTTACTCAACTTACAGAGTTAATAACAATTTACAGACAATTAGTCCAATATGTCATGCGGACTTTTACAGTCCAACCACCATTAACCATTCCAAATCAAACTCCTCAACAGGGGAATACACTAAAAATTACACCACAGACTTTACAAGCAGTCATGGGTAAAATGCCCACAAAACGTGAGCAAATTCCATTCTGGATAGCTCAAAAAATTACTCAAATAGAAGCAATATTTCCTAATACTAGCCCTTATGAGAAACACAGAATTCTAACAATCAGTTTACCAATGGGGATCACACCACAACTGGAAGAGTGCACCGCTTGAGGCTCAGTCTTTGCTGCCATCTATACTAAAACACATGGTATTCCGTCAATTGCAGTAATACCTGATGTCCTGAAACAAATTCAAAACGAATACGGGGCAGAGCCTGCTCTGAATTTAGGTATGAAATTACTGAACAATTTTGACCAGGTCTCAACAATAATATTATCTAATATTAAAGGGGAGGCAGCAGCAGTGGCGATCCGCCAACGATTAAGGGAATTCGATGTTACAGAACATCAAACAGAACTACCCAGAATAATAGAACAATCTTATGCAGAATTAGGCAGAGATAGTTTGGGTGGAAGACCATTGAAGCCAAAACTATCTGAAAGTCCTGAGAAGGACTCTATTAAACAAACTCCTACATCATCTAAAAAGAAGTGGGAAACTAATAAAATTCAAACGAGAAACGTTCTCAATCCCGAGGTAGGTCTCCTCAAAAGGAGCCCTCTGAAAGGAGGTATAACCTCAGGAATAGGGATAATTTGAAAAAGCCTGACCGGTATCAAGATACTGATACACGTTCCTCTCGTACCTTTCAGATCTCGTCACAGACATTGGAAAGAAGAGGACGGTCAGAACATAGAGAAGAACGCGTAAAATCGAAAGACGACAAACACGTTCCAAAAAATAAATCCAAACCTCAATTCTCAAAGAAGAAGGTAGCAGGTCTGAAGGTCAGACATGCCGAGGATACTGAGAACACAACTCAAGAACGGAGAATGGGCTCAGACAATGCTGGACAGTGCTGCAGAAGTCACAATAGCTCGCCAGAACCTGAAGGAACTTCTGGAGATAGTGGACTTGAATGAGTACATCACAGTTGAGACTGTAGACACCAGGGTTAGTACTCCACAAAAGTTATATGAAATAACACTCCGGATGGAGGGAGACATACCTAGACAGGTGAAAGCACTCTTTTGGGAAAAACTTTCAAGGGGTTATGATATACTTCTAGCAGAAAAAGACTGGCCACCACAATTTGTCAGGGAGTGCCCACATGGCGAGGAAATTATTATGCCTGTCTTCTCCAACCATATTGCAATTCATCTAAAATATACTTATGCCAGGAAATGGGCAGTAGCCCAGGCCCCAGCATTATACAAAAATCATGTAGGATGGGATGAGGATTCACCTCCTCATAAAATACATTTAAAAAATGAACCTTGTTAGACCTGGCATCCTTGGCGTGGGTCTCCCTTCCATTTTTGATGATGCCTCCAATGTTATTGATCTGTTTTTGCTGGTTTAGATGCTTTGGGCACTGTGCCACTGCTATTCAGTGCCACAGTGCAAGTGCTCCCTATGATAAATTGTGTTATGTATTAGTGACTCCATGATTGGTTTACTTGTCAGTCCCTAGTACAGTGCACTGAGTGTGCCCAGGGCTTGTAAATCCAATGCTGCTGGTGGGCTTGCAGCACTGGTTGTGCCACCCACAGAAGCAGCTTGTAAAATGTGTCTCAGGCCTGCCATTGCAGAGCCTGTGTGCAGCCTAGGGCTGCCATGTCGACTTGGTGAGTGCACCCACTTACCAGGCCCTAAACCTTCCATTTACTGCATGTTGGTCACCCCTAAAGTAGGCCCTAGGACAGGGTGCATTGTAAGTATAAGGTAGGACATGCCCTGGTGTGTGTGGCATGTCCTAATAGTGAATTACAGCCATTTTCGTTTTTCACTATTGCAAGGCTACCTGCTCCCCATAGGCCAGAATGGGCAGTTTGATTATTACACCTTATAATCCTAACTGACCCAAGGAACATGGTAGAAAAACGAATTTAGTATGCCTGAACTCAGAATGATAAAATACATCTTTTAGTAAAGTTGGTTTTAACATTCTGTGTTTGAAAAAACCACTTTTAGAAAGTAGGTATTTTCTTGCCTAACTATCCAAGCCTGCCTCTGCTAGGTTGTGTATTCCTTGTCTGGAGTTTGAGTGACAGGGGCTGGGGGTGGCTCCAGGAGACAGGGTGAGTCAGCACAGGGCTGACTAGACAGATCTGCATCCAGAGTGGAGGGAGGAGTTGCACCTGGGTCTGAATAGGGCTGTGCCTGCCTTCCACAATGCTGGCTCCACCTCCTGCCGGGCGGCTGAGCACTCTGCCCCACATTCTGAAAGGAAAGAAGGAGTCCTGTAAACAAAGTGCTCCAGGACTGATCAGAACTGGTTTTGGACTAGGCAAAGGCCTCTCTGCCTTCAGAGAACAAAGAGAAAAGGTGTATAAAAAGGGGACCCAGACCCCTAGGAAATTAGATCACTTTTGGGAAACAAGAAGAAACCTTTGCTGAGGAGCGGAACCAAGAAGAAACTGAGGAGAAGACTATCCCACTGCCTGCAGTGGTTGCCTGACTGCCAAAGAAAGGAGAAGGGAACTTTGTGTGTACTTTCATCAACTTGTGAAGGATCTCCAAGGGCTTGATTTTAGAGCTTGCCTCCTGCTGAAGTCTCAGGGACAACAGACTTCACCCACCAGCTCCCCCTGTGTTCCCTTGCTGGGAAATTGGACCTTCTGACACACTTGCGTGTCTCTGGGAGCTGGAAGTGCGACTCAACACGAAGAAGCGTGTCGCCGCAGCCGCTGAGTCTCGCATCGCCGGAGAAGAGTGTCGCCGTCGCATCAGACGCCGGCGCATCCCCGAAGAAGCGCGCCGCATCCTTCGAAGCGCCTCGCAGCACCGGAGAAGAGTGTCGCCGTCGCATCCGACACCGTCGCATCCCCGGGGCAGAGCATCGACCTCGCATCAGACGCCGACGCATCGCAACACGAGGCGCGCCCCGCATCCCAGGAGAAGATCGTCGACCTCGCATCAGACGCAGTCGCATCGCCAGGAAAGCGTGTCGCAGGGCCTGTCGCGGCTCCAAAGACTCATCCCAATCGCCGCACGGCCGTCGGGCGTGCACGCATCACCTCTTCGTTGTTGCAACACCAAGAAGACGCCACTTTGTTTCTTTTGCACCAGATCTTCAACGCATCACCGTCCTTGCGTGTAAGGGACTACCGCATCACCTTCCCTGCAACACTTTTCGTTGCCCTGCGTTAAGCATCTTAAGGTACATTGAACTCAAAGTGTCGCATTTTCATTTAAAGAGACTCAAGCTAATTCTACCATCTTTAAAGTACAGTATTGTGGATTATTTTTGTCGTTTATGGTCTTGTGGTAAATCTATATAAAAGATACTTATTTTTATAATACAACCTGTGTGGTGTCCATTTGTAGTGTTGTCACTGGATTACTGTATGTGTTCAGAAATGCTTTACACACTGCCTCTGAACTAAGCCTGTCTGCTCGTGCCAAGCTACCAAGAGGGTGAGCAGGGGTTATTTCTGGAGTGTACCCCCTTACCCTGACTAGAAGCAAGGGTCCCTATTTGGTCAAAGGTACCTACCGCTGCCAACTAGAGACCCCCAGTTCTAACATTGGTGGCAGCGGTGGGATTCTGGACTTGCATTTGTAACTCATGTACAGTGATTGGTGAACACTACCTAGTGAGTGCAGACCATAACGCAACCACATACTTTTGGTAGATATTCTTTTTGGGACTTTCTATTTTTGCTAAAAACTTCCAAGTTTAATCACCATGGATACAGCAGCATCCATAGTATCTGTTGATAATGATTGGGAGGAGGAGAAACTGGAATGCTACACCGTTAACCAGCTCAAGCACTTCTGCAGGAAGTTCAAAGTTTCTATGACCGGAATCTCCAAGAAGGATGATTTCCAAAAGGCGCTGAGGGCCTGGGTTGAAGCAAGGAAGACCCCTGAGAATGAGGAGGGGGCTGACAATGCAGATGAGCAGCTGGATGGGCCAGTGGGTCCAGGGGAGAGGAGAGCATCTTCCCCCATAGGTAGCAGTGTTTCTGCCCGAGCTCTGTCCCCAGAAGAGCTGGAGGACAGAGAAAAGAGTAGGATGCATGAGATGGAGCTGACCAAGCTCAAGTTCAAGGGGCAGTTGGAGTTTGAATTGCAATCTAGAAAGTTGGCCTTAGAAGAGAAAAGAATGGATCATGAGCATGAAAAAAGTTTGAGGGAGATGGAGTTTAGAGCCAAGAAGTTGGAGATTACTCCCTCTGGTGGCAGCACACCGTCAGTGCCTGTTGAGGCTAGGGTGTATATTCCAAAGGATGTGGTTAAGGAGTTTTTAAAAAATGATGATATTGGGCAATGGTTCAAGGCCTATGAGGTAGCCATGACCTCCCACCGGGTCCCTGAGAAGGATTGGGGAGCGGGGTTGTGGGGTTGGTTCCTTAGTGAGGGGCGGGATACTTTGTTGGACTTGCCCTCTGAAGTATATAATTCCTACAGCCACATGAAGAATGCATTGATGACCAGGTATGGGTTAACTCCTGAACTCTATAGGCAGAGGTTCAGGAACTGTAAGAAGATTGAAGGCAGTACCTGGGTTGAATATGTGACCTTTTTTTGCAGAGCCTTGGATGGTTGGGTAAAGGGTAGCAAATGATTTTCAGGCACTCTTTGATTTGATTGCATGGGAGCACTTGTCCAGTAATTGTTTTCCTGAGCTACGCCAACACCTGATTGACAGTAGGCTGACTAACCCTAGGCAGCTTGCTGAGGAGGCGGACCGCTGGGTGAGCACCCGGGTCCACAAGGGTTACGTGGGAGACTCCGCCAAGGGTGGGCAGGGTCCCCAGCAGAGGAGTGGGGGGGACAAGGGTAAACCGAGGGAGTTCCAGAGAGGGCCCCAAAGTAAACCCCAAGGGAACCAAGGGAAAGGTTCCCAGCCTCCCCTGAGAATAAGCACGGGGCCCCGACAGGTCCACCTGTTCATAGGGGACCCCTGGTGTGCTACAAGTGTGGGGCCCTAGGCCACAAGGCCAATGATCCCCGTTGCCCTTTGTTTGGAAAGCCAGCACCACCTGGTGCAGTCCCCCGGCAGTTGGCTAGTGTAGCCCTGGGGGAGGAGATGGGTGCCTAAGGTGGGTGGGATCCCGTAGTATTGTCCCTTGTCTCATTAGGAGACTCTGAGATGGTCCCTAGGACCCAACTGCCTGAGAACACTAAGAAGTACAGGCAGTGGGTGACCATCAATGGCCATAGGGTGGAGGCTCTGCGAGACACAGGAGCCAGTGTGACAGCTGTCAAGTGTCACCTGGTGTCTAAAGAGCAGGTGGTCCCTGATGCATTCTACCCAGTTGTTGCCGCTGACAACACAGAGAGCCACTGCAAGGTGGCTCATGTTCCCTTTGAGTGGGGGGGGGGTCTCTGGTACTCTTCAAGTAGCTGTGAGGCCAGCCATGCCTGTTGACTGTTTGTTAGGGAACGATTTGGAGAGCTCCCCTTGGGCTAAGGTGGAGCGGAGTGCTCATTTGGAGATGTTGGGCTTGCCTGATTGGGCGTGTGTGACCACCCGGTCCATGGCAGCCAGAGGTGTTCAAGAGGACCTGGAGCCTGAGAGGAGGCCCAGGTGCCTGCCGGAGAGAGAAGAGGCAGGGGGCGCGGGAAACCGGCCCCCGAAGTTCCCACGGTCCAGGAGGAGGCGGACCCTGAGGGGGATGCCCTGGAGCCTACAGGGGAACAGGTAGCTGAACCGGGGGACCTGCCTGAGCTGACCCATTGGCAGCAAGATGAAGGACCCTCCAGGGAGGAGTTCTGCGAGGAGCAGAACAAGTGCCCTTCTCTCGTGGGTCTGAGGCAACAGGCCACAGACCAGGCAGCAGGTGATCAGTCTGGATCACACTGGATCTACTGGGAGAATGGTCTCCTGTATAGCGAGCCTAAGGTTGCTGAGCCTGGGTCAGCCCGTGTGCTGGTGGTACCCCAGCGCTTCAGAGCCTTCCTACTGGGTCTGGCTCATGATGTGCCTTTAGCAGGACATCTGAGGCAGGACAAGACCTTTGAAAGGCTTGTCACCCATTTCTTTTGGCCCCAGATGCGCAGGAGTGCCGCCACTCACTGCAGGACCGGTCAGACTTGCCAGGCAAGTGGAAAGAGTGGGAGGAAGCAGAAGGCTCCTCTCAGCCATTCCCTGTAGTCGGCACCCCCTTTGAACGGGTGGGTATTGACATTGTGGGGCCACTGGACCCCAAGACAGCCATGGGCAACAGGTTTATCCTGGTCTTGGTGGACCATGCCACCTGGTACCCTGAAGCCATCCCTCTGAGGACAGTGACGGCCCCCGTGGTGGGACGGGCACTGATGGGAATTTTCTCCAGTGTGGGGTTCCCTCAAGAGGTGGTGTCTGACAGAGGTAGTAACTTTATATCCAAGTATATGAAGTCCCTGTGGCAGGAGTGCATTGTAACCTACAAGTTCACCACTCCTTACCACCCCCAAGGAAATGGGTTGGTTGAGAGATTCAACCGGACCCTGAAGGGCATGATTATGGGTCTGGAAGAACCCATGAGGCGTAAATGGGACGTCCTCTTGCCATGCCTTCTTTTTGCATACCGTGAGGTGCCACAGAAGTCTCTAGGGTTCAGCCCCTTTGAGCTCCTGTATGGTCACCCAGTGAGAGGACCTCTGAGTTTGGTCAAGGATGGCTGGGAGCAATCTCCCAGGAAACCTCCCCAGGATGTATATAGCTACATGCTGGCGTTCAGGAACCAAACTAGGTGTTTCAGGCAACTTGCTGAGGCAAATCTGGAAGCCAGCCAGGAGGAAATGAAGCGGTGGCACGACCAGAATGCCACTCTGGTTGAGCTTCAACCTGGTCAGAAAGTGTGGGTCATGGCCCCAGTGGAGCCCTGTGCGCTCCAGGATAAGTGGACCGGACCCTTTGAGGTGGTGGAGCGCAAGAGTCCTGTTACCTACTTGGTGGACATGCGGTCCCCAGGAACCCCTTGCGGGTCCTGCACGTCAACCGCCTGAAGCCCCACTTGGAGAGGTCCCAAGTGGGCATGCTCTTAACTACAGATGCTGGGATGGAGGAGGAGACCGAGCCTCTTCCTGACCTCCTATCAGCCCAAGAGTAAGATGGATCAGTGGAGGGTGTGAACCTCTCTACCTCCCTGACACCTGAGCAGCAAGGTGACTGTCGCCAACTGTTGGGGCAGTTTCCTGACCTGTTCTCCCTGGTTCCTAGTGTCACTGACTGGTGCGTCCATGATGTGGACACTGGGGACAGTCTTCCTGTCAAGCACAAGGCTTACAGGGTGACTGACAGGGTGAGAGCTTGCATCAAGGAGGAGGTCTCCAAGATGTTTGCATTGGGGGTAATTGAGTCCTCTCACAGCCCTTGGGCAAGCCCAGTGGTCTTGGTCCCAAAGGCTGCCGATCCTGGTGCCACACCCGAACTCCGGTTCTGTGTGGACTACCGAGGACTCAATTCCGTCACCAGGACTGACGCACACCCCATCCCCAGAGCTGATGAGCTCATAGATCGGTTAGGGGCTGCCCGGTACCTCAGTACGTTTGACTTAACGTCTGGATACTGGCAGATCGCCTTGACTGATGGGGCAAAGGAGAGGTCAGCATTCTCCACGCCAGATGGGCACTACCAATTCCGGGTGATGCCCTTTGGGATGAAGAATGCCCCTGTCACCTTTCAGAGGTTGGTCAACCAGGTGTTGGTTGGACTGGAGGACTTCAGTGCCGCCTACCTGGATGACATCGCAGTGTTCAGCGCCAGTTGGGAAGAACATCTGCGCCACCTCTGGGAAGTGTTGATGGCTCTGCGGAGGGCTGGCGTCACGATCAAGGCGAGTAAGTGCCAGATCGGGCAGGGTTCCGTGGTGTACTTGGGACACCAGGTTGGGAGGGGCCAGGTGGCGCCCCTACAACCCAAGATAGATACCATTCTGGCTTGGGAACCCCCCAAGACCCAGACAGCGGTGAGAGCCTTCCTAGGACTCAACGAGTATTACAGGAGATTTGTCAAGGGGTATGGCAGCATGGTTGCACCCTTGACAGAGCTGACTTCCAGGAAGCAGCCCAAGAGAGTGATTTGGACTGACACCTGTCAACAAGCTTTTGACACCTTGAAGACAGCCATGTGCACGGCGCCCGTGCTCCTGGCCCCCAACTTCTCCAAAGAGTTTATCGTTCAGACAGACGTTTCAGAGCATGGTGTGGGGGCTGTTTTGTCACAGATGAATGAGGAGGGCCTAGACCAACCTGTAGCCTTCCTTAGCAGGAGGTTACTTCCACGGGAACAGAGGTGGAGTGCTATTGAGCGTGAGGCATTTGCTGTGGTCTGGGCACTGAAGAAGCTGAGACCATACCTGTTTGGGACTCACTTCCGGGTTCAGACCGACCACAGGCCCCTCAGATGGTTAATGCAGATGAGGGGTGAGAATCCAAAGCTGTTGAGGTGGTCCATTTCCCTACAGGGGATGGACTTCACGGTGGAACACCGTCCTGGTACAGAACACGCCAATGCTGATGGTCTGTCCAAATTTTTCCGCCTTAGTGAAGAGGACTCCCTAGAGGTAGGGTAGTTCTCCCCACTTTTCAGATGGAGGGGACACGTGTTAGACCTGGCATCCTTGGCGTGGGTCTCCCTTCCATTTTTGATGATGCCTCCAATTTATTGATCTGTTTTTGCTGGTTTAGATGCTTTGGGCACTGTGCCACTGCTATTCAGTGCCACAGTGCAAGTGCTCCCTATGATAAATTGTGTTATGTATTAGTGACTCCATGATTGGATGATTGGTTTGCTTGTCAGTCCCTAGTACAGTGCACTGAGTGTGCCCAGGGCTTGTAAATCCAATGCTGCTGGTGGGCTTGCAGCACTGGTTGTGCCACCCACAGAAGCAGCTTGTAAAATGTGTCTCAGGCCTGCCATTGCAGAGCCTGTGTGTAGCCTAGGGCTGCCATGTCGACTTGGTGAGTGCACCCACTTACCAGGCCCTAAACCTTCCCTTTACTGCATGTTGGTCACCCCTAAAGTAGGCCCTAGGGCAGGGTGCATTGTAAGTATAAGGTAGGACATGCCCTGGTGTGTGTGGCATGTCCTAATAGTGAATTACAGCCATTTTCGTTTTCACTATTGCAAGGCTACCTGCTCCCCATAGGCCAGAATGGGCAGTTTGATTATTACACCTTATAATCCTAACTGACCCAGGGAACATGGTAGAAAAACGAATTTAGTATGCCTGAACTCAGGATGATCAAATACATATTTTAGTGAAGTTGGTTTTAACATTCTGTGTTTGAAAATACCACTTTTAGAAAGTAGGTATTTTCTTGCCTAACTATCCAAGCCTGCCTCTGCTAGGTTGTGTATTCCTTGTCTGGAGTTTGAGTGACAGGGGCTGGGGGTGGCTACAGGAGACAGGGTGAGTCAGCACAGGGCTGACTAGACAGATCTGCATCCAGAGTGGAGGGAGGAGTTGCACCTGGGTCTGAATAGGGCTGTGCCTGCCTTCCACAATGCTGGCTCCACCTCCTGCCGGGCGGCTGAGCACTCTGCCCCACATTCTGAAAGGAAAGAAGGAGTCCTGTAAACAAAGTGCTCCAGGACTGACCAGAACTGGTTTTGAACTAGGCAAAGGCCTCTCTGCCTTCAGAGAACAAAGAGAAAAGGTGTATAAAAGGGGACCCAGACCCCTAGGAAATTAGATCACTTTTGGGAAACAAGAAGAAACCTTTGCTGAGGAGCGGAACCAAGAAGAAACTGAGGAGAAGACTATCCCTAAACTGAGAGGGATCTGCCTGCAGTGGTTGCCTGACTGCCAAAGAAAGGAGAAGGGAACTTTGTGTGTACTTTCATCAACTTGTGAAGGATCTCCAAGGGCTTGATTTTAGAGCTTGCCTCCTGCTGAAGTCTCAGGGACAACAGACTTCACCCACCAGCTCCCCCTGTATTCCCTTGCTGGGAATTTGGACCTTCTGACACACTTGCGTGTCTCTGGGAGCTGGAAGCGCGACTCAACACGAAGAAGCGTGTTGCATCGCCGGAGAAGAGTGTCGCCGTCGCATCAGACGCCGTCGCTTCCCCGGGGCAGAGCATCGACCTCGCATCAGACGCCTACGCATCGCAACACGAGGCGCGCCCCAAATCCCAGGAGAAGATCGTCGACCTCTCATCAGACGCCGTCGCATCGCCAGGGAAGCGTGTCGCAGGGCCTGTCGCGGCTCCAAAGACTCATCCCAATCGCCGCACGGCCGTCGGGCGTGCACGCATCACCTCTTCGTTGTCGCAACACCAAGAAGACGCCACTTTGTTTCTTTTGCACCAGATCTTCAACGCATCACCGGCCTTGCGTGTAAGGGACTACCGCATCACCTTCCCTGCAACACTTTTCGTTGCCCTGCGTTATGCATCTTAAGGTACATTGAACTCAAAGTGTCGCATTTTCATTTAAAGAGACTCAAGCTAATTCTACCATCTTTAAAGTACAGTATTGTGGATTATTTTTGTCGTTTATGGTCTTGTGGTAAAGCTATATAAAAGATACTTATTTTTATAATACAACCTGTGTGGTGTCCATTTGTAGTGTTGTCACTGGATTACTGTATGTGTTCACAAATGCTTTACACACTGCCTCTGAACTAAGCCTGTCTGCTCGTGCCAAGCTACCAAGAGGGTGAGCAGGGGTTATTTCAGGAGTGTACCCCCTTACCCTGACTAGAAGCAAGGGTCCCCATTTGGTCAAAGGTACCTACCTCTGCCAACTAGAGACCCCCAGTTCTAACAAACCTACTGCACAAAGGCAGTACCCAATAAAGCAAGAAGCTAAAAAACAGGTCAGGGAGATCTTAGATCAACTTGAATATCAAGGGGTGATTGAAACATGCACCTCCTCAATGAACAATCCTTTGTTTCCTGTCTCCTAACCAGACAATCCATATCGTCTAGTTTTGGATTACAGACACTTAAACACTTGTTCTAAAACATTTGCAGTGCAAAATGCACATAGTACAGCATTAATGAATAACATTGTGCGCAAAAAATATAAAACCACATTAGACATCTCAAATGGTTTCTTTTGTCAAAACATAGCACCTGGAAGCAGGTACTTAACAGCATTCTCCATAATGGGGACCCAGCGTCACTTTTGTCGACTCCCACAAGGGTTCAAGAATAGCCCGGGGTTATTCTCAGCGAGAGTAACAGAGTTACTACAAATTTATGATAATGAGGCATTGTCATATGTCGATGACATCTATCTGACAGACGATGACCTGGATAAGCACTTGAACAGGGTGAGCACCATTATACTGGGCTTCGCCTCTGAGGGCTACAAATTCAACTTCAAAAAGTCAAGAATTGCCCATCTCAATGTCCTTTTTCTAGGATATGAGCTTTCAAGTGAAGGCAAGAGCTTGGCAGCCAACTTTTTAGAAAGGTGTGCGCTGCTCCAACCTCCAAAGACGCTGAAAAATTTATAATCCATCCTGGGTTTCCTAAATTTTGGAAGAACTTGCATTCTAAATTACGCAGAAAGGGTTAAACCTCTCTACGCATTAATCAAACCTGATTTTTCAATCAAAAATTGGACACAGGAACACACAGAAATCCTGCGTTCACTCCAAGCTAACATGTTAGCAACAAATCACTTACAAACACGCGTAAGTCAACGCAATTTAGTGATCCGAATAATTTGGTTCAATGCGGATTCACCTACTTAACATTTAATGAGGGTGAAAAAGTACCAATTGCATACAAATCACATTTGTATACACAAGCAGAAATGCGCTTCACTTCAACAGAAAAAATACTGACGGCAGTTCAAACTGCAGTAGCAAAAGAAAGAGCTCTAGCCCAAGGGAAACGCATTATTGTCGTAACCCCAGTTCCGGCCTTAGAGGCGGTAACAAAAGCGAGCATTCCAAATGCTAAAGCATTACATCTGAGATGGATACAATGGGTTAATTCTCTTGCTGCAACAGATGTTGAATATGTTTTTGATCCTGATTTAAAAACACAAGCGTTCCTGCAATATGAACATGAATGTCCTCTGCCCACTGAGATTCTGCCTCTCGATCAGTATGAATTCATAATTTACACTGACGGATCCGCACAACCCGCAATAGGGAGTAAGCAAGCTTACAGCGCAGCGTGCGCAATCGTTAAAGGTTGCATGCGCGATGACAACTTCAGACCTATGGTCACTAAAACTCAATCTCCAGGAGATTGCACAGCTCAGCGAGCTGAACTACAAGCATTCAAACTGGCACTTGAAAGTACGGATCGCGAATTCCCCACACTAATCGCGTGCGATTCTTTTTACTGTGTGCAGTCGTATAATGAATATATACAAACTTGGCTTGAAAATGGGTTCAAAGATGCAAAAGGTGGCACAATAAAGCATAAAACGCTTTGGGAACAAGTAGTTCAGTTAAAAACGAACTACCAAAGGCTCACGTGATCCATACACTGAGTCATCAACGTGATGGCGTTCACGTTGCAGGGAATTCATTGGCTGACGAAGCCGCAAAGGGGGCTGTTCAGACGGCTTCCGTAGCTGCAATCACGCGTTCAAAAACGAAAATAGACAGTGAGATAATGTTGGCTGTCAATGCTACGAGCAAAGGCAGTGGTGCAGCGTTACCAAAAAGGTTTCCACTCAAGTACTCTTATGTAATTGATGCGAACAACGTTCCTTTTGCTCGAATCCCTGGAGTGGGGGATAGGGTAATTCCAAACATGGAACGTAGAGCAGCTTTGATTTATGAAACACATCTGGGGGAGGGTCTGTCACATCAAGGGATCTCAAAAACAATATTGACATTAAAAGAGATGTACTGGTGGCCTGGGATGAATACAGAAATACACATATTCATTAATAACTGCATAGACTGTAAATTACAACGAGAAAGCCACCAGTCAATATGCTACGAATGTAGCTGCCCAGTACAGACACCATTGTTAGACAGCGTTAGGCTATCTATGCGCAGGCGTCCTTTTGGACAAATGCAACCCCACAAATACTAAGTCAAGGTTCCTATGGATATGGCCTCAGCGCTCGGCTGACGCTCGAACTGTTATAAAAGTTTTGCAAGACTTTATCGGCACATACGCAATAGGCACGCTACATTCTGACCAGGGCCCTGCGTTTAGTTCTCGGGCTTACAAAGAAGCCATGGCCAGTCTGGGCGTTGCATTGCGGTACTCCTCTCCGTTTCATCCTGAGGGAAATTCTGTTGTGGAAAGGAAAACTGGGACATAAAGCAGTCTATAACAGCTAGAGTATTAGGTTCGGGTGATGGGTGGGTCAAACATCTTTATGGGGTCCAACGCTCATTAAACAATTTGCCAAGAAGTTCTCTAGGGGGTCACTCCATATGAGGTCCTATTTGGGACAAGAATGTGGGTGCCCGATCTGGAATGTAAAGGCACAGTGGTGGAAAATAAACCCTTTGATATCAAAGATCGTTTGGCTGTTTTACAGGATCTGAAAGAACTAAGATCGAAACAAAGCAACGTGTTCCTGAAGCCAACCACCACAATGGAAAAACCGGCAGTACCAACAAGGCCTGTCTGGATTCCAAAAGTTGGGGATCTAGTCAGAGAAAAAATTGCGGACAAGAAGGAATTTGGTCCTTCTTACAAACAACCAGTACCTGTCCTAGCCATACACGGAACAAGAACAGTACTTCTGCCGCCCCTTGCTGGAAAAAAGGAGAAAAGATTTGTGACCATCGACCTCATCAAACCACAGTATGTGGCCAATACTAAATATTAGGCCTCGTGGACTCCGACCTAGTAGCAGACACTCCTCTCGCTACTATCCAAGAGGTTCAGACTGAGAGACTGATAACCATCGAGAATTCAGCAGTAACAGATGAAGGACTGAGCAACAATGCTATGGAACTCATCCCTCTTGAAACTCAAGTAACAGTTCGTCCAAATACACCTGTCTACACCAATGTAACAAGTAATCAACTGGTTCCAGCGATTTCTACAAATCCTGATGCAATTTCAACAATTGACAGAACTGCTTCTGGCTATTTCATTAACTTTGATACGTTTTCTGAGGATCCCAGCGAGCCTGAAACGACGCCAGCATCAAAAACTTTCAAAAAACAAGTACAAGACTTTTTACATTTTCTGAAAGAGACTTATCTGGTTTCACCATGGATTGAACTTTAGGTTATTTCTGGAATATTTTTCTTCCTGCTTTGGCTAGCTTTGGTTATGACTATGAGCGTGCTTATAAATGGGAGATACATCCATTTGGACATTGAAAGAAAAGAAGTGAACTTACTTTTGAAACCTCACAAATCATCCCATCGTGAAACAAGAGACTTGTCTGCAGTGAACATCACAGCCGTTCCTATACAGGATGATATAGTGTGGGACAAAACAGATTTCGATATTTTTGGCCCGACAGAACATTTGAACATTCCACATTTATTTAAGATTTCACTAAGTGATTTTGTTTCATCTAGTACCTACTCTGATGATTGGGACTTTGAAACTGTACATGATATGATGTGTGACCTAGAAAAATCTGCTGCATTTTCTAATAATGAATATTTAGAGGGTTCATCAGACTATGAACAGCTGTATTGCTATAACCATTATGGTCATCATTTTTTGCATAAATCTGCAACACCTAGAAATGTGTTTGTTTAACCAATGGGAGCATTGTCCTACACCACCGAAAGGTAGTTCAAAAACATTTGCTAAAAAGTTTCCATATTTTTCAGGATACAATACATCTGATCCAGAAACATTTTACTATAGAAATGTAAACAAAACAGGACTGAAAATTATGTTAACTAATACAAAACAGATTTACTCTGCAAAATTTATTGCCCAACTGTCTAGACATGGTTTTGACTTGTGGAAAGAGACAATAGACACAAAATCTGTCTGGGGTACTAAAGATTGACAAGTGCAGGGGATAGAAGCTTTATTTAGAGCCTGTATCGTCCCTCAACAAATAATGTTTTTGAATGACACTGTCCAACAAACGTCTTGCCTTGGTTTAGCCAAGATTAAAGACATGAAAGCACTGTAGTGTAGCTCCTATTTCCCTAATAGGCTCTGCGCATTGGAATAATATATCCTATAGGTTTGACATAGGACTAAGGTCAGTATGTCCCTATCGAGTATATTAAACTTAATTACTTGTGCCAACTAGCTCAGAGGCCACTAGAAACTCCTTGACGACAAGAAGGGAGTAGTTTCTGGCAGCCGCAAAATATGACCACTTTGTTTCCCTTTAGAATCAGAACGTGTCCCAGAGTCGTGGAAACAATAGATAACTATTTCACTCGGCTCAATCGTGCATGCTTAGTTTTCCTCAAAGTTACACAGAAAGAACAGACGGGCGTATCAATAAAAGATTTATTGAACAGTCTTGTTTCTGGTGTAAGTAAAATGTGCTGTTACGATCACAAGACAGTATGCGAGATAAATAATGTACAGTGTGAGCAGTAGAAATAAATAATACTGCGATAGCATTATCTTTGTAGCATATATGCATTTATATAAATAACATAGTCTAAAAATGCGAGTACTCCGACGATGCGTTTCTAACCTAGTTCTACCCCAATGTACCTAACCTAGGTGTAGGGAGAGGTATGAAGTAGGTGAAGTATTCCTTACTATGGTATACTAAGAGTATGTTGAAGCCTAGTATGCCTAGTATGCCAAGTATGCCAAGAGTCCCTCTAGGTTCTAGTCAGCTCCATACCTGAAGAATGAGAGAGGTAGGAATCTCTTTGCCAGACTCGAACACCAACACCCCGCAAGGGAAGTCAGATCACTGGAAGCTGGACTCTCTGCGTGCAGGGATGACAGCGTCTTCTCAGTGCGTCAGGCCGGGAAACGGGCTCCTCTGATTTACAGGGGCTAGGGAAGGTATATTTATACCTGAGAATTACCTCATAATGTTAGCATTGACGTGAGTCGGACAGCGGAAGACGTCATGAATGAACCCCTAAGGAATAATGGTTCATGCATAATATATGAGTCCTTGAAGAAATCAATAGTCCTGGGCTAGGGAAACTCCTGCAGCCTAAGGGTCTGTTCTTCACGAACTCGTTGTGACGTTAGGGTGGACGGATGTCGGAGACCATGCCTGTATTTGCAGTGCACGGTTTAATACCTAAATAAGGACTGGGATTTTATGCCTATATAAGGGCAGGGCGAATTGTGCCTATATAAGGGCATTATTCTGGAAAGCCCGTTTATGGACACCCTAAGAGGAATACAACACCCACTCCACTTTCGTGTGTACGATAATACTAAAATGCTAAACATTTAAAATGCTAAACATTAAATGGAGTACCGCATATTTAAACAAATATTTCTTAAAAGCATTAAAAAACATAGTAAAAATGCACAAAGGTACTGTACATATTAAGCAATGCTTTTCATGTCAGGCATAAAGTTCGAAAATAAATGCAATTGGAATGAAATGAGCAGTAATATTTACATGTGACAGAAAATGATCGATAAGTTGTTCAAAAATCAGTCATTTCATGTCATGAAAATTAATGAACTGTTCTAGACACACAAGATGACTAAGTGTCCGTGGAAGTACCGCGAAGTCTGTACTATAAGGCTACTTCTACTTTAAGCAGATTGAAGTGCCATTTTCGTTCGAAAAATGGGAAAAAGTTCAATTTTGGTAGAGTTCCAAGTTTTTTTAAAATGAAGGCCAAATTGTTATTGCATCTCTGGAACACTGTATGCTGAATCAGTCAGTTTACGGGTCTGGTGTAAACATGAGATCATCTATTTCTATAGACAAAACATCATCCACTGTAGTTGGTGTCAGTTGGAACACCTCGTGTAGTAGATTAATTGCACAGAGATGGGAAGCATTGCTTCCAGCATAGGTTGCTGCAGCAATGTTCGCGTCCGTTGTTACCTGTGTGCCTGTAGATCTTTCTCGTACCTCAGCAGCAGCCGGAAGCGTCTGTGAGATCTCAGTGAATGCTGACATCAAGATTGGTAGCCTCTGGGGACAACACAGAGCATGGGCCGTTATCGGGACCAGCAGAGTATCGACGTCCGTTGGCGTTGCTGATGGAAATGTTAGACAGGTGTCCAACACGCATTCTTCACCGCATAGCAGGCAGCGTAGAACAGGTAAGATGCAATCTTGACAGATTGGTCTAAATGACAGGAACCACGTGGTATTCAGGTCCCGTAGACGAGTCATGCCCAATAGCTGTACTATTCGCTCACAGCACTTTCGTTCAAGGAGAGCTTTCTCCATTTCGCTCGGAGTGATGTCTGCGAATAGGCTGGCCATAGCGCAATAGCAGGAATAGAAATAGAATTCCGGCAACAAGTGCTAGAATTAATGGTATGCCACCAAACACCGAATGTGCAAAGTTCGGGATGATTCCGAGTATTGCCTGGAAAGGTGCTAACAGACCGGAGCAGATGCTCTTAAATGCATGTACAATTCCGGTTGTTTCAGACATATTGAAGATACGTCCTATCATTTCTACGAAATGTATAGGGCAGTTTGTACGTATTAAAGTCTGCATCTCAGCCGAAGTCCTTGCTACTTGTAGATCATAGGTTTCTTTGGCCGAGGTCAATGGCACTGTTTGCTGTAAAAGCATGGCTTTCATTCTGCTCAAAGTATCAAATCTTATAAAAGAGACGTTCAGCGAAGGCCATAGAGGCGACTCCCTGACTGTGTCTATTGGGGCAAACAATACTTGCATACAGCAAGTGACCCTGGAGTTGACCGTTACTAGATATGGGATGCCTGGCAACATGCCGCAGCAACTCTGATCATTCAACATGAGGTAACTCCCATTCGAAAGTTGTCCAAACGTTGGATTAATCACAGCAGCTGGTGTACTCTGCTGAAGGCAAGACAAATTTGCCACAGAACCATTACAAGCCCAGTGTAAAGAAATGTCCTGACATATAAGTGAACCGCTCAGTGCACGTTTACAGTGTGTACCGCTCAAAAACAATTCACGATCCCCACTCCAACATCTATATGTATACGGTAAATCCCAAGATGTCTTAATGTATTCCTTACCCAACCTTTCATATTTGCCTGCTTGCATTTGTCTGAGGCAATACTGAAACTGAAAAGTAGTCACAGGTAATGTTATTTTTCCATGAATAAGCCATTCTGTAGCTGGTTTTTCTGCCACTGTGAATGGTAACTTTTCCAGTTTTTCAATGCTCAGCACTGTTTACCTTGCTCCTCTTTGTGCCAATTCGATCTGTTTATCAGTTAGATTGTATTCTGCAAACAGAGCTGACGTGTTGATAAAACACCAAGGCACATAGCCCGCTCGCAAAGATTGCAACGTCCAGCTTAATAACACAATAGAACGTAATTGAGACTGACCTTGTTGTAACATCGCCAAATCTTGTTCTAGTATGTCGATAGCAGAGGATACAATGCCATCCAATGAATATATTCTGGAGGACAAAGTTGTTAACCCATTGTCGACCACAGAGAGTGTTTTCTCTATATTAATACGATCAAGTTCACGTATCCGTTCTGCGGCCTCCATCTGTGACACTTTCCATGCTTCATTATAGGCAGCATAAATGCCGGCATATATGAAACGTTTTTGACGCGGTTGTCTTGGTCCAAGCAAGAATTCCCTAAGGTCTGCGTCCTTTTTAAGTAAGGATAAGTGTTGTTTCACATCCTGTAGTGTAGACTTATGCAGCCAATCGAGGCATAATTTTCCTACACTGTATGTTGTTACTACCCCCGGATGTTGTCTTTGGACGTATCTTGGGTCTGGCCTATTAATAGTAAAGCCCTGAGTTTTATTCAGGAATCTTTCCTGACAGTTATTCGTGTCTGTGGGCCAGATCAACCATTTTTTTCAATCAGGATTAGATCTGTTGAGTTGTAGTATATTGTCAACTGTCACCACTGCTTGTGTATCGTTATCACTTGCAGGCGTTGGTACAGAAGGTGTTTTCATCTCTTTGATCTTGGCTAATCCAAGACAAGATGTTTGTTGGACGGTTTCATTCAAAAACATTATTTGTTCAGGGATGATACAGGATCTAAATAAAGCTTCTATACCCTGTACTTGCCAATCTTTAGTACCCCACATAGTTTTTGTGTCTATTGTGTCTTTCCATAAGTCGAAACCCTGTCTAGACAGTTGGGCAATAAATGCTGCAGAGTAAATCTGTTTTGTATTAGTTAACATAATTTTCAGTCCTGTATTGTTTACATTTCTAAAGTAAAATGTTTCTGGGTCAGATGTATTGTAACCTGAAAAATATGCAAACTAGCTAGCAAATGTTTTTGAACTACCTTTTGGTGGTGTAGGACAATGTTCCCATTGGTTAAACATAAACACATTTCTTGGATATGCAGATTTATGCAAATAATGATGACCATAGTGGTTATAACAATACAGTTGTTCATAGTCTGATGAACCCTCTAAATATTCATTTTTAGAAAATGCAGCAGATTTTTCTAGGTCAAACATTATGTCATTAACAGTCTCAAAGTCCCAATCATCTGAATAGGTACGGGACGAAATTAGATCACTTAGTGAAATTTTAAACAAATGTGGAATGTTTAATTGTTCCGTCGGGCCAAAAATATCAAAATCTGTTTTGTCCCACACTATACCATCCTGTACAGGAACGGCTGTGATGTTCACTGATGACAAGTCTCTTGCTTCACGATGGGAAGACTTATGAGGTTTCAAAAGTACGTTCACATCTTTTCCTTCAGTGTTCACATGGATGTATCTGCCACTTATAAGCACGCTCACAGTTGTAACCAAAGCTAGCCAGAGCAGGAAAACAAATAGTCCAGATATAATCCAGAGTTCAATCCATGGAGAAACCAAATAAGTCTTTTTCAAAAAGTGAAGAAAGTCTTGTACTTGCTGCTTGAGTTTGAATGATGCTGGCGTCGTTTCAGGTTCACTTGGATCTTCTGAGAACGTATCAAAGTTAATGAAATAGCCAGAAGCAGTTCTGTCAATTGTTGGAATTGCATCAGGATTTGTAGAAATCGCTGGAACCAGTTGATCACTTGCTACATTGGTGTAGACCGGTGTATTTGGACGAACTGTTACTTGGTTGTCAAGAGGGATGAGTTCCATAGCGTTGTTGCTTAGTCCTTCATCTGTTACAGCTGAATTCTCGATAGTTATCAGTCTTTCAGTCTGAACCTCTTGGATAGTAGCGAGAGGAGTGCGTCTGCTACTAGGTCGGAGTCCACGAGGCCTACTGTTTAGTACTGGCCACATACTGTGGTTTGATGAGGTCGATGGACACAAATCTTTTCTCCTTTCTTTCAGCAAGGGGCGGCAGAAGTACTGTTCTTGTTCCTTGAACTGCTAGGACAGGTACTGGTTGTCTGTAAGAAGGTCCAAATTCCTTCTTGTCCGCAATCTTTTCTCTGACTAGATCCCCAACTTTTGGAATCCAGACAGGCCTTGCTGGGACCGCCGGTTTTCCCCAGTGGTGGTTGGCTGCAGGAATACGTTGCTTTGTTTCGTTCTTAATTCATTCAGATCCTGTAAAACAGCCAAACGATCTTTGATATCAAACGGTTTACTTTCCACCACTGTACCTACGTGTTCAAGGTCTGGTACCCACATTCTTGTCCCAAATAGGACCTCATATGGAGTGACCCCCCCCTAGAGAACTTCTTGGCAGGTTGTTCAATGAGCGTTGGACCCCATTAAGGTGTTTGACCCACCCATCACCCGAACCTACTACCCTAGCTGTTATAGACTGCTTTATGTCCCGGTTTTTCCTTTCCACAACCGAATTTCCCTCCGGATGGAATGGAGAGGAGTACCGCAATGCAACGCCCAGACTGGCCATGGCTTCTTTGTAAGCCCGAGAGCTAAACGCAGGACCCTGGTCAGAATGTAGCGTGCCTATTGCGTATGTGCCGATAAAGACTCGCAAATCTTTTATAACAGTTCGAGCGTCAGCCGAGCGCTGTGGCCATATCCATAGGAACCTAGAGCATGAATCCACTGCAACCATGATATATTTATAGTTACCGTCCCTTTGCAAGGGCCCGCAGTGGTCCAGGTAAACACAAGCTAATGGTTTGTCTGAAATTAACAGGGGTGTCTGCGCAGGACGTTTCACGGTTGAGACTTTCATCTGTTGGCAAATATCACATTCTAAAACATAGTTTTTAGTTTGTTTCCGAATGCCAGGCCACCAATATCTTTGCTTGAGTAAAGATACTGTCGCAGAAACACCTGCATGGGCAGAAGCTATCCCTTCGTGTGCTGCTAGGATTAGTCCTAATCTGCGTTCCTTGTTTGGAATTACCCTATCCCCCACTCCAGGGATTCGAGCAAAAGGAACGTTGTTCGCATCAATTACATAAGAGTACTTGAGTGGAAACTTTTTTGGTAACGCTGCACTGCTGCCCTTGCTTGAAGCATTGACAGCCAACATTATCTCACTGTCTATTTTCATTTTTGAACGAGTGATCGCAGCTACGGAAGCCGTCTGAACAGCCCCCTTTGCGGCTTGAATTACCTGCAACGTGAACGCCATCACGTTGATGACTCAGTGTGTGGATCACGTGAGCCTTTGGTAGTTCGTTTTTCAACTGAACTACTTGTTCCCAAAGCATTTTATGCTTTATTGTGCCACCTTTCGCATCTTTGAAACCATTTTCAAGCCAGTTTTGTATATATTCATTATACGACTGAACACAGTAAAAGGAATCGCACACTATTAGTGTGGGGAATTCTCGATCTGTACTTTCAAGTGCCAGTTTGAACGCTTGTAGTTCAGCTCGCTGAGCTGTACAATCTCCTAGAGATTGAGTTTTTGTGACCATAGGTCTGAAGATGCCATTTCGCATGCGACCTTTAACGATTGCACACGCTGCACTGTAAGCTTGCTTACTCCCTGTTGCGGGTTGTGCGGATCCGTCAATGTAAATTATGAATTCGTACTGATCGAGAGGCAGAATTTCAGTAGGCAGAGGACATTCTTGTTCATATTGCAGGAATGCTTGTGTTTTTAAATCTGGATCAAAAACATATTCAACATCTGTTGCAGCAAGAGAATTAACCCATTGTATCCGTCTTTAATGTAATGCTTTAGCATTTGGAATGCTTGCTTTTGCGACCGCTTCTAAAGCCGGTACTGGGGTTACGACAATGCGTTTCCCTTGGGCTAAGGCTCTTTCTTTTGCTACAGCGGTTTGAACTGCTGTTAGAATTTTTCAGTTGAACTGAAGCGCATTTCCGCTTGTGTGTACAAATGAGATTTGTATGCGATTGGTATTTTCTCACCCTCATTGAAGGTTAAGTAGGTGAATCCGCATTGACCCGAAATTATTCGGATCACCAAATTACGTTGACTTTCACGTGTTTGTAAGTGATTTGTTGCTAACATGTTAGCCTGGAGTGAACGCAAGATTTCTGTGTGTACTTGTGTCCAATTTCTGATCGAAAAATCGGGTTTGATTAATGCGTAGAGAGGTTTAATCCTTTCTGTGTAATTTAGAATGTATGTTCTTCCAAAATTTAGGAAACCCAGGATGGATTGTAAGTTTTTTTGCGTTTTTGGAGGTTGGAGCAGCGCACATTTCTCTAGAAAGTTAGCTGCCAAGCTCTTGCCTTCACTTGAAAGCTCGTATCCTAAAAACAGGACATTGAGATGGGCAATTCGGGACTTTTTAAAGTTGAACTTGTAGCCCTCAGAGGCGAAACCCAGTATAATGGTGCTCACCCTGTTCAAGTGTTTGTCCAGGTCATCGTCTGTCAGATAGATGTCATCGACATAGGACAATGCCTCATTGTCATAAATTTGTAGTAACTCCGTTACCCTCGCTGAGAATAAACCTGGGCTGTTCTTGAACCCTTGTGGGAGTCGACAAAAGTGTCGCTGGGTCCCCATTATGGAGAATGCTGTTAAGTACCTGCTTTCAGGTGCTATGTTTTGACAAAAGAAACCATTTGAGATGTCTAATGTTGTTTTGTATTTCTTACGCACAATGTTATTCATTAATGCTGTGCTATGTGCATTTTGCACTGCAAAAGTTTTAGAACAAGTGTTTAGGTGTCTGTAATCCAAAACTAGACGATATGTATTGTCTGGTTTGGAGACAGGAAACAAAGGATTGTTCATTGAGGAGGTGCATGTTTCAATCACCCCTTGATATTCAAGTTGATCTAAGATCTCCCTGACCTGTTTTTTAGCTTCTTGTTTTATTAGGTACTGCCGTTGTGCAGTTGGTTCATGTTTGAGATGTATTTTATGGTGAGGTGAGTCCTCATCCCATCCTACATGATTTTTATATAATGCTGGGGCCTGGGCTACTGCCCATTTCCTGGCATATGTATATCTTAGGTGCATTGGTATATGGTTGGAGAAGGCAGGCATAATAATGTCCTCGCCGTGTGGGCACACCCTGACAAATTGTGGTGGCCAGGCCTTTTCTGCTAGAAGTATGTCATAGCCCTTTGATAGTCTTTCCCAAAAAGTGCTTTCACCTGTCTAGGTTTATCTCCCTCCATCCGGAGTGTTATTTCATATAACGTTTGTGGAGTACTAACCCTGGTGTCTACAGTCTCTACTGTGATGTACTCATTCAAGTCCACTATCTCCAGAAGTTCCTTCAGGTTCTGGCGAGCTATTGTGACTTCTGCTTCACTGTCCAGCATTGTCTGAGCCCATTCTCCGTTCTTGAGTTGTGTTCTCAGTATTCTCGGCATGTCTGACCTTCAGACCTGCTACTTTCTTTTGGAGAATTGAGGTTTTGCTTTAGTTTTTGGAGCGTGTTTTTCGTCTTTCGATTTCACGCGTTCTTCTCTATGTTCTGTTCGTCCTCTTCTTTCCGAAGTCTGTGATGAGATCTGAAAGGGACGAGAGGAACGTGTATCAGTATCTTGATACCTGTCAGGTTTTCTCAAATTATCCCTATTCCTAAGGTTATACCTCCTTTCAGAGGGCTCCTTTTGAGGAGACCTACCTCGGGATTGAGAACGTTTCTCGTTTGAATTTTGTTTATTAGTCTCCCACTTCTTTTTAGAAGATGTAGGAGTTTGTTTAATTGAGTCCTTCTCAGGACTTTCAGATAGCTTCGGCTTCACTGGTCTTCCACCCAAACTATCTCTGCCTAATTCTGCATAAGATTGTTCTATTATTCTGGGTAGCTCAGTTTGATGTTCTGTAACATCGAATTCCCTTAATCGTTGGCGGATCGTCACTGCTGCTGCCTCCCCTTTAATATTAGATAATATTATTGTTGAGACCTGGTCGAAATTTTTCAGTTATTTCATACCTAAATTTAGAGCAGGCTCTGCCCCGTATTCATTTTGAATTTGTTTCAGGACATCTGGTATTACCGCAATTGACGGAATGCCATGTGTTTTAGTATAGATGGCAGCAAAGACTGAGCCCCAAGTGGTGAAGTCTTCCAGTTGTGGTGTGATCCCCATCGGTAAACTGATTGTCAGTATTCTGTGTTTCTCATGCGGGCTAGTATTTGGAAATACTGCTTCGATTTGAGTAATTTTTTGAGCTATCCAAAATGGAATTTGCTCACGTTTTGTGGGCATTTTACCCATGACTGCGTATAGAGTCTGTGGTGTAATTTTTTGTGTATTCCCCTGGTGAGGAGTTTGATTTGGAAGTGTTAATGGTGGTTGGACTGTGAAAGTCCGCATGACATATTGGACCAATTGTCTGTAGATTTTTTTTAACTCTGTAAGTTGAGTAAGTAATTCCTCATCTGTCATTATGTCAAGTTCAGGATGAGGTGTGTAGCCGGCTAGAATCGGCCATGTTGCTCCTGGTCTACCTAGTGGACCGAGCCTGGTAATGTTTCTGTGATGTTTTAGGGCGCCTTTAAACCAGAGTTGATGCTCCTGGTATGTTAATGGAATTTCAATATCCTCGAAAGGAATGTATTCCTCTGGTGGATCATCTTCTTTGTAGAAGTGAAACGTGTGTTACTGGATTGGATTCAGGAAATATTACCCATGAATAGAATACCTCTGAAAGGATTCGTGTGCCTCTATCACGAAAACTGCTCTACCTCCTCTTGGTGGTAGGCCATGTTTTATGAGTTTTAGAGTGATGGCTCTTCTTAAATTTGGAGTGATGTCTATAACACCCTCCTCGGTTTCATTTAAACCTGTAATGTTAAAAACTGCTGCTTGGGCTGGATCAGCCGCAGCTCCACCGTTTCCGGTGGCATTGTCGGAGTCAGGCATTTTTTTGTTTTTTAATAAATTTAGAACAAGTTTCAAGGAAACAAAGATAAGGTGCACAATATTTTTGGAACACTGTATCCTTCAACGTTGAGCAAATCAAACAGCTAATATATAGGGTACTGCCCTATGTAGCCGTGGTGGATACTTAACCCTGCCCACTCCAGACGTCTTTTGGAGTATATGGGTAGGGGTCTCTGAGAGAAAAAGCACGGCTGAATTACTCAGTATCTAACGTTGAATTACCGCCTTACCAAACCGTTGGGCGCCATGTAGTGTAGCTCCTATTTCCCTAATAGGCTCTGCGCATTGGAATAATATATCCTATAGGTTTGACATAGGACTACGGTCAGTATGTCCCTATCGAGTATATAAAACTTAATTACTTGTGCCAGCTAGCTCAGAGGCCACTAGAAACTCCTTGACGACAAGAAGGGAGTAGGTTCTGGCAGCCGCAAAACATGACCACTTTGTTTCCCTTTAGAATCAGAACGTGTCCCAGAGTCGTGGAAACAATAGATAACTATTTCACTCCGCTCAATCGTGCATGCTTAGTTTTCCTCAAAGTTACACAGAAAGAACAGACTGGCGTTTCAATAAAAGATTTATTGAACAGTCTTGTTTCTGGTGTAAGTAAAATGTGCTGTTACGATCACAAGACAGTATGCGAGATAAATAATGTACAGTGTGAGCAGTAGAAATAAATAATACTGCGATAGCATTATCTTTGTAGCATATATGCATTTATATAAATAACATAGACTAAAAATGTGAGTACTCATACGATGCGTTTCTAACCTAGTTCTACCCCAATGTACCTAACCTAGGTGTAGGGAGAGGTATGAAGTAGGTGAAGTATTCCTTACTATGGTATACTAAGAGTATGTTGAAGCCTAGTATGCCAAGTATGCCTAGTATGCCAAGTATGCCAAGAGTCCCTCTAGGTTCTAGTCAGCTCCATACCTGAAGAATGAGAGAGGTAGGAATCTCTTTGCCAGACTCGAACACCAACACCCCGCAAGGGAAGTCAGATCACTGGAAGCTGGACTCTCTGCGTGCAGGGATGACAGCGTCTTCTCAGTGCGTCAGGCCGGGAAACGGGCTCCTCTGAAGTCGAGGTCTCCCCTGATTTACAGGGGCTAGGGAAGGTATATTTATACCTGAGAATTACCTCAGAATGTTAGCATTGACGTGAGTCGGACAGCGGAAAACGTCATGAATGAACCCCTAAGGAATAATGGTTCATGCATAATATATGAGTCCTTGAAGAAATCAATAGTCCTGGGCTAGGGAAACTCCTGCAGCCTAAGGGTCTGTTCTTCACGAACTCGTTGTGACGTTAGGGTGGACGGATGTCGGAGACCATGCCTGTATTTGGAGTGCACGGTTTAATGCCTAAATAAGGACTGGGATTTTATGCCTATATAAGGGCAGGGCGAATTGTGCCTATATAAGGGCATGATTCTGGAAAGCCCGTTTATGGACACCCTAAGAGGAATACAACAGCACCTTCTGTACCAACACCTGCTAGTGATGATAATACACAGGCAGCGGTTACAGTTGACACCATACTACAATTCAACAGAACAAATCCTGATTGGAGAAAATGGTTGATTTGGCCCACAGACACAAACAACTGTCAAGGGAGATTCCTGAATAAAACACATGGGTTTACTATTCATAGGCCAGACCCACGATACGTCCAAAGACAGCATCCGGGGGTAGTAACAACATACAGTGTAGGAAAATTATGCCTCGATTGGCTGTACAAATCTACACTTAAGGATGTGAAACAACACTTATCTTTACTTAAAGGAGACGCAGACCGTAGGGAATTCTTGCTTGGACCAAGAAAACCGTGTCAAAAACGTTTCATATATGCCAGCATTTATGCTGCTTATAATGAAGCATGGAAGGTGTCACAGATGGAGGCCGCAGAACGAATACGTGAACTTGATCGTATTAACTTAGAGAAAACTCTCTCTGTGGTCGACAATGGGTTAACAACTTTGGCCTCCAGAATTTATTCATTGGACAGTATTGTATCCTCTGCTACCGACATACTGGAACAAGATTTAACCATGTTACAACAAGGCCAATCTCAACTACGTTCTATTATGTTATTAAGCTGGACGCTGCAATCTTTGCGAGCGGGCTATGTGCCTTGGCGTTTTATCAACACGTCGTCTCTGTTTGCAGTATACAATCTAACTGATAAACAGATCGAACTGGCACAAAGGGGAGCAAAGTATACAGTACTGAGCATTGAAAAACTTGAAAAATTACCATTTACAGTGGCAGAAAAACCAGCTACAGAATGGCTTATTCATGGCAAAATTAGTCTACCTGTGACTACTTTTCAGTTTCAGTATTGCCTTAGACAGATGCAAGCAGGCAAATATGAAAGGTTGGGTAAAGAATACATTAAGACATCCTGGAATTTACCTTACACCTATAGATGTTGGAGTGGGGATCGTGAAGTGTTTCTAAGCGGTACACACTGTGAAAGTGCACTGAGCGGTTCACTGATTTGTCAGGACATATCTTTACACGGGGCTTGTAATGGTTTTTAAAAAAAAATATATATATTTTTATTTAAAAAAAAAAAAAAAGGACACCACAATACAACTACATCAACAGAAAAAAAATAATCCCATGGTACATGGATACAATATATGCATAATTGTGTTCATACATTTCCCCACAAATTCAACCAAAATCCAAAACACATCAAATTATGAAGACGAGACAAATAAAACCCCTCATTCTTTCTAAGTGGTAGTCATCAAGTCGCATTGGAGCAATAGAGCAACTTTCGTCCATCCATTCATTTCACCCAGTCTGGCCGTATACCGCCCCCCCCCTGCAACACCTAATGCGTAGCATTCTGCTCAGCCGCAGCTGCCCCTGTCAGGAGAAAGAGCCTCAGGGGTTCCCAAATGTCCTTTGGCCGTGAGATCGTAGGCAGTTCTTCCGCGTATGTCTCCATGTTGTCTTTGCAGTAGACCAAGTCCTTTAGCCAGTGGTCCACTTTCGGCGCACGCTTCCCACCCCACGTAATTGCCACCCGCCGTGTGGCCATGAGCAGGGCCAGTCGTACAAACCTACCATTCACACCCCTGGCGTGGGGTACACAACACAGCAGACAAACGAGCGGAGTGCACTGTAGTTCAATAGCAGCCATTGTCTTCAAGTCACGCACCACAGCCTCCCAGAAGTCAGCCACTCTTCCACATCCCTAAGCGAGATGCAAGAAGCCAGCGCCCCCTTGTCCACATCGTGCACAGCTACTAGACTCACGCAGGCCAAATTTTTGCAAGCGTGCAGGGGTATAGTACACCTGGTGCATATATTTAAAGTGTATGATGCGCAAATTCCCGTTCATGGTAAGCGTGCCAGTCAATTCGCACACATACTTCCAATCTTTCTCCGATATCGGTTCGGGTAGACAGGCATCCATCTCTCCCAACTTCTGTCAGGCTGACCCAGGCATTCGTCCCTGACCATCTTGTATAAGCGAGATATCAGCTTTTTATTGGTGGGAATGGTAAGCACGAACTGGAGAGACAGCAGCGTGGGAGGCTCCAGAGGGTAGGTGTCATAATGGGCTCTGACCGCATGCCTAAGCCTGTGCATAGCAAATCTAAACAGCAACGTTGGGCTACTAATATATTGCAAAGCGTCTGGTGTGATAAAAGACCCCTCTGGGTAGAGATCCTGCATCAGCTGAAAGCCTGCCTCCTCAAGTAGCCGCATCGATGGTGCCTCATGGGTCACCGATAGCGCAGCATGATGTTCTTTGCGCATGGCTGGAGCATACAACGGCAGCTTATGCGCCAGACGCCCCATCTCCTGCCAGGCAGCCACAGTCGTATCCACTGTATTTATCTCCGTTCTTGGAGTCCCCCGGGGCTTGTAATGGTTCTGTGGCAAATTTGTCCTGCCACCAGCAGGGTACACCAGCTGCTGTGATTAATCCAGCGTTTGGCCAACTTTCTAATGGGAGTTACCTCATGTTGAATGATCAGAGTTGCTGTGGCATGTTGCCAGGCATCCCATATCTAGTAACAGTCAACTCCAGGGTCACTTGCTGTATGCAAGTATTGTTTGCCCCAATAGACACAGTCAGGGAGTCGCCGTTATGGCCTTCGCTGAATGTCTCTTTTATTCGATTTGATACTTTAAGCAGAATGAAAGCCATGCTTATACAACAATCCGTGCCTTTGACCTCGGCCAAAGAAACCTATGATCTACAAGTTGCAAGGACTTCGGCTGAGATACAAGTTTTAATTCGTACAAACTGCCCTATACATTTCGTAGAAATGATAGGACGTATCTTTAACATGTCAGATACAAGCGGAACTGTACAGGTATTTAAGACCATCTGTTCCGGACTATTAGCACCTTTCCAGGCTGTCCTCGGAATCATCCCAAACTTCGCACATTCGGTGTTTGGTGGTGTGCCATTAATTCTAGCTCTTGTTGCAGGAATTCTGTTTCTATTCCTCCTACTACGCCATGGAAAGCCTCTTCGCCAACATCACTCCGAGCGATGTGGAGAGAGCCCTCCTTGAACGGAAATGCCGTGAGCGAATAGTACAGCTTTTGGGCATGCCTCATCTACGGGAACTTAATACAACGTGGTTCCTGTCATTCAGACCAATCTGGCAAGATTGAATCTTACCTGTTCTGCGCTGCCTGTTTTGCGGTGAAGAATGCATGCTAGACACCTGTCTAACACTCCCATCAGTCATGCCAACGGATGTCGATACTCTGCTGGACCCGATTACGGCCCATGCTCTGTGTTGTCCCCTGAGGCTTCCAATCCTGATGGCGGCATTCATTGAGATCTCACAGACGCTTTCGGCTGCTGCTGAGGTACGAGATGGATCAACAGGCACACAGGTAACAACGGACGCGAACATTGCATCTTCTGCTGAAGGCGATGTTTCTCATCTCTGTGCAATTAACCTTCTGAACGAGGTGTTCCAAATGTCACCAACTTCGGTGGACGATATTTTGGCTACGGACATAGATGATCTAATGTTTACACCAGAACCATACACTGACTTTGATTCGGCTCACAGTGTACCAGGGCACAATTGAAATTTGGCCTTCATATTTTCAAAACTTGGAACTATTCCCAGAAATTGAACTTTTTCTTTTAAGACAAAATTTTTCTCGATAAGAAAAAACATGGCAAAAGAACAATCTGCTTACAGTAGAACTAGTCTTATAAAACAGACTTCTTTGAATACTTCCAGGGACACATTGTCACCTTACTTGTCTAACATTTCATTTAATTCTATGATATATAATGGTTTTGATTTTGAGAACTTATCGACCATTTCGTCATATGTATATATTTCTGTTTTCATTTAAGTTGCATTTTACTTCCGTTATATGCTTAAGATGGAAACGATGCTTTAAATGTACACTACCTATTGCATTTCAACAGTTTTGAGCTTCTTTTAAAATGCTTTTAGAAATGTTTTTAGCAATATGTGGTACTCGATTTTATGTTTAGCATTTAAATGTTTAGCATTTAGTATTATCGTTCAATCGAAGATGGAGTGGGTGTTATATTCCACTTTAGGGGTCCGTATATAGGTTTTCCTGAATCATGTCCTTATATAGGCACAATTTGCATTGCCCTTATATAGGCATAGAATCCCTGTCCTTATTTAGGCATTAACCGTGCACTCCAAATACAGGCATGGTCACCGACATCCGTCCACCCTAACGACACAGCAAGTTCTTAGAAACCAGACCCTTAAGCTTCGGGAGTTCCCCTAGCACAGGACTATTGATTTCTCCAAGAACTCATCTATTATGTATGAACCGTTATACCTTAAGGGTTCATTCCTGACGTCTTCCTCTGTCCAACTTCATGTCAATGCTAACATTCCAATACACCTACCAGGTATAAATATACCTTCCCTTGCCCAAGCAAGTTAGAGGAGACCTCGTCTTCAGAGGAGCCCGTATCCCGGCCTGACGCACTGAGAAGACACTGTCATTCCCGCACGCAGACGAATCCAGCTTCCGGTGATCTGACTCCCTTCGCGGGGTGTTAGAGTTCCAGATCCGGCTAGAGATTCCCACCTCTCTCATTCTCAAGGTATGGAGCTGACTAGAACCTAGAGGGACTCTTGGCATACTAGACTCTTGGCATACTAGACTCTTAGTATATCATACTAGAAAATACTTCACCTACTTCTTACCTTGCACCACACTTAGGTTAGGTACATTGGGGTAGAACTAGTGTAGGGACGCATCGTATGAGTACTCGCATTTTTAGCTCATGTTATTTATGTACGTGAATATATGCTAAAAGATAATGCTAGCGCAGTATTTTTTATTTCTACTGCTTACACTGTCATTATTTATCTTGCATACTGTCTTGTGATCATAACAGCACATATCTCTTACACGAGAAACAAGACTGTTCAATAAACCCTTTTTATTGAAACGCCCGTCTTTCCTTTCTGTGTAACTCTGTAGAAACTAAGTATGCACGATTGACTGAGTGAAACTGTTATCTATTGTTTCCACGATTCTGAGACGTGTTCCGATTCTAAAGGGAAACAAAAGTTGTCATGTTTTTCGGTTGCCAGAAACTACTCCTTCTTGTTCTCAAGGAGTTTCTAGTGGCCTCTGAGCTAGCTGGCACAAGTAATTAAGTTTAATATACTCGATAGGGACATACCGACCTTATTCCTATGTCAAACCTATAGGTTATATTATTCCAATGCGCAGAGCCTATTAGGGAAATAGGAACTACACTACAATACCACCAGTCATATTATGCCCCTCCTAGGCGGCATTATGAACCTTACAAATAACACCCTCGTCCCCAGCCTAGACATGACGATCTGCACATGCCCGCGTCTCTAGTGCATGATCTGCAAGCTATGCTGCAGGATTACATAAAGAGATTTGCCAGACCCTCCACAGGACCAGCAAACAGTTCCACCCCAGCCTGTTTCTTCTACTACACCAAGAAACGTCCCTCCACCAATAACGCCTAGGATAGCACCTGCTTCCAATATGGCACCACCTTCAGGTGAGGACCAATCGTCCTCAGACTCTGAAAGAGATCCCTGATCCTCAACAACCACGAGACGAATGGGATGATTACATGGTCCCTACTCCATCCCCTCGGCTACCTCATCCTGCAGACTCTCCCCCAGACGACATCGGGGGTTTTCATAATCTGATGGACCGAGCTGCAGCACGATTTTATCTGCCAACTTCTGCCAAGCAGTCAGACTGTTTTCTTCACGATTTTAAAGAGCAAGCCAGAAAGTCTGTAAGATCCATCCCCATTATATATCATATCTGGGATAAGGGGATGAAAATAATGAAAAATCCAGCTATGGTAGGACCACCTCGCCTCGCATGAAATATAAGGCCATTGATGATGCCCCTGCTTGCCTCATCAGTCATCCCAAGCCTGTAAATTCTCAAGCGGCGCAAAGTCGCTCCGAAAATCCCTCTGCACCTATTTCTGCGCCGCCAGACAAGAAGGGCAGGTGCTTGGACAATATAGGTAAGAGATTCTCCCTCATGTCTGCCATCACCATCTGAGCAGCCAACTCACTAGCTATCCTGGGACCCTATGACCGCCAGATGTGGTCAGATGTCAGCATTCTGTTTGATTTGACCCCTGAAGACAGGAAGGCGGAGGCAAAGAAAATATTACAGGAAGGGGAACGCACATCTTCAGAAATTGACTGTGCTCTCGACATTGCCTCCACAGGCTTTCATCAGTTGGCTAGAGCACCAGTCTTAAGGCAACAAGGATGGCTTAAACCTGCCTCTTTTAGACCGGAGGTCCAATCTAAGGTACTAGACATGGCCTATGACAACGGGACTTTGTTTGGAAAGCATATTGATGATGCCTTATTAGCCGTCAAGACAGACACGGACACCGCCAGTACTTGTGGCACTCTCCAGTTCCAAATTTTGCCCTTTCGAGGAAGAGGTTTCTCCACTTTGAGGGGGCTTCCTGCAACCCCAACATTATTGGCCTCAATCCCAGTATGGGCCTCCCTACCATCAGGCATACTGTTAACCACGTCAGCAGCCTACCACAAGCATGGCGCCTGCCGGACGCAACTCCCAGCCCCACCTCCGGGTCCTGACACAGTCCGCAAGCAGTGACCTGTACCGGCTACACCCGCTCCTTCCACCCGTGCGGGTGGGAATATTTCTAACTGCCTTCTCCAATGGAAGGAGATAACATCGGACAAATGGGTGTTGGGCCTAGTAACCTACAGACACACCCTAGAGTTTGTGCACAGACCACGAAACAATGCCCCTGAAGGAGCGCACCCACCTCGTCTTCATTTACTAAGGAAAGAAGCTCTAATAGTGTTGGCCAAGGGGGGCCCATAAAAAGTGTTCCTTGTTCTCAGAAGGGTACGGGATTCTACTCCTGTTTTTTCCTTATTTGAAAGAAATCTGGAGAGTGGAGACCCATCCTGGACCTCAGGAGACTGAACAGATATTTGCGTAAACAGTCTTTCTGTATGATTACTCTTTCCAGCATTTGGCATTCTCTTGAACAGCCAAGACCACATGACCTCCCTGGATTTACAAGATGCTTCCTGTAGGAAAGTAGGATCTTTCTGGCATGGATATCTCCACTTTTTGCAAAAGGAACTAGAGATCCTTTTGACTCTAGTTCACTGGGATCCTGCTAATTCAGAACCCTAGTGACTGTGCTATCCCCTCAATATTTACTGAAAGTACTTTGTGCATCCCACAATTGGCACCCTGGGGTACCCTTATAAGTCCCTGGTATATGGGACTGAGGAACCCAAGGCGTTGGTACACCAGGGGTCTCCTATGGGCCGCAGCATGTATTGTGCCACCCGTAGAAGACCATGCAAACTGTATGTTCCTCTCTGTATAGTAAGATTTTACTTTGAGTTTCTTTTAACTTATTCAGCAATCTCACTTAAAAGAATGATAATTAAAGAAAAAACAGACTGAAAATGAGACTTAGTCATTTGGGTAACCCTATCCCACATATAAAGTGTTATTTTATTTTTTTAATTTTGTTAAGGAGTTTAGTGTGGCGCAGACATGTTGGAGATGATTGATTTTCACCATTACAGAGGTGGAAAGATTCCTGCTGCAGTATTTGCATCTAAACATGCCTCTAAAATGCATGCATTTTCTTTAGAAGATCAAAAAAACGAGAAATAAATGTTTTGGGGGAAAAGGTTTGGGTTTCCTTTATTCCAAAGAGGTTTAATTTGCTGTGCTTTGAAAACTGAATTGCCTCCATTCAGCAAGGTTAGGCTTTCGTTTTCTTCTCAAGAGCAGGTTATAATAGGATACCAATTTATACTGCTTCCACTCATGGAAGAAATGTTGGGAGAATAATAATTTACGGTATTTGCATGTTACGTATGGCCATAAATATGTGTGAATTAAAAATGTAAATGCCTGTGTGATCTCTGCTGTCCTCTGGGTGGTAGGGATGGCTCCCAAGGACTCAGATAAGGAATAACAACCAGGCTTTTCTTAGTAAGACGGTGGTGAGATATAGACTTTCTGGGCATATGTTAATGCCAGCTTGCTGGAAGAGCGTCTGTGATTGGGCAGGTAAATGGGCTGAATACTAGAATTTTGTTGGAGTTTAGAGAGGCAGTTGAGAGTGGAGTAATTTTCTGTCTGTTGCATTAATTTTGATCAGTTATTAAGCGTGAGTAGCGATCCTTAAATGCAAACATTACATTGAATACTGCTAAATGACCTTTGTTGCTGATCTTTCTTTTCATACTGTAGCATTTGCATCTATGGAGGTGGCGATCGTAAAGGGCAAATAAACTTAGTTACCAAAGGTGTTGACATTGTTATTGCTACACCCGGTAGACTAAATGATCTTCAAATGAACAACTTTGTGAATCTTAAGAGCATTACTTATCTGGTAAGTGTCAGTAACTACAGAACAAAATTAAAATACTTTTGTGGTTTGTTTGAAAATGTTAGGCTATGTTGATACATTCTAGTAGGTTTTTTATCCTCAAACCTTCTTTATTAAGATTTGTAAGGCACAAAGTATACACTGACATTGATAATATTGCATGAGACCATAATTACATTTGAGAGTGCTATTGGTATATAAAGATTTGTAATAGATGGGTCCCTCAGCGAAAATCAAATAAGCAATTGTATTAATAGTCAGTGGAGCAAATAAAATTCCAGTGAGTCAAGTGCCCAATTTAACCTCCCTCCCCCAAACACTGCCAAAGGAAAAAGAAGAAATCAACATGCATGAGTGAAATTGCTGAAGCGGCTAATGACTTGTGGAGAGCCTAAACCAGAAGGGTGGAGTGGGTCGTCGAACTTAGTCTGACTAAGTCATGGGGCAGTTCTTGTTTCGTGGGCTCTCAGACTTGGAAGAAGTGGAACGTCCTAGTATGTGTAAGACAGGAGTAAAGCGGCTGGCCTTTAGAGAGAAATCACACTAAGGGACTTGCCCTAAGGGACCCCATATAAAGTCAAAGGTTTTCAGAGTTTCTTGGAGTACATCTGCCATCCGCTCCATAGTTGGGGGAGGGGGGGGGCATGCCAGTGCAACATTGAGGGGGCCTTGGGTTTCTTCCAAGCTGTGACTACCATCTTTTGGCTGCCCCAAAGCTCAACCATAAAATGGAGCGGTCTCCAGCTGTTTAATGTTTAAGGTATTCCTCTTGTAGACCCAGGAGAATAAAATCCGGAGTGAGTGGAAGAGGGTAACCTAGTACCTCTTTCACTTCTGCCAAAATCTTAGACCACTCTTGCTGTATCGTGGGGCAGTCCTACCAAATATATCTAAAATCGCCCAATAGCCCACAACTCCTCCAGCATCGCTCAAACGTGTCTGGGTAAATCCTCTTGAGTTTTGCCGGATATAAATGACAATCATAGAGCTCTTTGTAATGAGCCTCTCTTAATCCAAGTGAGTGATTGAATCTGGGAATGTCCCTCCAGAGTGTGCGCCACAGTTCTATTGTAATCGTTGTTCCCAGTGTCTGCTCCCAGAATGCCATATGACGAGGAGTGGAAGCACGGGCAGTGGAAATGAGGAGTGAGTAGAGGAAGGAAATATAACCCTTTGGCCACCCAGACTTACAAACAATTTTCTCTATGGAGGAGAGTTCCCTAGTGGCTGCTAGCCTAATCTCTGGTTGGAGTGCCCAATGTTTCAGTTGGGTGTAATGAGATTGCTCCGAGGTGGATAGATTAAAGTCACGTTGGCAATTATCAAAGGTAAGAATGTCCCACCTGTGAAAGAGATCAGATGTAGTAAGACAACCTCCTTCATGCCTCAAATCGAAAAGTCCTTGCAATAGTGCCGGCTTGAAGGCTGCATTATAGTGTGTAGGGTTTTAAGTAGAAGGAAACGTTGCCTAACCATTAGATCGATTCACTCCATCCCAAACCTTAAGAGTGGTTTTGGTCGGAGTACGTAGGTAAGCATTGGTTGGCCTAACCTGGTTGGGTTTCCATTGTACATGCCAGATGGTTCTACTAACCACTGCTCTGTACATGTGGAGCCAGTGTTTGTTTGATTCCCTCATTGACCATTGGGAGAACACTCGCAGTTGAGCCACTTTATGCTTTGGTGAAAAGTCAGGTAAGGCAAGCCCCCCTGCATCCCTAAGAAGCATAAACACCTTGTAAGGCAGTCTGATCTTGCCAGATAAAGCTAGTAATCATAGTGGAGGGAGGAGAAAAGCTCCCAGTTGATTTTAGTAGGGAGCTCCTGAAAAAGGTATAGATGTTTCGACAACACTGAGATCTTTACTGCATTAATATGTCCGAGCCAAGTTAAATATTGTTGGTCCCAACGTTCGAGGTCGGCCTTTAACTGGTGCAGCAGAGTAGGAAAATGTGTTCTATATGTCAGTCACTTTGGGGGTGATCTTTATCTCTAGATAAGTGATATCTTTCTTGACCTATTGGAAGTGGGTGGAAGTTACTATTGCTTCTATCTCTCTTGTAGGTAGGGTCAGGCTGAATTGAAAGGATTTATGAAGATTAATACAGAACCTAGCGACCGTTTCGTAGGTTCGGAGTTCAGTTTGCAGAGCTGTCAGTGATGTCTGGGGGGGAAGTGCGGGACAATAACACATCATCTGAGAACATGGAAATGTTTTGATCCTCACAGCTGAAAGGCAGTCCGTGGATTGAGGGCGCAGCACACACTCTGGCTGCTAGGGGCTCAGTACTAAGGGCAAATAAAAGTGGGGAGAGGGGGCACCCCTGTCTTGCGGCACGTTTGAGGTTGAAGTACCCAGATGCAATCCCATTAACCAACAATCGGGATTGTGGGTGGGCGTAGTTGGCTTATATCATAGCTATGAATCTGTTACCAAATCCAAAATGACCCAGTGTATGGAAAAGGAAGGGCCAATCTACCCGGTCGAAAGCTTTCTCAGCATCTAATGCCAGGAGCATAATTGGGATACGCTTTTTAATAGCTTTTTCGACCAAGTGGAACACCCTCCTCAGATTGTCATGAGTCTGTCGTCCCTTGATGAAACTGGACTGATTCGGTTGGATCAGTTCATGCAATGTATCTTCTAACCTTTTGGCTAATATCTTTCTATAGAGTTTGGCGTCTGGATTAAGCAGAGCAATTGGTCGGTAAGACGCACAAAAGTGAGGGTCCTTCTCTGGCTTTGGGATAACCGAGATCAAGGCCTCTCTCATTGCCGGGGTCACTATGCAGGTTTAGGCCACATAGTTAAATAAAGCTGTCAAATGTGGTACCAAGTATGAGATAAAAAATGTATAAAATTGAGCGTTGACCCCATCAGGTCTGTGTGATTTTTGTAATTTAAGAGCGACAATGGTACTATGATCTTCATAGTCCCTTATGGAATCTTCCAAGAACTCATTTTGGGCGGCTGACACCTGAGGCAAGTCCACTCCCTTCAAATAGTCCAACTGCTCCGTGTCGTCTGTTGGATCTGAGGTGTAAAGATGCTTATAAAAGTCTCTAAATATTCAAACTTTGCCCTCTTCAGTGTTAATGACTTCCCTTGAGTCCCTGTGTAGTTGACCTATGTATTCCTTTTCTTGTTTGTCTTGCCGTTGTCGCGCCAGATGTGAACCCTCCTTATTACTCTGTTCATATGTAGTTTTTTTAAGAAGCAGCAGGGTTAATTCTGCCCTATTGGTGTAGATGACATTTAGTTTCGCTCGTAAGGCCATAACCTTCCTTTGTAAAACTTAAGTGGGTGATTCTTTTTGAGCTTGCTTAAGCAGTTGAAGTTCTGCCTCAAGTGTCAGTCGATTTTGAGCCCTCTGCTGAGTGAGGGTGGTTATCAGGGAAATACATTGCCCCTAATAACTGCCTTAAAGGTGTCCCATGATGTGGAGAGGTTAATGTCTCTGGATTGCTCATTTTTAAGTAGTCTCTAATTGCTTTACGGATTTCGTCTCAAAAGAGACTATCCCGCGTGAAGGGGGCAGGAAAGAACCATCTCCAAAAACTGAATTTCGGGGAGTGCCACTCCAGGGTAACTGCAACCGGAGCATGGTCCGAGAGTGCAATGGGGTGAAAAATGGCAGACGTAATAGTATGTTGTATAGATTGGCTAATGAACACATAGTTTAATCTGAAATGTGCGCAGTGGGAGAAAAAGGTATAGTCGTTGGTTGTGGGGTGAACGTTTCTCTAAGCATCCATTAAACCGAGTTGTCAAAGCGCTCGTTTTACAGCTTTGGAGAAAGTACCTGTATGTCTTCTGTGTGGGTGTGCACAATCTATGGCAGAATCCCATTTTAGGTAATATCCCCTTCCGCAAACCCACCCAATAATGAAAGTAAGGAGTGAATTAAGTCAGATTTGTCCTTAGTTGGCTGTGTAGATGGAGACCATCGGGCACTCTCGCTCCTTAATGTTCCTCCTGACCTTTATTCTGCTCTCTTTATCGGTTTTGCTGTCTGTGATTTCGAAATTTTAGTGAAGAGTGAAAAAGAAGGGCCACTCCATTATGCTTAGTGGTGGTTGACGATTTGTATATCAGGGGGTATGACTTGTTGCGTAACCTGTGGTCTTCACTCCGCTTGAGATGTGTTTCCTGTAATGCTTTTATATCAAGTCTCCGGACAAGAATGTATTCCCAGAGTTTGTAATGTTTAACCAGGGAATTAAGCCATTTGACGTTCCCGAATAAGGTGTTTAGTACCATTGATGGGATGGATATTGGTATAACGTTTTAGTCCAGACCCATCGGAGGCCAAAATCTATTCGGGCCTTCCTCTTCAGCATCGCACATCCTCTCATTAGCACTGCCTCCTCCCACTGCCTCCCCCCGCCTTCCCCTCCACTCTGCAGTACTTTGTAGCCACTCATGCAACAACATCAATAACAGTAAAACATTAAAACTGGGGAGTCTAGTCTCCCTACAACATTGTAAACATATGTCGGACATAATAGACTCAGGCGATTTGGACCCATAACCGCTACCGTGTTCTACAGGATGCCTTTGGGTAGCGATGGTAATCTGACGATTAGCTTTAAATCATTAGTGCAGACAAGTACCAGACTGGTTAGAGACTTGTACAGCGACCGCAGGAGTCCCTCCAGGCCCTTGGCTCACACCTTGTGACTGTGGTTCTTTGAAGTGGATCCAACCCGTCGCACCACAAGTTTGGCCCCCCGGCCGACCTTCAGTGGAATTTTGCCCTTCACTGCTTATTGGTCAAGATGTGTGAGCGGACAGGTGCAGCCCCATCCTAGATCCATTGTTTGCCATGACGTTTCACTCTTCACTGTGACGGTAATTTATTTATACCTTGTTTTTCTTTCAGATTATTTGTTTAATAAATATATCTTTGAGTCATGTGAGCTGTAGATCATATGCTTTGCATAGCCTGCCATCTAGTGTTGGGTCCGGATGTTCGCCCTTTGTTTTTCTTCGAAGAAGTCTTTTCCAGTCACGAGGTAGGTGACTCCTCCTTTCGGTGATAGTGCGCATGGGCGTCGACTCGATTGTTAGATTGTTTTTTTCCGCCATCGGGTTCGGATGTTAATTGCGGCGCTCCGGTTCGACCCAGTTTCTCGGGTTCCCCTCGGCGCGCAATCCACTACCCTCGACGGTATTGTTTCTCGATCGCGTTTCCCATTCTCTGCGTTTCGTTTCGACTCAAAGTCTTCGATCGGAAGATTCGTGGAGGGCCGTTGGGCCTACCCGCGTCGGGCTCGCTAGCAGTCGATGGAACGGACTCCATTCAAACTCTGTCCCGGGTGTCGCGCTAAGTTTCCGCGCACCGACTTGCACGAAGTGTGCAACCTCCGTCTATCCCCGGAACACTACGAACAAGACTGCGACGCATGCCGATCCAAGAAGACGCTCCGTGACCGTCTGGCTCGACGTCACGAAATGCATCAACAAGCGGCTCCTCACCCGACATCTTCGAAGAAGATTCCGACCAAGAGGAATTCCACGCACAGGGAGCCGAAGAAGAGGGGGAACACATCTCCGTGTCCGAAGCCGACTCCGACATGGAAGAGCAAGTGACACAGGGTCAGCGTACCGTGAGTACCGACACCCCGCTGCCCCAACACTTGTCGAAGAAAAAGGATCCAATCCTTCCTCTGCCCTCGGGCCAAGGTCGGCACCAAGAAAAAGTTTTGGACACCCGCACTCCGGCCCGGCACTGAAACACAAATCAAAGCCTTCCGGCTCGGGATCGAGTCGCCCCATTCCGGTGCCGAACCGAAACCTTTGGCATCGAAATCGAAGAACGTCGTAGTCGCCAACCCTTCGTTACCGAAGAGTAAATCTTCGGAACCTAAATCTTAGGAGCCAAAACTTTCGACGCCGAAAAGTACAGCGCCCAAAGGGAAAACAACTTTTCCATCCAAAGAGCCTTGTTTCGACGTTCCGCCTGCTAACACCGATCCGAAACAAAAAGAACTGGTTGTTCATCCAGATACTGGACATATCCATGCAAAACTGCCAGAGAAAAGGAAAATAGGCTTACAAGAGGACTACCACATTCCTTTGAAACGCAAGAATGTGGGTACTAACTCTTCTCCTCCTCCCATTACACCTCCTTCACCCATTGACCCAAATTTGCTCATCACACCCACAAATTCCCCACAACCACAATCACCTGATCTACTAAATGAAGGGGATGGGGATGAAGATAGACCACAGGACATTAATGACCCCTGGGAGGACTATAATACAGATCCGAACATAGATAACGATCTGGATCTATACCCTTCCAAACCCTCTCCACCTGATGACAACATAGGGTATGTAGAGCTACTTAATAGGACTGCTCAATACCCTGGGGTGGAATTACATAAAGAGGCTCTTGAAGAAGCTTTTCTATTTGAGACCTTGAGTTCCTCTCAGAGATCAACACAAACACTGCCTATGCTTAAGGGAATGCTTAAACGTACTGATGACATTTTTAAAGACCCTGTGCAGGCAAGGATTATCACGCCCAGAATAGAGAAAAAATACAAGCCTTTGCCTACTGACCCCACTTACATCAAGGGTCAACTTCCGTTAGATTCCCTTGTAGTCTCTAACGCTTGCAAAAGAGCAAACTCACAAACTACAGGAGATGCCCCTCCTCCTGATAGGAGTCTAAATTGATAGATGCCTTAGGCAAAAGAATAGCATCGCAAGCAGCCAATCACTGGTGAATTGGAAACGCACAGGCTCTTCTAGCTTGCTACCACAGAGCTCATTATGATGAACTAGAAAATGCAGTTTTTACCCGACGAGCACAAAACTAAAGTCAATGACCTAATTCAGGAGGGGAAATTAATTTCCAGCACGTCTATTAGGTGCGCTTTAGACGCAGCAGACACCGCAGCTTGCACAGTCAACACCAGTGTATTGCTACGCAGACATACTTGGCTCAGAATTTCGGGGTTTAAACCGGAGGTCCAAGCCTCTATTCTGAACCAACCCTTTGATAAGGAGCACCTATTTGGTCCTACAGTGGACACTTTAGAGAAGATGAAAAATCCATGGGGGCTTTGCAGCTCCCCTCTAATCGGGGCTTCTTTCGTCGCTCCTTTTACAGGGGCGGCTCCAAAAACACCTCAACAGAAAAAACCCTCCTCGTCTTACAAGGGCAATAATCAATCGCCCTCCTCAAGAGGTTACTTTAGAGGAGGATTTAGAGGGAACAACAGCAAGGGAAGAGGCAGAGGCAACTCAACACGCACTTCCCCTGCAAACACCAAACAGTGACTTCCTTCCTCTACCCCCGATCATTCCACTCCTGTCTGGGGACGTCTCTCCCAATTTCTACCTGTCTGGAATACAATCACCTCAGACAGTTGGGTTCGACAAATTGTCTAATATGGTTACTGCCTGGAACTAACAGACACTGTCCCAAACATTCCTCCAAGATCACACACAATGTCACAAGAACACCTCAACCTTCTCAAACAAGAAGTTCTCTCTTTGTTAGAAAAAGGAGCTATAGAACCAGTCCCATTACAATATCAAGGGGCAGGTGTATACTCCCTATACTTTTTGATTCCCAAAAAATACAGCTCTCTCAGGCCTATACTAGACCTCCGAGACCTGAATCTATACATCCATTCGGATCACTTCCATATGGTGATGCTCCCGCTCCTTCAGCAAGGAGACTTTCTGTCCACTTTAGATTTAAAGGACGCCTACTTCCACATCCCAATACACCCCGCTCACGGCAAATACCTCAGGTTTGTGGTAGCGGGACAACATTACCAATTCAAAGTGCTCCCATTCAGAATCACTACTGTTTCCAGAGTTTTCACCAAATGTCTGGCAGTCTCCGCTCATCTGCGAAGACGGCACATTCACGTCTTCCCATACTTAGACGACTGGCTCATAAAAGCCAGCTCAAAAGCAAACTGTCTACAACACACTTACAAAACAGTGCAACTGCTCCACGATCTTGGTTTCACAGAAAAACTGTCCAAGTCCCATCTCCAGCCCTCCAACACGCAAACGTACTTGGGAGCCACTGTCGATACACAAAAGGCTCTTCTGGCCTGTCCCAACCCGGCCAGAATCCGCAGCATTCAAACTTTAATTTGCCAGTTCCAGCCTCAACACTCATTGCCAGCTTGAGTGTTCATGCAGTTACTAGGAATGATGGCGTCTTGCATTCTAATAGTCCCCTATGCAAGACTTCAAATGCGTCCCCTTCAAGAATGCTTAGCTCGTCAGTGGAATCAGTCTCAGGGTCAGTTATCAGATCTAGTGTTGGTGGACGGCAGCACTCATCGCTCTCTGCAGTGGTGGAATCAACAAAACCTTTCCAAAGGGCGGCCCTTTATCGACCCGGTTCCACAGACAGTGCTAACAGCAGACGCATCGCTCACGGGTTGGGGAGCTCATCTCCATACTCCCACAATTCAAGGCATGTGGAGCCTGCAGCAAAAGCAGCTTCACATAAATCATCCAGAGCTTCTTGCGATATTTCTAGCGCTCAAAGCCTTTCAAGTTCACCTTGTAGGCAAAGCTGTCCTGATACGCACAGACAACATGACAGCAATGTATTATATACAGAAACGGGGGGGGGACACTCTGTCCAGCTGTCACAACTTGCACAGACCATCTGGAGGTGGGCCATACGTCACAAAATGTATCTCCTCGCAGAACACCTTCCAGGATTAGACAATCAAATCTGCTCAGCAGGCGGAGACAACAGATTCACGAGTGGGAACTCCACCCTCGAGTTCTCCTCCTGTTCTTTCAGATGTGGGGCTTACCAGACATAGATCTGTTCGCCACACACCAAAGCGCAAAATACCCAAGCTTCGCCTCCAGATATCCACACCCATTGTCCAAAGGCAATGCACTATGGATAAACTGGTCAGGGATATTTGCCTATGCTTTTCCGCCTCTCCCACTCATTCCATTAGTGGTTCGGAGGCTCAGGCAGGCGTCCCTGACACTAATTCTAGTTGCTCCCACATGGGCCCGTCAACCTTGGTTCACCACCCTGTTGGAGCTCTCAGTAGTCCCTCACCAAAAACTACATCTCACATCCAATCTCCTAACGCAGAGCCACGGAGAGATAAGACACCCAGATCCCGGTCATCTCAACCTTGCGATCTGGCATCTGAAGTCATAGAGTTTCCAATCTTCCACCAGACTGCATGAACATTATCAAAGAGGCTAGGCGTCCTACTACAAGGGCGTGCTATGCAGCAAAGTGGAAGCGGTTTGTTATTTATTGTAATAACAATCCAATCAACCCGCTTGATGCTTCGGTTCAGAACATCATCTGCTATTTACTGAATTTGCAACATTCATATTTAGCGTACACATCCATACGCTTACATCTTGCTGCAATAGCCACATACCTACAAAATAGACAAAATCTGTCTCTTTTCAGAGTGCCTGTTATTAAGGCATTTATGGAAGGACTCAAGAGTCATTCCCCCAAGACTTCCAACTGCTCCAGTGTGGAATCTCAATATTGTCCTCACCAGACTGATGGGTCCACCCTTTGAGCCATTGCAGAAATGTGACCTGCAATTTCTCACTTGGAAAGTTGCTTTCCTCATAGCTATTACATCACTGAGGAGAGTGGGTGAGCTTCAGGCACTAACCATAGAGGAACCATTTTTACAAGTACACCAAAAGAAAGTGGTTCTTCGGACTAATCCTAAGTTTCTACCCAAAGTGATTTCTGCCTTCCTTATCAACCAATCTGTTGAGTTGCCTGTGTTCTTCCCTCAACCAGATTCTGTGGCAGAATGTACTCTACACACCTTAGACGTTAAAAGAGCATTGCTCTATTACATAGAAAGAACAAAACCTTTCCATAAAACAAAACAACTTTGTGGCTTTTGCTCCACCTCATAAAGGCAATCCCATTTCAAAATCCGGTATTGCACGGTGGATAGTCAAATGCATTCAGACATGCTATGCAAAAGCAAAAAGAACCTTAACAATTCCCCCTAGAGCGCACTCCACTCGCAAACTAGGGGCTTCTATCGCTTTCTTAGGAAACATCCCCATAGATGACATCTGCAAAGCTGCAACATGGTCTACACCTCACACATTCACAAAACATTATTGTGTAGATATGTTTGCAAGACAGCAAGATAGTGTGGGCCAGGCAGTTCTACGTACACTCTTTCAAACTACTGCAACAGCTACAGGTTAGCCACCGCTTTGGGAGATTACTGCTGAGTAGTCTATGCAAAGCATGTGATCTACAGCTCACATGCCTCGAACGGAAAATGCTACTTACCCAGTATGCATCTGTTCTTGGCATGTAGAGCTTTAGATTCACATGCGCCCACCCGCCTCCCCGGGTACCTATACCTGATGCAGTAATATCTTACTTAGATACATACACATGGACATCTCGATTCTACTACTCTTACTAACTCCATTATCACCCTCTGCGGGAAAACAATACCACAATGGTGTCGATACCCATGCACACTATCACCGAAAGGAGGAGTCACCTACCTCGTGACTGGAAAAGTCTTCTTCGAAGAAAAACAAAGTGCAAATATCCAGACCCAACACTAGACGGCAGGCTATGCAAAGCATGTGAATCTACAGATCTACATGCCAAGAACAGATGCATACTGGGTAAGTAGCATTTTCCTTGTCCATTTGGAGAAAACTCACACAGTTCACAGTGTAGTTCTGTGTAATACTACTTTATATATTTGTTTGTGAAAGGGACCATTGTCTCTAAAAACAGTTTGTAGCCCTTGGTCCTATCGCCTTATAGGGTTCCCTTGTTTCCTTGTAAACTGTGTCTTTTGTGGAGGCATATATGTTGTCTGAGAGTGCAGACCAGGAGGCAACAGGGGTCTAGCTACAAAGATCACCTTACAAGGGGCCGTTCAAAGGGACCCAGATCAGCGCCCCTCTCCTCAGTCTGTGAATATGAAGGCTTTATTGCAATCGTCAGTAGGTCAAGACGACTCTACGGGGAGTTGTTTTGATATACTGTCCAACCCTCCAACTGAGGCTTTGCTGCACCTCCTCTCTCAGGACCCTCACACGGTCTGCGCTAGTGCCGCAATAGCCCCTGATGAGATCTCCTGACCTCTAGGAAAATTAGCGTGCCTCTCTGTTATAAAGGCCTCACTGTGTGTTACGTTTTGACTGTTGTGCCGCCTGTTTGTGAAAGGCAGGCTCAGGCAGACTGGGGTGATGGCTCAATCTTTCGGTTTAGTATGTGCCTCCGAGCCTGGTGTGAGCAGCGATAAGTCATTCTGGAACCTCGCCCCCCAAGAAGGATTCATGCAAGCAGGCGTTGCCTGGGGCTCAGTTTACCCACCAGAGTGCCGTCTTATCGCCCGTCTGAGCCCCCGATGCCATTTACTTAAGAACATGCGGGTCTTATGGCCGGCCGCCATAGTTAAGTCAGGCACTATAACGGTCGGCGATCCGCCGATATTGCCAATCCCCCACCAAGCACTCCTCACCGCTGTCTGTCGTTGGCAGACTCTCCCAAGTTTTCGTAGGGTGCTGTAAAAGCTGGGGATCACTTTTCAAGCGGCTGTGACTGTGACGCAGCTGCCATGTTGCCCCTTGCCTCCGGGGACCTTCCTGGTGTTTTTCGGTCTCTTGTTTGCCTTAGCTGGGTGATGATCGTGTCTCCCGCACCCTGCCAGGGCTCCGCCGCTCCCACACACCAGGAAACTGCAAAAATTAGCCCATTAGCGCCAGGCTGCTTGGCTCTTGGATAAAATACAGCGGAGCCTCTCTGCATTACATCCACACGACCATGATAGTTGGCCATGCCCCCCAAGTTTTGTTTTTTAAAATTCTTTTCATCTTGAGTTTTACAAACCAGGTGCAATGTTTCAAACCTATCATAATTGCTAACAATTAAATTTATAAAATAGAGGATACCAGTATAACCACAAAATCCATGTTTTTCAAATAACGGTTACCAATGGATACTTTTAACCACATATTCTTTACATTTTGAACCTCTCCAGGCTGGATCCAGAACTTTTCATAGCAGCAGCTTCCACACGCCATTAGGTAGCACCATCAGATTTGTTGGAGACATTGCTCCGCTTCCACAAGTGACAGTGCAGAGCCGTATATAGGTGCATCCTTCGATGCAGATTTGAAGCTTCCCTCCCAACTTTGACGGTTTTCACTGATGCCAAAATCGCATTTTCATCAAGAAGGCTGGTGTTAGGGAAACGTCCCCTCCAAAATCCATATTCTTCAGTGTGTGCCACGACTTCAGGAAGCAGATGTCTGTCACAGATCCACACAGTGTCTGCCTGTGGTGTCTATGATCTGGTCATAACTCAGAGTTATGGAACAAATGCACTCTAATGCACTCGAAGACAATTGGGGAGCGAGAGGCGAAACTATAAGTAGCAGAACTCACCAAGTGAAGTAGGACATGCTTAAAGAAGCAGATCTGCTCTGAGTCATGGACCCACTCCTGCTGCCAGTCTATATCTTCCGGGAAATCAAAGGTGAAGTCAAGGAACAAGTCATGCCACAAGTGCATGAACTTGTAAGCAGGACTCCTCTCTCTCCCGATGGGGAGAAGTAATCGGCACTCCGAGGACCTGACTCTGTTGTCAGTGTCGGACTCTAACAGTTTTCCAAAGCTGGCCCTTGTGCACTGGAATTCCCCAGGCAATCATCAACGACACAGCAGATCATTCAGGCAGGCCAACCTGCAACTTTTCAGAGCAATGCCAGCTCCTTATGAAGTGTCTTTGGGCTCCATGGAGCCGCAAAGAACCCCATTCAGACTCATTCCAGCAGGTCTGACCCTGGCACCAATTGACCCCGTTGGACCTCTCCCTGGCTACCTGTGGTGCCAGCATATTCCTCCACTCCTATGCCAGGAGGCTTGACTGTTCTGACTGCCCCAGCACTGACCGAGACTCCAGTGGCATCCGCAGTGGATCCAACTCAGATGCCAGTTTCCATTTTAGATCCATTGTTGGTCAGCCCAGGCTTACATTTTACTGTGTGATTACCAAGGCCCAGCCTCCTGCTTTGTATGAACTCCAGCCACCACTCAAAGGCAGTATTTTCATAGGTTAGAAGCTTTGTTCTGATCAGACTCCGATGCCATTCAAGGGCTCAAAATATTCTGTGCAATGAAGAGGTGGACAGTTTGCTCCCCCACATGCCCCAGTACATGTATGTTGGCTTACACTTTGATCTGCAAAATGCCAATAGCTTAGTTCTCCCACATTGAATCTTTTATATATTCACATGCTTGAACCATTCCCTTTAGTCAGGCAGGGAATCTCCGGTAAATTGACATAGCAGTATAGAGTGTAAAATATGCAGCATACAATCAACAGTGTAAAAACTTCATAGGCCTGAAATAGCATACTATCTTTAGTAGCACCTCCACCTCATTTGAAAGAACCCAAACTTCAGTCAACCAATGAGGTGGAAGCTTAGGCTCTCCTACTCCCCTCTCCTCCTAAGAGGCCACCATAGCTCAGACTTCAAAGCACAGGTGTGAGATTAAAATATGATGAGCCTCTGACAAGGGAGGATCGCATGTCAATGTATAAAGGATACCAGTTCTTGAGAAATGGAGTTACAGGTACACAACTAATTTCTTCAACATTGGATCTTTTATATAGTCACATGCTTGAATCAGAATAGCAAGCAGTACACATTATAATAAACAAAAAGGAGGAAGCAGGTTCAACTTTAATGAAATGATTTCTCAGACTCAGAACTGCCTGTCAGTCTGTGCGTCCTGTCTAGTCAGTAGTGATTTGTGAATGTATGCCTGCTCCTCCAGGTGGCTGCACGGAAGATGTTCTTCAAGGGCACTCCAGCTTAGTGTGCTGCAGTTGAAGCCATGCTTCTGGTGGACTGTGCCCTCACTTTTCCATGGAGAGGACCAATGTTCCCTCCAGTTTTGTTCCTCTGTGTGCGGCAAAGAAGGATGTTTGTGCACCACAGCTAAGGCTACATGCGCCGACATGCAACAAATCCATATGCAAGCAAATGCTGTCTATAAGCTACCAAGTGCTTAATGTGTGTTTTGATTTGAGTCCAATTACCCTCTCAGTCGTCATAGGGAGGCAAACATATTTAAATTAATTTGTAGGCTGGTCTGTCACCTCTAGCGGTCTCTGGACTTAAACAATGGAATATTTAAGATCCACCAGTGTGGAATCCATTGAAGAAATGACATAACTCCACTACTTGTTCAATTTCAGAAGATTGCAGGCTCTGGTCAACCCTCTTGGAACGAGGAAGGATAATCAACAATTGCCAAGATCACCAAAAAGCAAAGGACTAACTGCTCCCTAGCAAACGGTCCATCAGGTTCAGGTGACAGGATGTAACAGGAGGTGTAGGCAATCCAATGTGCTATTTCTTACTCACATTTACTTCCATACATAAATGCTCCTACAGAATGACTGAATCTCAATTGGAGCACACTTTCAACCTCAGTTATGACACCAAACATACTACATTTAGGTCAGTGCAAACAAACACTCTGCCAGTTTTACCGCAATACAACAGCGTTTCTTACTCAAACTTACAGAAAACTCTTTGGGGCCTCCTGAGGGTTATCTTTTGCTGTACAAATGCTACAGTCAATATATGATAAAACACTTGTGAATCAATTCAACCAATTTAATTAGATCATTTTAAAATTAAGGTGCATTTCTATGGAAGAAATTGGGGTTAGGGAATGAAACATCCATGAGTGCCTAGAATAATGAAGGAGACACAGATTTAGGCTATAAATATGGGTGCAAACCTTGACTAGGAGACAGTGCATGGCTCTACAGGCTGAGACATGGTCCAGCTTCATCAAGTACTTGGCTAATGTTCTGTTTCACATGAAGACATAGCTGTACAAAACAAATAACTCGTATTCCATTGGAAAGAGTGTCTCGGGCCCTCAGAGATGAACAATAAGCAACAGTATCAACCACAGACTCAGCGACTAACCACTGACCGTTTTGGTGTCAAAATCTCAATGTCCTGTCATTATTCCTTTGTCTCTTTGTCATTGGCTCAATTTGGGTACCAAATGCTGTAAAAAAATAAAATGGTCTATCCGAGACCGGTAAGTAAAGGCACCTAGGTATATCGGTGCTCACCTTACATTTGTCTCGGACTTGTGTGAGATTAAAGAAGAGTTTTATGGATATATACCTGGGCGTATATATTTATTAGGGTCCTCACCCACAGGTACCACCTGTGGCTTGCTTCATCATTGGACCCTCACTCACACACATAAGGTGTGTGAGTGGACTCGACGCATTTGTAAGCGGAGTTCTGTGATAACTGTGATTGAAGGCAGGGGATCTTGGTGAGTTTAAAATAACCTCTGAAACCGAAAAAGTTATTTAATGGCGTAGGTTTAGGGGCTAGATTAAAAGTATGAAAAGTGACACTGTATTAGGAAATAATGGTCCCAAGTGTCTAATCGGTCGACATGTTTCAGCCACAAACTGCCCCGAAAGGTCAATTGGCTTTCTTCAGGGCCTGTGTTTTCCCTGCTAGGTATAATAAACAGCCTATTGGCATGTACAAATCACATCGTTTTTTTTTTTTTTAAAAGCATGCCCATTTTACATACAGACCATACACTGAGGACCTTTTCCTTGTATGGTCAACTGATGTCTAGGTCAATTTACCGACCCATCATAGGGAAATTTCAGGGATGGACCGTCCCTATAGTCACACATTCGTCAAGGGTACCGGTCCGCTCAACCCTCGGAGTGCCCCTGACTCCCTACATGTTGGAGTTCGAGTGTTTTACTTCCTGGTTTTAAGGACGCTCCTGATTGGTGTTCGGGATCATGTGATCCCACATCACGTGATAGAGGTCAAGTTTTTTACATCCTGGTTTTTAAGGACACTCTTGATAGGTGCTTGGGATCATGTGATACCGCATCACATTGCATGACATCCAGATGCATTGTGGGGCATTGAGTTTACAAAGCTGGTGATTTTTTGGGAATCAAGTATTTGTGTGCAAACGATATTTGATGTTAATGTCTCTTTCGGTAATATGTCTGAATACATTAGCATGTCACAGTATGTTATTCCAGGGTATCATCATTTAATCCGGTTGTGTGTGTAGAGTCTATACACCCACCTCTATTCTTTTCAGATATAATTTTTTCAATGTTTCGGGTTTCTTCTGTCATGTATTCCAGGACTGTCCATCTCATGTCATTCGGGGCGTGATGATTGTTTATGAAGTGGTCTGCCATTTTGGTTGTATTACGTTTGCATCTTATGGTACTTCGTTGTTCTACAATTCGTGTGCTTATTTTTCTGGTCGTCATGCCTATGTACTTAAGTTTACATGGACATGTAATGAGATAGATGACATGCTTGCTGTTGCAATTTGTATGCTTTCTCAGTTCCCAGGGGGTAGGTAATCCAACATCTACTGACTTTGTTGGTGATGTCAAATGACACACTGCATTGGCCACAAGGGTAGTGACCCGTGATTGGTGGTAAATCGAACATTGATAGTGTCTTCTGTGTCTGTTTAGGATATTGTATTGGTCTTGTATGTACCAAACTTTTAGGTCTTTTCTGTGAGAACAATGGTAAGTCCCACTTTCTGCTCCCTATGTTTAATATTTTCCAGTTGTGTTTGATTACTTTTTTGACTTGATTAGACATTGTGTTGTACGTAGTCACGCATACCAATGGTGCTTCTGTCTTTTCTTTTGGATACGATTCCAGGAGCAATTCTCTGTTCTGGTTTTTTGCTTGTTTTTTTATTTATATCTTCTGGATACTTTCTGGCTCTCAGTTTCTCTGCGAGTGTATCTGCTTGTTGTTTGAAATCAATCATCTGACTACAATTCCGTCGTAAGCGAAGGAATTGTCCGTACGGTAGATTTTCACGCAGGGGTCTAGGGTGGAAGCTTATCAAATCGCAGAACGTTGTTTTTAGCTGTTGGTTTATGGTAAGTGTCTGTGTATAGCTTTCCGTTATTACTGAAAATAGTGACATCCAGGAATACCAATATTTCTTTATCTGTGGTGTAGGTGAACTTGAGGTTGGTGTCCTAGTAATTAATCCAGTCCACAAATTGTAATGCTGAATCGTTGTCTCCCTTCCATATTAAAAAGATATCGCCTATGTATCTTCTCCATAACTATATTTGATCCTTGATGGAATTGCTTTCATGTAATATGCGTTCAGTTTCTAGGTTGTACACATACAACCCCACCACACTAGGGGCGAAAGCACTACCCATTGAAGTCCTGTGGGTTTGTAAATACAGTGTTTTTTCGAATGTAAAGACGTTTTTTGTTAGGGCAAGACTGGCACATTCCATGATGAATTCTATTGGTGGTGTATATTTCCAGTCTTCCTTTTGTAATGTTCTTCTTATTACATCTAACGTGTCGGTCTGCGGTAGACTAGTGTACAAACTCTCCACGTCTTGACTCATCAGGAGGTGGGTTTGAGGGTTATAGTTAATGTCTTTGATTTGTGACAGAAGATCTTTAGTATCTCTGATATATGTCTCAGTTTTCTGTAGAATGGGTTTCAGAAAGAAATCACAAAATTGTGATAAAGGTTCCAATAAGGATCCTATTCCGGAGACTATTGGTGGTCCAGGTGGTGGATCACGATTGTTGTGAATTTTTGGTAATGTATAAAATTATGGTGTCCTTGGTGTGGTATTTCTCAAAGTCCCCTTCCGACTTTGTGGTAGTCTTGCCCTAACAAAAAACTTCTTTGAATTAAAAAAAACACTGTATTAACAACCCACGGGACTTCAATGGGTAGTGCTTTGGCGCCTAGTGTGGCGGAGTTGTATGTGTACAACCTAGAAACTGAATGCATATTACATGAAAGCAATCCCTTCAAGGATCAAATATCGTTATGGAGAAGAAACATAGACAATATCCTTGTAATATGGAAAGGAGACAACGAATCAGCCTTTCTCTCACGAGAAAGGAACGGCTGTTCCGAAACGCGTCAGGCGTGTTTGCCTTTGAATAAAACATATACTGTTTTCACGTATATGAAGTTGGGCTCGGTATTTTCTAAAATACAACGTTTTGGAAAAAGAGAAGTTGTGTGGAGGTTCGCTACCTTGCCAGAGCCCGCCGCCGATTGTGGCAGAGCGTTCGCGAAATGTTTGGTTGGATATATATATACTTTAATCTCACACAAGCCCGAGACAAATGTAAGGTGATTACCGGTCTCGGATAGACCATTTACATGCACTTTATGATATTCAAGAAAGTTCCTCCTTTACTTTGTTGAAGCATTTTGTTTGGGAAGATGAGGATATATCTTCTGTAAAGACTTCTCACTCCTTACGTTTTGGTGTAAAAAAAATAAAAACCTTCACAGGAGCCTTCAAACGTTTAGCAGCACAGTGTGTGGGCATACAACACTACACAATATATGCCTCCCCATTTTGATAAATAATATGCTCTTGGGTAATCACTATTGTAATGTTTTCTTTTCCTATTTTACCAAATTTGATAGTACTTCGAATCAGCCTAAAAGTTGCCAATATCTGTATAATAAAAACTACTCTGTATCGCCATAGTTCTACTTTACCAAACTCTTTTCTCTAATCTGCAAATACGTGAGACCTTTGAACTAAGCTTAATAGAGTAAATGAGTGCCAGGACATATTCCCAGCACAGTTTTCATTCATGCATCATTATGATTTTATAAGATGTTCATGACCAAATAGGCAAATGGACGGCACCCGCCACTACATGGCCGCCCCTTACAAGGCAATTCCAGCGCTTATTGGAATCGTAACTTACCCTGCTACGGTATTCACCATCCTGTTGCATGCTGGTAGCTGTGGTCTCACATTTGACTACAGCTGCTTTGAGTTAGCAGGGTCAGCTGGTCTCCCATTAATGGGAGGGCCGAAGAACCAACTAAGGAGGGAGAAGGTGCAATCTGGTGGTGAACGGCGTCTGAGGAAGGCTAAGGAAGCCGAAATGCATTACGCTGCACCATGACAGTGAATAAAGGGTTCCTGAAGAAATCCCCGCTGTGTCCTTGGTCTACTTTTAGTTAAGGGTCTTCTTCGCTACATTACCGTGTCTGCCAGGAGCACGTTACAAGGACCCGTCCAGTGAAGAGTCCCGGGTTTTAGCTGGCAACTAACTTTTTGTGAATCAAGGGATTGATTATCCCGGGACCGCCACGAGAACGGGCCATGCAAGTGGCCACTGCCAGGAGGCAGCCTGTGACTTCACGGGGGGAGTGCTCACTGTAGTTTCTCTCCACGGCCCGGTCTGATCTGTGATTGTGGCTTGGGCGTTGGGGACTCGAGGGAACCCTGGACACTCTTATATGGACGGCACCCGCCACAACATGGCCCCCCCTTACAAGGCAATTCCAGCGCTTATTGGAATCGTAACTTACCCTGCTACGGTATTCACCATCCTGTTGCATGCTGGTAGCTGTGGTCTCACATTTGACTACTGCTGCTTTGAGTTAGCAGGGTCAGCTGGTCTCCCATTAATGGGAGGGCCGAAGAACGAACTAAGGAGGGAGAAGGTGCAATCTGGTGGTGAACGGCGTCTGAGGAAGGCTAAGGAAGCCGAAATGCATTACGCTGCACCATGACAGTGAATAAAGGGTTCCTGAAGAAATCCCCGCTGTGTGATTGGTGTGTGTATGTATATGTGTGTATATATATATATATATCTATATATATATATATATATATATATCTATCTATCTCAAATGTAAGGTGATTACCGGTCTCGGATAGACCATTTACATGCACTTTATGATATTCAAGATATTTCCTCCTTTACTTTGTTGAAGCATTTTGTTTGGGAAGATGAGGATATATCTTCTGTAAAGACTTCTCACTCCTTAAGTTTTGGTGTAAAAAAATGAAAACCTTCACAGGAGCCTTCAAACGTTTAGCAGCACAGTGTGTGGGCATACAACACTACACAATATAGGCCTCCCCATTTTGATAAATGATATGCTCTTGGGTAATCACTATTGTAATGTTTTCTTCTTTTCCTATTTTACCAAATTTGATAGTACTTCGAATCAGCCTAAAAGTTGCCAATATGTGTATAATAAAAACTACTCTGTATCGCCGTAGTTCTACTTTACCAAACTCTTTTCTCTAATCTGCAAATACGTGAGACCTTTGAACTAAGCTTAACAGAGTAAATGAGCGCCAGGACACATTCCCAGCACAGTTTTCAATCATGCATCATTATGATTTTATAAGATGTTCATGACCAAATAGGCATAGTTTACAGACAATAACCACCTTGTCTGTCGCTGTAGCTGATCGGACACTACTTGGCCACAAGTCCTGCCTTTGGTCTAACATGGTTACAATAAAGATTGTTGAACATAAAAACCTTCCAACACATCCCAATTAATTTTAAAGATTCTTGGGAAAAAAAAAAAATTGTGGTTTTCTTTTCAAATCTATTGTGGGCTTTCCCAGAGCCAACCTTGGGGACTTTCGTGAGTTAGTTATGTGTAGAGGCGCTGGATTTCCAGTCTGCACAGGGACGCCAGGCGTGAGTCCTGCGTCGACACTAATTTGGATTAAAATCCAAGACGTTAGTTTAAATGAAACGGTCCTGCAAGATAGTGCAAGTAGTATCTTGCACGTCTTTCCAACTAGCCACATCGCATCACATAGCAGCATACGCTTGTTACCGGCTACATGATGAGCTTCAGGTTGCCTAGCAACGACGCCAGACAGCATCGAGCTGCTGCCCACCCCAGCGCGGAATGCGGCGCGAGCACGCACACACGCTCACATGCTCGAGCGCATTTAAATCGGTCACTTTCACCCAGACCGGCTACGGAACAGTAGCGTCGACGCAGGACTCACGCCTGGCGTCCATGTGCAGACTGGAAATCCAGCGCCTCTACACATAACTAACTCAAGTAAGTCCCCAAGGTTGGCTCTGGGAAAGCCCACAATAGATTTATTCTGCTTCATTAAGACCGAGCGGATGTAATTTTAACTCATTATTCCGCTTCCCTCTAGAATCCTCGCCTCGGCAACACACCACGTTGGGTGAGTTTTTTACCCTATGCTTGTGCATACTTAAAGCCAAATATTCTGTGGCCAGTATAAATCAGCAGTACTAGAGAGTATAACTAACTATAATGCTCCCCTCCATAGATCTAATCACTTGGACCATTCGGTTTCTAAAAGATGACCTACTAAACAGTATTGCTCATTTAATTAACCAATGGTGAGTGCTGGCACCCAATTTTAAATCCTTTTGCTATGGACCATCTTTTGGCCCACATGGAACAGTATTTGATTCATGCCTTCTTCATTCATAGGCTGTCATCCCCTCCTCCCCCACACCTGTCCTGATGAAGACCCGCCTTGACATACTAACCGAGCATAGATTGGGTTGAAACGTCGACGACCTCCTTTGGCCCAGATTTATCAAGACTCTGAGTGCAAATGATTGAATAATTTGTTTAACACAACAGAGTCATTGTGATGGTCATATGCATTCTGGCCTTCCCCCCTTTCCCCTGTATATATTCAAATCACCTTGTATATAGCATTCGTACTAAGTTCTATCACTGAGCACCAATGTCACTTGAGCACCAATCACCGTAAGCTTTACTTGTGTTGACAGCCTAGTTTACATCTATGTGAGTACATATAAATGCCTTAATTTATATAAAACTGAGAATTACTCACTGAACTTCGTCAGTTTTTTGCTTTGTGTTCCATACTTTCTTAATCCTCTCCTACATCATTTTTTAAAGATTGCAGAAAATAACGTATAGGATACAATTGCTCACTAAAAGAAATATTTTGTTCATCCGACAGAACCATTGTTTTTGTTTAAAATGCCAGGAGTAGCAGAAGTAACATTAAGCACCCTTTTACTGTAATTACATCATACAAAGTGATATTACTTAAGTTACCAATTAAATAAGTTTTAGGTCAATAAAACAAAAATGGTTGTGGTCAAAGGGTTGCAGGAGGTATGGTTCTAACATTACATTACACAGTGAAGCTTGATACTGTACTTTTAGCTTGAAAAAGTCTTTCTAAGATTAAAAACGAACACTTCCAGACCCACTGATATGAAGCATTGTTTGTTTCTCAAGCACATGTGCTAGAGGCTGGGCACACTGAGCATCTGATGTCTTCCAACTCATTCTTAGGGCCAGATTCTCAAAGCCGTCACAGAATGCAGTGCAGCCCCCTAAAAGGCTGCTCTGCGTTGCGTGACAGGGAGAGAGCCGGAGAGCGCCATATTCACAGAGAAATTGCACTCTCCTCCCCTCTCCCTAGCGCCAGTGCTGATTTGAGCAGTTGTGTGCCAGGCAGACACCTTAGCGCCATAGTGCCTGAGTCTAGCATATGTTTTGTACAGGAAAGATACTCTTCCTGTACAAAATACTGTGCCTAGACATGTAAAAAGCTTTTCCTACTTTGTATGTGTGCTGCGCAGCACGCATGCAATGTCGGAAAAGCACGGAGAAATGTAAACATTTCTCCATTTAACGCCTGCTTTTCAGCGACGTTAATTTTTGGCGCTTAACCTTTTCCACTAATGTTAGTGAAAAGGGTTTAGTGTCAAATAGCATGGGTGGTTGCATGGGAACGCCTATGTACCACCCATGTAACACCCCCTTAACGCCAAGTAATGCAAAGCAGCATTTCGCACTGCTTTGTGTTAAATATTTGCTTTGGTTTGTATGGAAAATTATTTGCTTTGCTTTGTAAATCCCAAAACGGGCTTAGTGTCGGGTTAGCGTTGAAAAAGTAACGCTAACCCGATGCTAAACCTTTGAGAATCTGGGCCTTAGTATGTTATTTATTGTTAAACAGACACACAGCAACTCTTAGATCAGGTGTAATGTCCAAACAAATGACCATTAAAATGATATTTCTATCACTGTATATATAATACGCAATAAACATTACAAACGGGCATACAGCCGGAGCACAGCTATTAATTACATTACCAATTTGCTTGCACATCCTGCTTAGAGGTTTGAACATAATAATGTATGGCTACTGAAGCAAAGGCTGATCTTGCACTTTGCAAAAAAATGGACATAGAACTACCTGCATTTACAAGAGCAGCTGGGCTGGGGTTGGACTGGCCGATAGGGCAATCAGGAAGTGACCAATGGGCTGGCCTGCCAGGTCAGTGTTTAAGCCAATTTGTTGGCTGTTTTTCGGACTGTTTTGTGGTATGGTGGGCCGGTTTCTACTATTCAGTTCCCTGATATTAAAAACCATTGCCTGCAGCAAGCTCATATCCATACAGTCTTCCATAACTTGCAAAACACTTATACAGTGTGCCCTTAAAAGTTAAAAACTGCCTCAATTCGTAAACATATTTTCTTTCCCAGTCCAACCCAGAGATGAACCACCCTTGGTAACTGAAACAAAAATAGCTTTACTTTGATCCTCAAATCAATGCTGCTTGAAGCACAAATACAAATTTTCTGCTTCCATAGCTGCCACAAAAATCTCAGAAAGCTTAAACCCCATTGCTCCGATGCTGTTCTCATGCTTTCTAATGTTTTGGTAATAAAATACCTTTGGCTATCTTGCATGTAGTCCCTCATTCAGGAAATACAATTATATTTTTGAAATAAATAAATGTTTGCTTTCCCAAAAGTTAACAGTATAAAGATATACAGTTTAAAACAAAAAGAGTGAGTACGATTTTAATGGCTACAAAGGTGGCCTGCATTCAGAGGAGGGGTTGGGATGGGAGTTCTGTTTTTTAATTTGCGCTGCCTCTGACCCAGCTTCCCGGTCCACCGCAGCTTGCCGTTTGTTATGGAGAAAACTTCTAGTTTGTAGTGACCCCACTTCCGCTTCTGTGGCGAAATTGGCAGTCTAGCTGCTCAGTTCCTGTCAGCTAGATCATTCCGATGCGCAGAAGAAGCGCCAACGGCAAGCCCGTCTGCGCCCGACCGTCGCCAGGACCCCTGTCCTTCTAACATCAGATATTAGGTACACTGCCAGACTCACTTACTCCTTTGAAGTGTTATATAAAATCCATAGCTTTTGTAATGTTGACAGCCGTACTGGCACACTCTGTAAGGGTTCTTTTCCTGCCACACTTGAAGGACCTGTTGCTTCCAAGTATTGCCCATATCATTGCCTCCACAAAATAGCGAATGAGGGCTGGGTTTCAACATTACTGGCGAACAATTATACATGCATTTCTTCCCCTTCACCCAAACCCCTAGACACTCAGTTTCTAGACTGTATGGTTTGCAACATTAGGTCTTTGCCAGAGCCTGCGACCGAAATTTGGGATCTGTTTTCTTAATCCTTGTTTGAAGTCAGTTTCCTCACCGAAAACTGGCTGAGTCCTACCTCTCTTCCAGCTATTTCGCTGGGCTTTCCGGACAATTATCATATTCTTAGATTGGATAGAGAGGAAGATTTGGGGGTGAAAAAGGCTTTGTTTTCAAAGATACGCTCAAACTTCACTTATTGACACTCTTCATGCGGACTTGGCAGAGATTTGTGTTTTTAAGTTTGAACTTTCTTCCAATGAATGTTGGAAAGGAGCTCTTCTGTATCAACCTCCAGGGCCCAAAAAACTGTTTCGATCAGTACCTCAAATTATATATTTCACCACATGTCCTCGCGTCCCAAAATTTTCTTTTGCTTAGAGATTTTAATTTCCATGGGGAAGATGCCTCTAACGCTGAGGCTGCTCAGTTGACTTTGGACCTGGCCGCTCTTGGTCTATTTCAGAAAGTTAATTGGCCTACACATACGAGGGGGCACATGTTAGACAAATTCCACATTATTGACCTGTAAACCCCCTCAGCCACTTCTATGGATGGACCATTCTTTAATCCCGTTCCAGATTCCTAAGAAATCAGTGACAGGAGAAATGCTGAAAGCCACTAAAAGTATATCCAGACCTTGGAGTAAAGTCATCCATGAGACCTTCACCAAAGAGATTAAGGCTACTGCTGCGGCTGTAGTATTAGACATGAATAAATCACTATCACAATACTACAGAGATGTTGCTCTGACATTTCATAAGGTTGCCCCTTTCAAATCTTGTTCATCATTTACACTTGTAGCGCATGCACCGTGGTACATGCCTGACTTAAGATTAGAGAAAGGCTTGTGTAAAAAGTTGGAGAGACAGTGGCATAGGAATTTATCACAACTTTCCCAGTGCATATGACCAGGCCCGTGAGGAGACTTACTTAAAGACATCTCATCGGGTTTGTACAACCAACTTAGGCATGTTTAACAACTTCACATCTGAGGTAATTCAGAAAGCACTTGCCACAGCTAAAATGATAAATTGATATCTGCCCTCCTAGGATTGCGGCTATCTTGTCTAAACAGCTTGCTTTGGCCATATGTTCCATATTCAACCTATCTGTTAACACAGGCAAGATCTCATTGGCTTGGAAAGAGGCAGGGTATGCCGATTCAAAAGAAAGTAAACCGGTCTTCCATGATCCTTACTATCGCCCATTTTCACTGCTCCCTTTATTAGGTAAGCTGTTAGAAGGTCAAATTAACAGACAACTTGCGGATTATCTTGAGATCAATAAGAGTCTGGACCCATCACAATTTGGGTTTCGCCGTTCTCACATCACAGTCTGCCCTGGTAGCTGATAATGACCATATCAGAGGCTTCCTTGATGCCAACATTGCTTCCATTCTTGTACTGTTGGATTTATCCGCAGCATTTGATACGGTCTGTCATCCCAGGCTAATTCATAAGCTGCAGGAGATCCGAATCCAGGGCTTGGCATTACAGTGGCTTAAGGTAAACTATTATTTTGGGTTCTTACAAGTCCCGCATTATGCCATTGGACAAGGGGATGCCACAATGCCCCCTTTCTAAGATTATCAAAGCCTTAGGATTCGAGGTAACATCTTAAGCAGATGATACACAGATAATTTTCTCCTGTGACGAAGATCTGGCCCAAAAGTAAAGGACGTTTTTCAGCCGGGATGATAGCAATTGTTGACTGGGTGACAGTTAATTGCCTTAAGTTGAATGGTGGCAAAATTGAAATCATGCTGTTTGGTAAGGCCCAACAGCTTTGGTCCTCTGACTGGTGGCCTCCAAAACTTGGTATAGCTCCAAGTCCCAAACTAGTGGTCAAAAATCTGGGTGTCCAACCGGACTAAACTCTCTGTATGAAGGGGCAGGTTTCATCTACGATAAGCATACGTTTCAATACGGTGCGCCTGTTGAGAAGAGTTTTCACCTTCCTCTCGCTTTCTGTGAGGAGAACCTTGGTACAGGCTTTGGCCATCAGTCGTTTTGTTTATGGCAATGTCCTATTGGCCTTGGCAAATGAGAAGTTGCCTTCTAAACTCCAAGTGGTGCAAAGCACCGCCACCCCGTCTCATCTGCAGTCTTCCATCTGGAGCTGCTTCTTCCCCTCTTTTGCATTCACTGCACTGGTTACCGGATTATTTTTAAAATCAATTGCCTGACACACAATTCTTTGCTTGGAAAAGGTCCTAGCTATCTATCGTCCAGACTTTCTCATTACTGCCCTCCTAGACTGCTTAGATCTAGGGAGAGATCTTTTTCCTACCTAGTCCCCCTGTACTAGAATAGGTTACCTATTGTGTACGGATCATCTCTGTTAGAATTGGGATTTCTGGTTTGCTAGGGCTTGCACCTAAGCCAGGCAGAAGCCACCACACTAGTCAGGGCAAGGGAGTTGCACGCTGACGATAACCCCTGCTCACCCCCTTGGTAGCTTGGCACGAGCAGTCAGGCTTATCCCAGAGGCAATGTGTAAAGCGTTTGCGCAACACAGACACAGCAGCGACACACTAGGCACACCACAAAAGATACTCCACACAAGGTTATATAAAAAATAGCCTTTGTATTACTCATAAAACACATTAGAACGTAATCGCATATGTACACTGTGCAACCTGGCACTAGGTATCACTTTACAGGGGATTATATACATTACAGGGCCAATCGGGCCACTGTCCTAAACATTTTGCGTCACCAGTAAATACTGGCAGGATTGCACTTAGCACCTTATACAAGACATCATTCGCAGTGCACCATAGTAAACACTTATCAGAGTGCACCCATCAATACAATCACCATAGTGATGCGCAGGGTACCAACCTTGGCAATGTAACCCCAAAGCCTAATCACATCAGGGCATAACATAAATCATAAATCCCTGGGCCAATAGGGCCATTGTCAGCACAGCACACGTAGGGAACTAAAGTGAACACCTTATACACATGTTATCAGGACCACACAATCATGACACTGTACATGTGGTGCAAAAACCCTGGCAATGTATCACCATGTACATAACGTCAGGGCACAAATGTGAGGCCATTAGTGTGAGGCCTATTCCGTAAGAATTACCAGCATACACATAAGGCACCCAGATACCGGCGCTCCTATTAGGCACTCTACGGTAATTTAAAAATGAGCCTCACCATCGGCGCAGCGGTAGCCCGAAGTCCAAGCAGGCCTCGCTACCCCTGCCCTCCTTTTACAGGGAGTGCGATGTCTTCCCTCCCTGCATATGCGGCGGGGGCCTTCTGCGTACACACCAGCAATGAACATAGCCCACAATATGCCAAAACGCCGTAGTCCCAATGTCTTCGGAAGGCATAAGCACTACAGCCTCCACTAGGCGATGAGGCACCTCCCTCGTGAGCATCGACTGGGGAACACAGTGCATTATTCCAAAGGTATGCCCCCAAAGGCGGACAGACCTCGCTCAGTCCTCCACCTGAGAGAGGGTCACGGGCAGCCCTGCAGACCCGCGGTGTAGCCACTGATTGAGTGCGCCAGCGGGCTCACCACATGGGGGACCTTTCCCTCACATGAGGAAAGCAACCGGCAGCCGGGAAAAAGGGAGCCGAGCGGGACCTCCGTCGAGGTTTGCTCTGGCCCTACTCACCACCGAGGCTTCGGGCAGGCGGTTTTAGGACGTGTCTACTTCTGGCCCTATCTCACAACTTGCAGCGCCCCGCGGGGCGATGTCGGCAACCTGTGTCGATCAGGATCCCTTCCGGGTGCAGGTCCCACTATGCGGGTGCCGTGAGACTCCTTCCTGTGTCCACGCCCCCTCTACTGCCTGGTCCAGCCCAGTGTGGCAGACCGCCACCAAGAAAGGGACCACAGGACAGTAAAGCAGCGCGCACCACACGCGGCTGCAAAAATCTCCGAGATCACCCGGCAGGTGCCTGCTTGTGCCCCGGGGACACTAAGCAGCGTGCACTGATGCAGTAAGGAAAAGAAAGGAATCTGAGTGCTTTCACACACTACACTCGATTCCCAGCAGTGCCTGCTGCCATCCCAACACAAGGAACAGCTGGCAGGGCAAATCCAGGTGCTCTCAGCACGCGCTGACGCCAGCAAACAAGATCCAGCGGCTGCTCACAGAATCGGCCTTCTCCAAACCCTGCACAGTGCTCCTCACGCACCCCGCAACAACAGGGTATGAAAACACAGCGCTCCCCCACGTGCTGCACCAAAACCACACGGTGCAGCCCAGCAGAGGGTTCCCAGAGAGGCCAGCACAAGGATTCCCTCAGGCAGAGTGATAGTTCTCCCCTAGCCCTAGAGAGGCAGCAGGTCAGCACTTCCTGCAGCTCAGGTCCATGGCGGTTCCTCCTAGTCCCACGCAGTCTTCTGTTACAAGCAAGCCCTTCAGCACCTTACATGGGGTCACAGACCCAATATTTATATTGCAGAGGTCTTTGTTCTCCCCCTGCACAGGGCTCTGCGCCTGGTCCAAACCAGTTCTGGGGGCACCTACACATGTGCACAACACCCTCCTTTGTCAGTGTAGGTCCTGGCCCCAGACACAACACAGGGGGGCGGAGCCAGCATTGTGTGAGGCAGGCTCTATCCTATTAAGGCCCAGGTGCTACTCCTCCCACCACTCCAAATGCATATTGGCCTATTCAGCCTAGTGCTGACTCACCCAGCCCCTCTGGAGCCACTGCACCTCCCCAGCCCGTCACTCCAGAGCCAGACATGCAATACACATCAGGCAGGCACAAAGACACATAGCACACAGAAATGCCCACTTCTAAAAGTGGCATTTCTAAAATATTGATAATAAATCTGCAAACATTATTACGCAGCATTTATTATCACTATTCTAAACATACCAAACTTGACCACTCTACTCCTCTCAGGTCAGGAATTACCACTGAAGCACATATCAGGGAATCCCCAATGCATTCCTATGAGAGGGCAGTCTCACATTAGTGAGAAACCAAAAAGGCTGTTTGTCACTACAAGGACATGCCACACAGTTAAGGCACATGTCCTACCTTTTACCTACAGCGCACCCTGTCCATATATGTAGTAAAAGGGGAGTCCCAGATGTGGCACCCACTTTAAGTGTCTCGTCACAGCGGCAGAAAACTGCGCGCGCAGGCCCTGCAATGGCAGAGGCCTGAGACAGGTTTGAAAGGCTACTTTGGTGGGTGGCGCAATCAGCGCTGCAAGCCCACCAGTAGCTTTTAATTTACTGGCCCCGGGTATATGAGATACCACTTTACTTGGGACTGATAGGTAAATTAAATTCGCCAAACAGGTGTAGACCAATCTTACCATGTTTACCATAGAGAGCACATGCACTTTACACTGGACAGCAGTGATAAAGTGCCCAGAGTCCTAAAACCACCAACACCAGGTCAGAAAAAATACCAGGAGGAAGGCAAAAAGTTCAGGGATGACCCTGCAAAAAGTGCCAAGTCCAACACAACCCCCTTCTAGCCAAAAGCCAGGGTAGACCAATCATTACGTTGATTGGTTTCCCTGCTTGGGGCGATAGAACACGGACACAGGCCCGCAACTGCAGGGGCACACTCCACTTCTACGCCAATCTGAACCCATTTGGTTCCCTCTGTCTAAGCTCCCAGGACCAACTAAGTTACCCCACTGGGACTCCCTAGCTGTCCGCGGCCAGGACCAGGCCCTAGGCCACCCAGATGTCTCTGGTCCTTGCCATCTCACAGAGTGGGGGGGCAGTAACCCCTGGTACATAGTATCCATTCTCCACTCTTCCTCTTATCAGTGCAGTTCTAAACTGCCACTGATCCTCCAACCTAGGGTCCGCACCCTCAGACTGACCAGAGGTCACGGGCGAGGCTCTCCTCCCCCTACCTCTCCTTCTGGGGTCCCACACTCTCCTCCCAGGTGAAGCACCCCAGAACCAAAAACTGGCAGGACACTGGAATCAGCCCTCCTACACAATTCTCCCACCAGTTCAGGACCTAGACCCTGCAACTGGTCTCCCAACCTAGGGTCTAAACCACGGGTACTCCTAGTACGGCCCGCGGGCCGCCAGCGGCCCGGCAAGCCTTCCTTGGCGGCCCGCGGACCTTGCAGACATCCTACCTGTGTTTTTTTTTTTTTTTTTTTAAAGTGTCCGCAAACACCGCCGGTTGCAGCAGTGCGGACTCTGAGAGACTATGGGGGCCGGGCGAATTCTTTAAAAGACCATTCACTTGTTAATGAGTCTTTGTTGTTGAGGTGAAAGACAACAAAGACTCATTAACAAGTGAATGGTCTTTTAAAGACCTGTGAAGTACTCGCTGCTGTGTGTGTGCCCGGGAAGCTGTCTCAGCCCGGGCTGACACACGCGGGGTGAGGTGACAGAGGGTAACAGAGAGAGGGAGACAGACAGAGGGAGGGAGACAGAGAGGGAGACACCGAGGGTGACAGAGAGAGAGAGAGAGGGAGACAGACAGAGGGAGGGAGACAGACAGAGGGAGACAGACAGACAGAGGGAGACAGACAGAGTGAGGGAGACAGACAGAGTGAGGGAGACAGACAGAGTGAGGGAGACAGACAGAGGGAGGGAGACAGACAGAGAGGGAGGGAGACAGAGAGGGAGGGAGACAGAGAGGGAGGGAGACAGAGAGGGAGGGAGACAGAGAGAGAGGGAGACAGAGAGAGGGAGGGAGAGACAGAGAGAGACAGACAGAGAGAGACAGAGAGGGACAGAGAGGGAGGGAGACGGGGAGGGAGACAGAGAGGGAGGGAGGGAGACAGAGGGAGACAGAGAGAGGGAGACAGAGAGGGAGTCAGGGGGAGACGGAGGGAGACAGAGGGAGGGAGAGGGAGGGAGAGGGAGACAGAGGGAGGGAGAGGGAGACAGAGGGAGAGGGAGACAGAGGGAGGGGGTGGGAGGGGGTGGGAGACTGGGAGACAGAGAGAGGGAGACTGGGAGACAGAGAGGGAGACAGAGGGAGGGAAACAGACAGAGGGAGACAGAGGGAGACAGAGGGAGACAGAGGGAGACAGAGGGAGGGAGAGGGAGACAGAGGGAGGGAGAGGGAGAGAGGGAGAGGGAGGGAGGGAGAGGGAGGGAGACAGAGAGAGGGAGACAGAGAGAGGGAGACAGAGGGAGGGAGACAGAGAGAGGGAGACAGAGAGGGAGACAGAGAGGGAGACAGAGGGAGGGAGACGGAAGGAGGGAGATGGAGGGAGGAAGACGGGGAGGGAGACAGGGGGACAGACAGGGAGACAGACAGGGAGACAGAGACAGGGAGACAGAGACAGGGAGACAGAGACAGGGAGACAGAGACAGGGAGACAGGGAGACAGAGACAGGGAGACAGAGACCGGGAGACAGAGACAGGGAGACAGAGACAGGGAGACAGAGACAGGGAGACAGAGACAGGGAGGGAGACAGGGGGAGGGAGACAGGGGGAGGGAGACAGGGGGAGGGAGACAGAGGGAGGGAGACAGAGGGAGGGAGACAGAGGGAGGGAGACAGGGGGAGGGAGACAGGGGGAGGGAGACAGGGAGAGGGAGACAGGGAGAGGGAGACAGGGAGAGGGAGACAGAGGGAGGGAGACAGGGAGAGGGAGACAGAGGGAGGGAGACAGAGGGAGGGAGACAGGGAGAGGGAGACAGGGAGAGGGAGACAGGGAGACAGGGAGACAGGGAGAGGGAGACAGGGAGAGGGAGACAGGGAGACAAAGAGAGGGAGAGGGGGACAGAGAGGGAGACGGGGAGACAGAGGGAGGCAGAGGGAGACAGAGGGAGGCAGTCAGGGGGAGACAGAGGGAGACAGAGGGAGGGAGACAGAGGGAGGGAGACAGACAGAGGGAGGGAGACAGACAGAGGGAGGGAGACAGACAGAGGGAGGGAGACAGACAGAGGGAGGGAGACAGACAGGGAGGGAGACAGAGAGGGAGGGAGACAGAGAGGGAGGGAGACAGAGAGGGAGGGAGACAGAGAGGGAGGGAGACAGAGACAGAGAGAGAGGGAGACAGAGAGAGGGAGGGAGAGACAGAGAGAGACAGACAGAGAGAGACAGAGAGGGACAGAGAGGGAGGGAGACGGGGAGGGAGACAGAGAGGGAGGGAGGGAGACAGAGGGAGACAGAGAGAGAGGGAGACAGAGAGAGGGAGTCAGGGGGAGACGGAGGGAGACAGAGGGAGGGAGAGGGAGGGAGGGAGAGGGAGGGAGAGGGAGACAGAGGGAGAGGGAGACAGAGGGAGGGGGTGGGAGACAGGGAGACAGAGAGAGACAGAGAGAGACAGAGGGAGACAGAGAGAGGGAGGGAGAGGGAGGGAGGGAGAGGGAGGGAGGGAGAGGGAGGGAGGGAGAGAGAGGGAGACAGAGAGAGGGAGACAGAGAGAGGGAGACAGAGAGAGGGAGACAGAGAGAGGGAGAGAGAGGGAGACAGAGAGAGGGAGACAGAGAGGGAGAGACAGAGAGGGAGACAGAGAGAGGGAGACAGAGGGAGGGAGACAGAGACAGAGAGGGAGACAGAGAGGGAGACAGAAGGAGGGAGATGGAGGGAGGAAGACGGGGAGGGAGACAGGGGGAGAGACAGACAGGGAGACAGAGACAGGGAGACAGAGACAGGGAGACAGAGACAGGGAGACAGAGACAGGGAGACAGAGACAGAGACAGGGAGACAGAGACAGGGAGACAGAGACAGAGACAGGGAGGGAAACAGAGGGAGGGAGACAGGGGGAGGGAGACAGGGGGAGGGAGACAGGGGGAGGGAGACAGGGGGAGGGAGACAGGGGGAGGGAGACAGGGGGGGAGACAGAGGGAGGGAAACAGGGGGAGGGAGACAGGGGAGGGAGACAGGGGGAGGGAGACAGGGGAGGGAGACAGGGGGAGGGAGACAGGGGGAGGGAGACAGAGGGAGGGAAACAGGGGGAGGGAGACAGAGGGAGGGAGACAGGGGAGGGAGACGGGGGAGGGAGACGGGGGGAGAGAGACAGGGAGGGAGACAGGGGAGGGAGACAGGGGGAGGGAGACAGGGGAGGGAGACAGGGGGAGGGAGACAGGGGGAGGGAGACAGGGAGAGGGAGACAGGGGGAGGGAGACAGGGGGAGGGAGACAGGGGGAGGGAGACAGGGAGACAGGGAGAGGGAGAGAGGGAGAGGGGGACAGAGAGGGAGACAGGGAGAGGGAGAGAGGGAGAGGGGGACAGAGGCAGAGGGAGACAGGGGGAGACAGAGGGAGGCAGAGGGAGACAGAGGGAGGGAGTCAGGGGGAGACAGAGGGAGGCAGAGGGAGGGAGTCAGGGGGAGACAGAGGGAGGGAGTCAGGGGGAGACAGAGGGAGGCAGAGGGAGGGAGTCAGGGGGAGACAGAGGGAGGCAGAGGGAGACAGAGGGAGGCAGAGGGAGACAGAGGGAGGGAGTCGGGGGAGACAGAGAGAGGGAGACAGAGGGAGACAGAGAGGGAGACAGAGGGCGACAGACAGAGGGAGGAGGGCGACAGACAGAGGGCGACAGACAGGGAGACAGAGGGAGGAGGGCAACAGACAGAGGGAGGGAGACGGAGGGAGGGAGGGAGAGAGAGAGAGGGAGGGAGACGGAGGGAGGGAGAGAGAGAGAGAGAGGGAGGGAGACGGAGGGAGGGAGAGAGAGAGAGAGAGAGAGGGGGAGACAAACAGAGTGAGTGAGACAGAGGGAGGGAGACAGGGGGAGGGAGGGAGAGAGAGAGAGGGAGGGAGACGGAGGGAGGGAGAGAGAGAGAGAGAGAGAGGGGGAGACAAACAGAGTGA